>JAQFVV010006262.1:1025552-1358433 GCA_028023455.1 Epiperipatus broadwayi
ATAACCACATTACCAATTATTTTACTTCTTATTCATTAATTAACTAATTTCTTCTTTCTTTTTTTATTATTCTTTTTTTTAAAATCAGACAATTGTATAAAAATAGTCAAGCTAATACAAGGAGTTGTGGCTATTAGAGCTATGTGAGACTTCACTTAGCCACAATATATATATATATATATTGAACCGTATTCGAATATGTGCATTCGAAACACTGGTCTCTTAGGCAGAGAAGAACATACTCGGAGAGTATGTATGCCCAAACGATAGCTATAAAGTATATAACTAACGTTACATTTCCAGGACATAGCTTCTTCTTGGCTGTTGAGTTGAACACCACGTCCAAAGCACTTTTTTATTTGTGTATAACCACGGGCGCCAGCTGCTTATTCTAAAATAATAGACAACACACTTTGAACAGTGGCCACTAACTCAATGCCTAAATCCACGACTAGCTCAGCTGTTTGTAATCACTAATAGATTATACTTAATTAGTACTTAAAAAAATTGATAAAAGAATTATAAAAGGAATTTATAAAAGAGATTGATAAAAGAATTTGGTAAAAGAATTGACCGACAAATAAAGTTTAATTTTAAAGATAATTCATTAACTAACATTTATTTACTAAATTTAAACATTTTATACTTCTAATAAAACACGCATATTTTAAATTAACATTCTAAATAGTTTAAATATTCTTGAATATTTTCTTAACAGAACACTGGGAATTTATCTACTTCGACTAATAATATTGATATAAGGATCATGCACATATTAACTCATGCACACACATAATAATAATAAAGTAGTACATAGCATTTGAAATTTAATCACACATATCAATAGATCATTTATGTATGATATAGAGTTCATATAATTAGACTCTTGAAAGATTCATACGAATTAATGCAATGCAATGGCTATTACAGTATAAACGAAATAAGCAAATGTTTTTACCTAGGCTTTTGAATGTAGACGTAGAATTTTGTTCTCTTTGGTGGCTGCTTTCAGTGAGGATATTTCCATTATGAATGCTTACCAGCCAGCTGGGACTTTTCCTTGATGAGTTTCCTGATTTTCACGATTATTACTATTGGAGACAATTAAATACTGATGGAGATTTTCTAAGTTGTTACGTTGACATTATTTCACGGGCAGATCTTGCTGTTTTCATTGGACTTTTTAGGCTGTGGAGAGGCGTGAATTCCCAAAATCTTCTCAACACTGCATTTTGTTTCTTAACTGACTCAATTAATTTCTGAACAGCACTACTCAATTACTTTGTGAACCGCACTCACTCAACTAATTTGTGAACTCTACTGTCTGATAAAAAGTCTATTTATATCTGCGACGTGTTGTCTTCATAATATCTCCTGCAAAGATCTGTTGTCAAATTCCAGTGATAATCATTTGATAAATGTGTTTTGGAAGATTGCTTAATTAGTAATAGCCATGCAATAAAACGTGTTGTTTTATTTTATTAATAGCCATTGCCGTGTTTTTAATGATAATCTTCTTTTATTTCGCATACATTTTATTTATTTATAAATCGCACATATATACGCACATATATTTTTTAATACAATTTACTATTTAGTTTTAACATTATTTTTTCTTTAATTAAACTTGAATGAAAAGAGATTTGTATGTTTTAACTTTTTAAATTATATTTTTACGAATACTAATAAAAACTCTTTACTTCCTTTTATAACCCTTAGTTTAATTTCTCTAATGAAACATCCCTCTCCCCTTCTGATTAATTAATTGTAGCTTTTTTATTTCAAAACTAACGCTAGAAAACTATTTGATTCTTATCCTTTTCTAAAACAAACTGCAATAAACTCTTCAACATTTAATTTTATGTTTTTCTTTTATGAACGATTATTTTAATAATATAATTTTAGATAAAATTATATGTGCCTATATCAATATAGGTACAATATATATATATATATATGTGCCTATATCAATATAGGTACAATATATATATATATATATATATATTTAAACAAAAATAAGCATAAATAAAAAGGCAATTTTTCATTCAATCACAATTAATGACTTATCAAAAAGTCTCTGCATTTTGGCATCTTTAAACAAATCTCCAAAGAATTAGCAAAGATTTTGTTGCTCATAGCCTAAATATAACAAACTCCAAAGAAAATTTGCAGTATTAAAGAGCTTTGGTAAATATTACTCAATTTATCATTTATCAAACAAGAAATAATCAAAATACAAACTTAAAGAAATTTAGCAATTAATGACACTTTTTTACTTTTATATTAAGAAAATGTCATTAGAATATATAAAAAGAAAAATTGTAGTAAATTAAAAAAAATTTCAAATCCCAACTTAATTTTTGGAATTTTATGATATTCTTTTAATATTGTTAATATTGGATTCATTTTTAGTTTTACTCTGCTCTAGTTTTATTCTATGATGCCCTGAGGATTTGATGCAGCGATAGAGTACAAACAATCTCTGTAAGTAAAAATTCATAGTTCAAGGCCAAATTATGTCACTTATGGTGTTCAACTTTTATAAAATCCCAACCCTTAAACCATATTATTTGGAATAAAATGTTATGCGCTGTTTTTTATTGATTTGTTTGCTTTATCAAGTTTGCACCAAATTAAAAATATTGCAATAAATTTGTTTAAAAAATAAATGAATTATGATTAATAAAGTATTAAAGTTATTGCATTTGTAATTTTAAGCTGTTTGTGAAATATCTTTTTTGATAAGTGCTGGAACGTTATTATTATTATTATTTTTTTTATATGCCAAAGCATTGACTGGGAAGCCAACCGGGCCAGCTGCTTGAAAAGTAGCTATGCTAACCACTAGGCCACCAATGCTTGACTGGAATTTTATGTTTTAAAATCTTTTTTTTACAATTTACTCAAAAATTGCAGTACGTCTTTATTGTCAGATATTTAGTAAATAAGAATTTTTTAAACGGATAAAATCTTTTTTTTTTTTTAAAAAAAAAAATTCTAAAATCATTTTTACAAATTCAAACTTTTGTTTAATTATTAACAATACTGTTATTAAAAATATTTAAAAGTTTTTTAAAAAAAATATTGTAATAAATATATTTAGCTTCAATTTTTATAAAATAAAATATTATTCAAACTGTGATTAATGATGTTTATTAATCAATAAAATATTAAAATAGCAATTTGTTATTATCCTGGTAAAACTAGTAAATTTAAATAAACAGTAATCCTCTATATTTTGAATACTAAAATTATTGCTACATATATATATTAATGACTATAGACACTTTTCTATTTTAAACAATTCTCAGTTATCTCATTTTATAAAATAGATTTTTGTAGAGGGAGATTATTAATTTTTTCCTCGCTAATACAAATTTGCTCTTTGATATAAAATAAATAAATAATGTTTTAACAGCAAATATTTTTTTATAATTTATTGCATTCTAAATCATATAGATTATACGATTTTTTTTTTTTTTTGTTTAAATTTAACAAGTGTTTTGAATATCTTATTGCGCTTAATTAAATTGTGTACTGCATTAATTTTTAATTATATTGAAGTTTCTTTAAATTTCCTGTTTAAAAAATAATTACTGTTCCATTAGGTAAACAAAAAAATAGAGCATTAGTTAGAGGAGGTTGAATTGAGCTTGTTTGATTACAACTACAATAAAAGGGCTTAGTTTGTGTGTGTCTATACACAAATCATATATGTGTTTTTGATTTAAATGTTTGATGAAAACTACAAAATAAAATCTCGTTAAACCTGAATTCTAAACATTAAAAAAATAATAGCAATATTATTTAATCAAGATCGTTAAAGAAAAGAAACATATTAAACCTAACTATATATTATAAATTAGACATATATATTATATTTTTATATATATTTACAAGTTTTTTAACATATGCAACATAGAATACTAAATGGCAGACATTTTTTTTAACTATTAAAAAGATGCTATAAAGATTTGTGTTTTTCTTTCTAGATAAGAATGCACACACACACGCACACAGACACAATTTCAAAGTGTAACGTTATATTTAAAAACTGCATATCATAATTAAGAACAAATTGCACTGAATGAAACTCAGGTATCATCAGCAAAGCAGTTAGACAGGGCTGTTTACTATCATTCTATCTTTTAAGCTTGTGTAATAAATATAGGATTGACTATATTGCATGACAAGTATTGATTTGAGATTAATGGATTAAACACCTGCACTTTTAGATGTAACTTGATAAGGTCTTCATCACTTAAAATAGATATAATCTTAAGACTTATTAGAATTAAATAAACAATAATCCCATAAAAAAGATTTAAGATAAATACGAAGAAAAAGATTGTGATGATAGAAATTTCAAAATTATTGATAAAAAATTGTGACATTGAAGTTTTTTTTTTATCATCTTGGATTATTCATCATCAGTAATAGATTTCTGCACACATACAAGAGACACAAATATGCATAGCCCTTAAATTGGTAAAAAATTGCTTAAAAATTTTAACTCACACAAAAAGTAAATCTCCAAGAAAAATAAATATAAACAGAGCAAAACTCTCCATACAGTATTGCCACCTGTGCTAAACAGAGTAATCAATGGATGCCAGAAGGCTTGTGCATAAAATCCCTATCTAATGCCTACTCATCCAATATCCCCAGACTAGTTTCTGTCTTGTAGCTTTCATCAGTGAGGAGCCTTGGATCTGAGAGCACTGCCCTAGGATCTAATGCAACCCTCCAGCAGCCATCTTTTTTCTCTACTTAACTACAAAACTATGAGAATGAATTTGAAAACACAATATTTTCAATCTAAGCTCAATAGCTTATATAGTCATATGGGTCTGAACTCAGTTCAGCACCCATACATTTTGATGTCTTTGGCTCTTTTACTAATATCATTTTAAGACAACTATCTGTAATGAATGGCTACAATTATTTATTCAAAGAAAAATATAAAATGGCATTGAAGAGCACTACTTTCAGATTAAAGTCTATAATTTTTAAAAGTATAGTTTCAGGCCTTTGTGTAGATGCTTGAACCCAATGATATACCTCATTATATATATATATATATATATATATATAATGAGGATAATCAGATTATATATATATATATATATATATATATATATATCATAATCTAATTAAAAAATTATACACCAAAGAAAAGAGAAAATTCATATATAACTTTGCTTTTATTCCTAAGTCTATTATTTTTGTTTTATTTTATAAAAGTTATTTTTAGGCTTGGCAACCTTATTATCTTTGTACTTTAGAATTATTTCATAAGAAGTTTTTCTTCAACAATTTTCAGTATTTATACTGTGAGTCTAAACACTTTCATTGGAAAAACAATCACATGATCGACTGTGTATGTGCAGAGGTTGCACAAAGAAAAAAAAAAGGCTAATTGAGGGATGGTTACATAATAGAAAATCACATACAATTTAATTCATTCAAAATTATGTTTTTAAATTTTGGTTTTTATTTAATATTTTTTAAAAGCTATAGATAAAATGAACTATTGCAATAATTTGCCATATGAAATGCACAAAGCATTAAGTATAACTCATTAAACAAGAAGAAGACTCACTGTTAGAAATGGCACTGCATACATTTACTTTCCTTTATATTTTTCATATATTCTTAGTAATGTGTTGCTAGGCTTTTTTTTAAACGGCAAAATCAAAAACTAATGAATACTGATTCATTAATAAAAAATCTGAAGAGATCAGTGTAATCAAATAAGCAGTAAAGTCAAATTAATTCAGTCCATGATGGTTTCTTGTACTCCAATTTTGAGATTATTTGCAAGATTACTACAAGAAGAGATTTGGAATAGAAAAAAAGTTGATTTTTTTGTATATTTATTAAACATTTTTGATTATTTTTACACAATAACTGTATAGTAATTAATTATTAAAAAATAAAAGTATATATTATTACACTTTTATTAACAAAATTTTTAACTCTGCTTATTATTATCCTATAGTGTTTTTAAAAAAAAATACTTTATGAAATCACTACTTTTAGTAAATATGGCTACATTACATTCTTAATATTAAAATATTCTTTCCTCAATATCATTAAGACATATTTTTCTCTGCAATTTCTTTTTTACTATTTCATAGTTATATTTTTATATTATTATTAATTTTATTTTTCTCATTTCATAAACTTTCATATGTGCAATATTTCTATATGAGTTGTTGTTGTTGTTGTTATTATTATTATTATTATTATTATTATTATTATTATTATTATTATTATTATTATTATTATTATTATTATTATTATTATTATTATTATTATTATTATTATTATTATTATCATCATCATCATCATCATTATAATTATTATTTGCATACCTTAACTTAAGCAGTATAAAATACTGATAAATTGTTGGGGTAATTTTGTTATGTGAAGTATTGTTTTTTTTTTTTAGTAAAGTAAAGCGATTCCTGTCTTTTTATTGATTTCTGCTCAAAATTGTTGGAATAATTCTATGTCTGAAAAATATTTTCTGTTATTTTTATTTTTCTTAATCATTTTTCTTTTGGCAGTCATTACTAATAAGTGATCAGTTATAAGTGGAATTTATTAAGCATATTACTGTAATATAGTTAATAAATTTGAAATATAACTTTGTTTTATTTTAATCAGAATATAATTTAATTATATATTTCTTGGGATGCTTCATGACTATTTTAATTTTATATTATTTTCCTCAGAAAAAGGATTTTGACAATACCCTTTTTTCTATGTAAATGCTATGAGTCAGTATCTTTTTTCATTTCAGATGTCATGAAAAAATCTTTTTTTCTCTGAAAACATATCCAAATGTAAAACATTTGGAAATATAGATATATTTATATATAAAATAATTTTCAGAAGTTTTGCAACTCTAGTTTCAAAATCGCTTGTGGAAATATTAAAATATTTGGTTTATTCAAAAAAAAAAACATATTAATGCCAAGATAGGCATAAAATATTTTTTCATAAACTATAAATCTAATATAAAATGATAACTTGTATTCAGTGTTATCTGCTATGCAGTAATTATTTTAAATTTAGTTTATTATTTTACTGACTTAAATACAAAATTCATTATTTTCATATTCTTATTAATTTTGAACATTTCATTCTACATTTTCGCATGAAAGTTTTCTAAGATAACTTAAAATATTATTTGATAAGCATTCTGATAATCTAGATAACAAAATCTTCTCTGCTTCATCAAAATGCATAAATTTGTTGAATCATAAATCTGAATATTTGAATTAAACTTACTGTAAGTTGAACAACCAATATTTTTGTTCTGTCTGATATATCATAAACTGCGTTTGTATGTATTATGAATTCATATTTATTTGTATTTTTTTTCAATCTTTGTAGTAAAATTTAGATCCAACCAAGTTTAAATCCTGCAATTTTCTTTTTAGTTATACGATAGTTATTTTTTTCAATATATAATGCTACTCTTCATTTGAAAGTGATTAAATTTTATGGAATCATACTCTTTCTCACTTCCTTATCAACTGTGGACTTAACTTTTATAATTTCTAAAAAATAAAAGTCATGGCTTTTTCTTGTATCTTATATATATATATATATATATATATATATATATATATATATATTTTTATATATTATTATATATATATATATATAATATAATTTTTATATATATATATATATCAATTGATGTTTTATTAAAAAATTACAAGATAATGAGAAAAAATACTCATGCTAGTCTATAAATTCAAGATTATATCCTGCTAATAATTTTTAAATAAAGTCCCTAATTCCAAAAAGATAAAGAAAATCATGGCTTTCTGAGAATGAAAAAAGTTTATGGCATTAATTGGTGTCACCTTTAGAAATAAAATTCATAAACACACTACATTGTATTATGCATAGAAAGTTTTTTGATAAGAATTATTGAAACGCTAAGCTTTAATGAATCTCTTTTACTTAATAACAAATTTCGTTTTTCAGACTTATATATATAATTCTATGTCATGGCAAGGGTTAAAAAGTTACTTTTTTGAAAATATAAAATGAAACACGTAAACACACATATATATATAATTTAATTTGAAGTTTACAATATGTTATCGGACATTCCTAGTTCTATTCTTAGCATCGCCTCCGTATTTTTAATTTTGCCACAAGTATATAAGAATAACAAAACTCTTATCAATAATTTATCAAAAGAATTAAAATTAATATCAATTTTGAACAACTAAAATTATATGAATACTTAATGTTCATTTTTTCTCATCAACCTACATTTAATACAAATAGTTCAAATTAAAGGTTAAAAAATAAGTTTTTAAAAAGAAAATAAAAATCAGTTACATTAAAAAAGAAAATCCCATTGTTTATTAATTTTAATATTAAAAGAAATCATATATGCATGTGTATGCAGACAAAATTTATCTACTAACTGAAAAGAGACTCCTTGATTCCTCTTGTAGGTCTTAAAGGAACCGAGGAAGGCAAATTCTAATGTCCATTCCATATGTTCTTGTCATTGCAGCTGTTATTATTATGTTATTATTCATATAGTATAGGAACATGGATGGACTGCTCATGAACACATTAGTCAGTGTGGTGAGTTTATTGGCTTTTTACCTCTGAGTTTAAGATCAAGAAACACCATGGCCTTTCTTCCATTTTGCCTGATAGCTCATAACTAAAATATCAATTGAGTTTTCTTGAAAGCAGAATGAATGTGTATGTGAATGAATTTTTTTTCTTCTAATAGATATCTATAATCATGACAGCCCAAAAAATTACAACTCTTATTTCCAGAGGCTGTATAGTTTCCAGCCAAGACATCATTTGGTGATAGAAGGTGGAGAGTGCTATGAATCTTCTGATCATGGACACAGGCTGCCATTTAATGATGAACTTTTATTTAGGTATTTGTAACTGAAATCAATTTCAAATGAAGGAAAACTGCAAAAACTGGAAGAAAAACTGTCTCATTAATGAAAAATTATTGGACTTTGTGAAGTTAGATGAAAATATGAAGAGACAATTGATTTCAAGAGTAAACATACACTGTACTATAAAAAACAACAACATTGAAAGTGCAAGTGGAATAGAATTCATTATAAATTAAAAGTGGAAGAACACATTGTTGAGTAGAAAGTTTAGTTATTCAATTTAATAGCAGATACCAAATATAGATAATTCAGGCTTAAGCCCCAACAAGATCTCATTGCGATGAAGAAATTGAGGATTTTTATATTGAATGTACAAAAAGCTTTGGATAACACCAAACAAGATTTTCAAATTGTTTTGGGAGATTTTCATATTAGAATTAGTAAACAGTCAAAAGATGAAAGTGCTATAGGTAAATTTGGTTGTGGTGATAGAAATGAGAGCACATAGACTTGTGGAATTTGCAGAAAAAGAGAAACTTTATATTATGAGTTATTTTTTTTTTTTTTAAAAAGTTAAAGATACATAGAAACATCCAAATGAAGTTACAGAAAAATTGGATTATATTTTGACTAACAGAAAATATGTATTTCAAGATTGTAATGTTCTTAATAAATTCAACACAGGAAGTGATAATAGATTAGTAAGATGTAAGATAAATGTTAATGTTAAACTAGAGAGAAAAAATATTAAAAAAAAAACAATATTCACAGTTGATATTCCTAATCTTCAGAAACATTCCAATAAATTTAAATTAGCACTTGCAAATCATTATCAATTATTAACAGATTTTAAACATGATTCAAATTTGAACAAATTCAATAGGAAGATGACTGTAACAATTTAAAAAACTAAAACAAAAATAGCTGGTACAAAAAAACAATTTTTAAAGAAAAGAAGAAATATAAAAATATAAAAATGATGCATTAAAAAGGATTGAATAGCTCAAATTTTGTAAAGTGGTGTGAAAAAGATTGATAATGATATAAGAAATCATAATTGTGAATGAGCAAGGAAAGCTACAGAAGAGAATAAAAGCCTTAAAAGTATAAAAAAACATCTTGATATTGGGAGAAAACTTATTTCTGCAATAAGAAAAAAAATGAAACTATTACTAAAAAGAGAGATGACCAAATGAAATGTGTAGAAGAGTTCTATCAAAATTATATAGCAATAAAGAACAAGAAAAAGTACTTCTATAACTACCACATCTTTTAAATTGCCCAGGATTTTAAATGATGAAGTGAGACATGCAATTAAATTTATGAAGAAAGAAAAAACTCTAGCTAATAATGGAATTATAATTGATATCATAAAAGAAGCAAGTAAAGAAATAGGAATTTTTTTTTGGTAAAATTGTATACCAAATGTCTAAATCATAAAGATGTACCAGATGATTGGAAGAATGCAATATTAATATTAATATTTAAAAAAGATGATCAAAAAGATTTTAGAAATTACAGACCTATCAGTCTTTATCAGCTCTATACAAAATTTTTATCAAAATAATTACAATTCATCTACAATGAACTTTGGACTTTAATTAACCTAAAGAACAAGTTGGATTTAAAAGTGGTTTTAGTACAGTAGACCACATTTAAATATCAAAAGAAGTTATAAAAAGCTTTGGATTCTTAGATTATGGAAAAGCATTTGATTTTATAAGCATTTTTTCAGTGATTAAAGAATTAGATTATCAATAAATAGATCCAGGATAAATGTTTTGTGGATTAAAATGGGAAATGAAGGGAGTAAAAATAAATAAAGTTTATTTGTCATCTAGAATTTGCAGTTGATCTAGTTGTTTTTACAAATAATGCTTTAGATCTTCAAGGAATGTTGCAAGAGTTATCAGAAGGAAGTAAGAAAGTAGGATTAAAAGTAAACATTAAAAAGATTAAAGTAATGTTCAGTACAAAGGATGAAAATAAAGATTGATAATGATGAGTTAGAAGAAGTTAATAGCTACCAATACCTAGGTCAAATTATTACTACAGATGGAAATATAATGGATGAAATTAATAATAGAATTAAACTTGGTTTGAGTTCATTTGAAATAACTTAAAAATATTTCTATAAGTTTGAAAAGGAAGATTTTTAATAAATGTGTTTTACCAGTTCCTACTTATGGATTTGAGACTTGGTAATTAATGAAAGAGCAAAACATGGACTTCAGACCATTCAACAAAGTGTGAAGAGATATATGTTAGGAATAACTGGAAGAGATTGAAAATGAAATATATAGGTTAGAAAACAAAGAAGTGTTTGTTGACATTATTGAAAAAATTAAAAGACTGAAGTGGTGTTGGAAGGAACATATTGCTAAAAGAAATGATAATAGAAGGACAGTTGAAATCTTAAACTGGATTCCAAGTGATTTAAAAGACCTGAAAAAAGACCACACATGAGATGGATGGATGAACTAACAAGATATGATGGGGTAATGTGGAGAAAAGAAACTAGGGATTAGAGAAGATGGTTGAAAATGATGATGATAATGTTATTTAATACAGGTTCCTAATATGTAATGACCAAAATGACAATGTAGGGTATGTGTTAAGATAAACTGTGTAAACAAAATATTCTCATAATTTATATATGTAGTGGTGTGCACATCTGAGTTTTTTATTGGAATACTTTAGGAATTCATGCTGCTGATATTTCAAAATTGCTGATTGATATATTACAATAAGATTCAGTTAAAAGTGAAATGGTGTGCACTGAGAAGAAATATAGCAATGGTAGATGGAAGTATATAAAGTGAAATAGGATTACTGTGATTTCATATAGAAAATGTCTAGAACAAATAAAAGTTATTTTAAAGATTACAAATTTGTGAATGAAAACAGAATATTTTTAAATGAATTAATTAAAAGAAATGTTAGAAAAAATTATTAAGGCAGGTAATAAAATATCCCAAGTAGTGACTGTATAGAAAACAAAAATTAAATAAAAGTGAGAAATGTTGGACATCAAAATATGTGATATATGAAATACTAATATATCATAAGCAGGAAAATGTTGGTGTGGAAGTTATTTATGATCACAATACTTAAAATAAGTCATAAAATACATAATCATGAATGGCTATTGCTCGGAAATTTATAAAAGCTTAAGTATTAAAAATGAAAAGCTAGTGATGTGACTCATGATCTTAAATTCCACAATTTACTACTCTATCACTGCTTTAAACCATACAGGATAAATTAAAGCTAAAATAACAAATCTAAAGAGAAAGGAAGGCTTAAAAATAAAGAAAAGATCTAAATTTCCATGTAATCTGTGTGAGTGATAAGAAATGTTAAATATTTATTAGAATGTAGATGTTTTAGTAAACATTGAAAAGAAATGTTGAAACTATGAGAATATACAAAATGGTAAAAGATTGTAGTAAAAAAAATAATTTATGGCTTTTTGTTTAGAAAGAATAAGAAATATAAAAAAATTATTAACAAATTAGTAGAGAAAACTAAGAAAATTCTTTAAAAATGAGATAAAAAATATAAAAATAAATGATAAAGGCTTTATACATATACAGCAATATAAATCAATTGTAACATATGCTAAGTGGCTCCAGACAAGAAGTTGTTGCATTCATATAAGCAGCAGCAGCTCTTTTGTGTTATAGTTGACTAATTTCATTGTTGCTAAATGTTAAATTTTAAATTAAATTTATTTATTTTCAAATAATTTTTTTTTCATAAATATTTTTAGCATTTTTAAAAAAAGTTTATTCATAAAATTATAATGATATCTACATACAACAATATGTACTAGCAACATTTGATAATTTTAGAGATTTTTTGCAATAATATTTCTTGTATATGTATAGATAAATTATTAATAGTATTTGCTTGAGATATGTATTTATTAAAGTATTTTTTAAGTTATTTAGTAGTGTTTTTTATATTTTGATGACTTATGGATTGTTTAAGATTGCCTTAATTTAAAAATAAATAAGTAACAACTTTTACTGTTATTCAGTATTTTGTGTAACAATTTATATCAAAACACTGGTACACTGTAATCTCAATTTATATATTTCCAATACAATTTTATATCAAATAGGTTGTCAAGTTTCCGTCTGAAAATAATTAATTAAAATAAAATTACAATATACTTGCTTATACATATAAAACATAAGATGCTATCAGGTATGACATTAACTTCAAGAAATCATATTAATAGCATTTTTCTAGAGTGATTTATCATATTTGATTTTAACATGCTTCTCAAACTCGTATTCATTATTATAATGATGGAATTCAATCCCTTATTACTGGATTTCTTTTTCTTTTATTTTCATCAATATCTTCTAATGTCATACATTTCTCTAATAAACTAAATCAGTTCAAAATATGATCAAAATTAAACAATTTCAACATGGTCTTATGTATTTTAAGTAATTTTAGAACTATCCATTGTTTACTTATTTGGGTGATATGCTATCTATGGTACATCATACTTTAATGCATCATTAATTTCTTTCTTTTTTTCTTTAGAGTCATACTTTCACATCTACAGAAATACTAAAGAATGAACAATTCAGATTATTGTTCAAAATATGTCATTAGATATAAATTATATTTCTCAGAATTTCCATTACTATTGTGGCCATTATAAATCTCTTATCAATCCTTGGTTATTGATAGGCAATGTCGATGTATGTTGTCACAAATACCTGAAGTGTTTATGTCATTTGTAGTCATTAACTGACAGTTTACAATATTGACTTTTATAAATATACTAAACAAAAAATATTAAAAGTTTTTATTTGTATATATATATATATATATATATATATATATATATATATACTGGTTGGAACTTGATTATCTATCTATCTATCTATCTATCTATCTATCTATCTATCTATCTGTCTGTCTGTCTGTCTGTCTGTCTGTCTGTCTGTCTACCTACCTACCTACCTACCTACCTACCTACCTACCTACCTACCTACCTACCTACCTACCTACTACTTACCTACCTACCTACTTCTACCTACCTACCTACTTACCTACCTACCTGACCTACCTACCTGACCTACCTACCTACCTACCTGACCTACCTACCTACCTACCTGACCTACCTACCTACCTGACCTACCTACCTACACGTTACCTACCTATCTATCTATCTATCTATCTATCTATCTATCTATCTATCTATCTATCTATCTATCTATCTATCTATCTATCTATCTATCTATCTATCTATCTATCTATCTATCTATCTATCTATCTATCTATATTGTGGACAATAGCCAATTATGGCCATAGAATGTGAAAATACTAGATTAAATTTGACTATACATGTTTTTAATATCAAACATTAATTTATTTAAAATATCAAACATTAATTTATTTAAAAGTTTACATTTTTTAAAAATGATATAATAGTTCCCCAAACTTTATTTTTTTAAACAAATAAAGTGAATATTATTTCAATATGGTAAATAGTTGTAAAAGAGAAAAAAATATTAGATAAAATAAACAATTTCTATTGTTCTCTTTCTTCAATAATTTTAATTACCTACAAGCTTTGATTTTAGTTTTGAAAATTAATGTACTGGAAAGAAAAATTTCTCTTCAGTAAGTTCCAGAAAAATTTACTGAGCAATTTTAATTTTAACTTTATGGAAAAATAATGTTTAAAAAACAATAATAAGATTTTAACATTTTTGTTAAATTTTTGTTTTAATTGATTATAGTTGTTTGTTTTTTTTCTTTATCTCTCTTGAAGACAATAAGCAATGTTTATAAAATCAATATAAAAAACTAATTAAAAAGGAATTTCAAAAACTGTGATAGAATTTTTTTTTAAATTAAAAAAGAAGGAAAATAATTTAATAATTTATTTTCATAAAAATAGACTTAATTGTCAAGTATTTAATTTGATCATGTAGAAAGATAAGATTGTGATTGGATGGAGATAGGTTTGTGCCAAAAAATAACATAGGTTTCTAGATAAATCAATAGACCTCAGTATTTTGTAATGAGAAATCAGTCTTGGTCCAGCTATTGAAGTGAGCAGTAGCAGTGAGACTTAATTTAGCTATTAAACAGATAAAGATGCTCAGTTGTTTAAAATGTTTTCTATAATGAAGACAAATACATGCTAAGTTTATCTAAAAGTTAAATATCATCTACTTCCAAGTAACCAGCTCACTAGAAAAATGGAAAAAAGGATACTATCCTAACTGCAATAAGCATTGTTTGCATCCAAGAGCATGTCTGCCTTTATGTAATAGCATAATCTGAAAAATCATTTAAAAAAATTGACAATCTTGTTATGCAATATCCTGACTTGGAAAAAAAAATAAAAAATTCATTCTGTGTAAAACCTGAAAATATTGTATGACAGAATAGTTAAATTAACTGTACATTATCCTGGAATGGAGAAGTTTTCAAGAAGAAATCTATGATTTATAGATAAAATTTTTTATAAAAATAATATTTGACAATGGTGAATAATTTTTATTAATTTGACAATTTTTTATTTTATTATTTATTTATTTTTCCTTCAAAATTATAAAAAGAGGGCTTTGTAGATAATTGAAATTTTATTAAATTTAATATATTTTTTTAAAAATCATGTTTTTATTCACTTATTTTCTTTGCAAAATTATGCAAAGAGTTAAACTAATTTAAAATTTCTTATAACTGATTGTAAAAAGTTGTTTTTCAACATTAGTTTTGAAAAGAAAATGATTTTATGAATGTAAAAGTTGATTAATTTAGTTAGTGAAAATATAAAAATCACATGCGCTACATGAAATTATATTTTTTGATAAAATGTATAATTTTGAATTATCATATGATATTATTTTTAATTTTTTAAAATTATTAATTAGTTAATTTATTTAATAATTGTTAAAAAAATTTCAGTGTTAATGTCTTTATTCCTTCAGATATTGGTTATATCAATTGACAGTGTGTATTAGAGATTTTTAAATTATCCCAATAAAATTATTTAAATAGAATAAACTATTACTTTTATCTTTCTTTTGTGCACAGTTACAGTTCATTGAGTCTTATGATCTTGAAATAACTCAAGAGCCTAATATTTAGTTATTCTCTCTTTTCTTCATAGCGTAAGCTTGTGTTTTAAGTCCTATAGAGGTCCCTACCTTCGTATTTTTCAGACGCTTATTTCTAAGGTTACAGCCTTAGTAAATTATTACTTATATGGATATAATAATTTTTATTTGTGGTTGGACATCCAGATGGCAATCTGGATGACTAAAGGTACCATCTTTAAAGATTATTTACTGCATGTTGTTTAATAGGAATTAAGTTTGCAGTTGACCAGTACACTAATGGTATTATATTGTCAGAGCATTATTAATGATCAGCTTGTATCAGCACTTTTTTATATTCTGATCAATATTTTAGTACTTAAATATATGTATCAAAAGAATTGTTTAATATTCTGCCATGAATTTAGCAGTGACTATATAAGTAGCCTGTACATAATATGCTTTTAGATCCAGTCACAAGGATGATTGTTGAGAAGTTTTTGACAGTTGGTTGTTCATAAGTTAATTTTCTTGCATAATGCCAGGTAATCTGTAGTTTATAACCTATTATTATAACTATTTACTTATATTGTTTTATCCTTTGCTGATCTCATGCTCCCTTATATATTTATTTATTACATTTAATATTTCTATGAGGATGATGATGGGTTTATCATCACCCCATGATATTCTTCATTCCATACTCTAATGGTCAGATGTAATTATAAGTTTTAGTCTTACTGTATCTGTGCTACAGGGTGCCACTAGGCTATTTGAACCTAGAAAATTTATAGAATAGGCAGATATGCACTGTTAAAGTACAACTTTTACATAGATATTTTATTCTGACCATCAGCCCATGCCACTATCTCAGTGAGATGCAGAGATTTATAAAATATAAATTTTTTCTAAAATATATATTTTTATATTTAAAAAAATAAAAAAAGTCATTGCCAGTAATAACACACACAAATATTTATTAAACATATATGTAATTTAGAATTATTATTTTAGTCTAATTTTTACTTTAGCATTTAATTTACATTTTTAACTTTTTATTTTTGAAGTTCGCACAGATGAATTTAATATTTTATTAAAGTGTTGAGTATGAATAGACTACATAGATTGCATTTGAAAAGAAAATATTTTATCCCTTATTTAACCTTAGGCCAAAAGTTTGCAGTTAAACCAACATCAATCCATCTGATATATCAATATATTCAATGCAGCATGAATATGACAGCAGAAATACCATACTGTCAGGAATGTATATCTGAACAGCATGATTATAGAGAAAAAATGGTCTCTTGTCCAGTATAGGAATGTTACATCTGTCTGGTGAGAACAATAAAAAAAAACTCCATAGGAAGGAATTGCAGTTCTTTTTGCCAACGTACAATCCCATTCCATAGGCAAAGGGGTGATCCAAGGAGCAGGGAATAATGTCTGTCTCTGATGGTCAATAAGAAAGGCTTATTTTGCCTGAGTGCAGTGTAAAGGTGATCCTGAATGTAGTGGACCTCATACTACATTTACTAATTCCACCAATATATCCAATCCATTAACCCAATTTAACTATGAAACAAATAACCTAAGATTTACCCTCCCTTAATTAAACTAATATAACTTTACAAATCTATGCAGCCATTCATGCTCAACTTAAATTTAACATTTATTAAGTTTAGTTTAATGAAAAAACAAAAATCATAATAAAACTTAAAGAACAAAAAAAAAAAAAATGGAAATGATTTTTTTTTTTTAAAAAAAAAATACATCAAATAAAATTAATTATTAATAATAATTTATGTTGGTCAGATAGGATTCTATTTCTATTAAATAGGGAACAAGTTTTAGAATTAAAGTTTATATTCTTTTCAAATACTGAAGTTTTAGAATTATAATTAAAGCTTATTAGAGTTCATAAAGTTCTTATGGTTTAAAAAAAAAGTCCATACTTTCTAGTTGCTTGCAACTTGTAAGGTGTTAATTCCTCTGAGGTCCTTTATTGTAGCTGGTATTTTATTGCTGGATCTTGGTGTCTTGGGGTACATGATATAGGAAGATGATGTCATTTCCTTTCTTTATAATTAACTGAAGGAATTGGAAGTGTGTCTGTCCAATCCCTTCTCCTTCAATTCTCTCCACACTAACACATATAGCACACATCTCTTTCACATCTCTTTTTTTTTCCCAGCTCTTTCTTCACTAAAAATTTATTTCCAAACTTTTTTTTTATATTAGAATTTTGGATTGAGTGGACATTATGTCATGATGATGGTGATGGTCTTTTCATTGAGGTCCATTTCCTGAGGGATTTCTTTCATTGGCCATTCTGTTCCCATTGTTTTTTCTCTCCTATCTGACCTTTAATTATACATTTTGAAATGCCCAAAGGCTATTTCACTTGGACTAATTAATAATCATTTCCATTTTATACAATAGCATAATTAATTTATTGTGCAAACTTAAAGATATATTTTTTATCTCTAAATCTTTTTAAGTTTTTGTTGAAAATTTAGTTTTAAAACTTTTTTTAATAAAGTTTTCTTTTAATAATTTTTCATCTGTGCAATTTTATATATTAGAGTTTAGATGATTTTTAACTTTCAATTTTTAATTCTTAAAAAAAGTTTTTATTTGCGAACTTTTATTTTTCATGTCTAATTTTTAGAAAAAATAATGTGTGCCCATTACAATATAGACTTCAGTAATACTCTGGATAAAGGAAAAAAATATACATATGCTGACAACATTGCTTTGACTTCTCAAAAGAGATTCTTTTCCTGAAAAGGTTTCTCAATAAGGATATAAAGCATATGGAAATATTTTGCAAAGACCAGCCTTATTACTAATGCAATGAAGACAGTTTATTAATTTTTTCAATTAAACAGTTGGAAATTAACATAATTTAAATACGATCTTTTACAATAGCTGTCTGAAATATGATCATACTCCATGCTATTTAGGAATGACTTTGAATTTTAGTCTAACTTATTTTCCTTATTTATCTAGGATTAGATCAAAATTAACTTCTAGAAGTAATTATTTTGTAAAACTGACTAGAAACATTATAATCATGGTAGTTTATGAACAGATTCCTTAAAATTAGAATGATTTGCTGGTGAATATTTATGCCCTGTTTGAAAAAAAAGTTTTCTCACTAAACTTCTGAATATTCAATTTAATACTTTTCTTCACTATTTAGGACTTCACTCAAGATTCACATTTTGGATGTTTAACCAAGAATATGTAATAGAAGACTTATGGTGGAAAAAAGTTATTATGACATTCCAAATAAATTTTCCCCCCCAGATCCAACAATAAAGCTAATTGAAATTGATCTTTCTAGATACACTGGAGTCTCATTAGCAGATCCAGAACAACCCATGGGCTCTGTGATCATCTGCTTGATAAATAAAATTTATCACCAACTGATCTTTGAAATTTTTATGGGAAAATATTATTGTTAGATTTATAGCTAATGCCAGAATAGTTTTTTCATGATATTTTATTAATAGTTATCTAAATTCATGTGCCAAATAAATAATAAAACTATATGATTTTTAGATAAATAATTCATTTTTGAAAATATTTTGAGACTCCATTAGCAATTTTTTCCTGAGGCCCAAATATCCAGCTGACCTGGATCTGCACACACACACACACACACACACACATATATATATATATATATATATATATATATATATATATATATATTGTGACCTCCTCTTCGGATCATCAACTAAACTAAACTCACGTTTGGGGCTATAATCCGCCTTTATGTCCTTTTCTTTGAACACTGGAATCATATACAAGAATCTGGCTGCACATGTCATGACACCAGATCCACTGTTTGTAACTGTCACTACCCAAACAATCAATAAGATAAGCATAAAGAAACAAAAAGGTTAAACTAATAAAATGATTCCTGTATTAACTAAAACTAGCATGAAACTATAGATCTAAAGAAGATCACAAGGTGATTAATAAAGATAATAACTTCTGGTCAAACCAGCTTTAAAATCCACATAACAAACAAAATGTAATGAGCTAAATTTGATATTCAGCAAACCAATAAATAACTAATAATTATATCTCTGGAATGATTATGAAATTAAACTTATAAATGAAATGATAAGTAAATTATGATATAGATGACTAAGTGGATGATGAAAAGGAGTGATAATTAAATAGTAGAATAAAATAAGTCTAAAAATGAAGAGAAAAGAATGAAGATGTATGAGAATAATGAATGAAGATGTATGAGAATAATGAATGATTAAGATGATGATAGAATATAAGTTAATGAATAGTTAAGATGCTAAAAGAATAAAGTTAATGTATGATTAATCAATTATGATAATGAATTAAAGTGAAATGAGAATGAATAAATAAAAGAACGATCAAGATGAAATTTAAGAACAATGTTAATGATAGAGACTGAAGTCTAAACTGTAAACTAATATGGTATTAAATGATAAAAAGATAAGCTAAATAAAAATAGGGATTTTAAGCTTGACACAACCAGAGTATTTATCATAAAGTTAAAACAAGTTATGCATTTTATGACAAAAGAAGTAATTTACATCTTAAAGTTTAGTTGGCTTTCATAAAATAGTGAAAGTAATCTACCTTTAAATCTAACTATAATGAATAACATACAATTTATTACAAATTTAAATTCTACCTTGAAACTTAACAACTAATTCTTCTCAGGGTTCAAACACTCAAAATCATTATACAAAATATACTTGGGTCAGTGAGAGAGATTTTACCACTACCCAAATAGAATGCACAAAACAGCTCTTAATATAAACTCAAATTAACAACCATATTTAGCAGTTACACATAAACTTTATGAACTAAATAACTCTTATAACTTTAATATTTAAGAAATAGGAATAACTTTTTAATAACTAAACATAATAACTTACCAAATTCCTTTTCTTAAATAATTCTAAACCATGTGATCAAGATCAGTGAATGATAGCTCTGCGGATTTAACTAAATCAATTAAATCAATATTATGTTTATCTTTTAATATATTCCTTAAAATAATCTGCACTCTAGGTTAATAATATTTAATTATTAGGTGATGATGCATTAGATGTACTCTTAAGTGATAGGGCTTAACAAAATTATTTTGGTATATTAACCAATAGTTAAATGTACTATATTTGTTGATGATGATTTCAATATATAATCTCCTGATATGTTGATAGCAATAACAATAATAATGTGTATATGGTGATTAGCAATAAGACTACAGGCAACTAAATAAGTTTTAAAACACAACAAGCTTTATTTACAATATATACAAATTTTTATTCAGAGACATGGCAGGTAATAAAACCAAAACATCAAACTAAGCTCAGAAATGAAAAAAATACTTGGTATCCCATTGACCATACTCTTAGTCAATACGACCCACCTATACAATGATATCCAAAGTATCACTTATTGTTTAGCCTATCCCAAAGAATAGGATAATGGAACCTTATTTAAGCTGAAGTCACATTTAAATCACACAGTGTATTGAGGGCTTAAGGGCATGCACAAATTTTAAATTTAGGATTCAAAAGTTATAAAGTAGTGCATTATACCAAAGCCATTTCTTTTATCAGAATATGATAAGGGCAATTATTATATTCTGCACAATTAATAACTGATTAAAATTTGAGATGAATAGATTTGGTGTATTAAAGTAGAAACAGACATCAAAAGTCAAATACACATATATATCACTAAAACATTACCTATGTCCACAACCTAATTATTGAATACTTAACTGATCTTACCAATCCATTGTCAAATCATTATTCAATGAAGATAAGTCCACACTGCCCACACGCATCTCTTGCTTTTACATCTAAAAGTTCTACAATCATTAATAGATTTTGGTTTGGTCTGTCTATAACTGATAAAGATCATACAACATCATAAGACACTATTTCAATTAGGCAAACATTACAGATAGACAGGTGTTCCTTAATCCAACATTAGTTTATCCTTGCCATATGATTTTGAAATACGAAGCTTCACCATACATGGTGGAAAACTAACTCTATAACTTCATGAGTGATCTAACAATAAAAGGGAGGCTCTATAAAACAACATGACAGTTGTATAATAATATGGCTAATTCTACTACCTCTCTATGGGTATACACATGTGGGCTTTGCCTCATCATGGAAAACATAGAATTCAGACCATGGATACCCTCTTTTGGGATTAATTATGCTCACTAAGCATTAATTATTACTCAGTCTCTACCATACTATCCTCTCATGGAATCAGCAATAGGTGATTCTCCCTCAGCCCATGCTCAATATTAATATTAATCTATTGGATGCCATTCTATGTGGCACAGCCTATAAGCTAAAAGCTATCACAAATCCTTCTCAATACTATAGCAAGGTAAAACAACACCAACAGGAAAAGTGGAAATATACATATTCCATTTCACAATGCAGACCTATTAATGTATTAATAGACAAACCAAAATATGTCAAATGATCATTAATTATTTTAAAATGACAATTATACTTTTGTTAGAGTGAGCACAATGCATTTAAGCAATAAAGATCAACCTGAATTTGTATTCAAATTGGACAAGTTCATTCCTATGCAAAATTAAGAAATGAAAAAGGCTTATATCAATTTTTTTTATATAAGAAAATAATTCAGTCATTATAGTATATCTTTGACAAAATTTAAGTCTGTTTGTTCACTGTTTAATAATATACACTAAAATCTGTTTTAAAATACGAGAAATAAATCTCTTTTCCTTTCTGTCTAGATGAATGATATATATATATTATCATGTTTTCCCTTAACTGGAAAAATAAAAATACATGTAATAGATGTATATATTTTACACATTTTTTCTCTTTAACTCAATATATATTTTATACCACAATAAAACATATATGTTTAAAAACAAAAGTCCCCCAAATAACACATAACGTAAGAATTATAAACTAACACAGCAATAATAAAAAAAATAAAAGAACATTTTTTCCCATTAGATTTTTGTCCTATTTGTCCAAGTTATTTCATCCCTGTGAATTAAAATGATAAGAATTGATATTGTGATGAGCAACCATTCTCAGATAATGCATATACATTTTTATTATCCTGTTTGATGCATAATAAGGCAATATTCAATACTTTTCCAAAGGCAATAAAATTATTTAATGGTTTCCAACGTTTCAAGTGTAGCATAATTAAAATCAGTTTATCCACTTTTCTCTAGATAATTTCCTTAATAACTTTATAGGTTATTATAATCTTCAAAACAAACTTTTTAAATACATTTATTGATTTATTCGATATTAACATAGTGAGACAAGATGTAAATGTTTCAAGTGGAGTATAACTAAAATCGGTTTATTTACGTTTTAATCCAGATAATTTTTCTTGAAAATGACTTTAGAATTTTATTGCAATTAACATATTTAACTTTTTTTTAAAAATTCTTTATTGATTCTATTCTTTCCTTCGTGGTAATATTTGTAACACTTTAAGTAATTGGGACATTTGTCAGACATTTTTTTTTAAATCTTATTTATACACGTTGCACAGTTAAAATTGTAAAAGTAAATATTTATCTAATTACATTTCCATTGGTAAGGTAATAACTGTTCAACAATACTAAGACAAATTTATCCAATTATAAATACGATATCCTTAGCATTTTGAATTAATCTGTAATCGTTCATTTCTATCATTACACAAGTTCGCACTAAAAACAAAATTTGCAGATGAGGTTTTATTTCTTAATAAGAATAAACAATAAATTTATACATTTTCCTTTTACTTTATTAAACTTTAGATGATTTCAAACATGACTTTTTGATTTATTTACTATATATATCATAATACTTTACTTCAAAATTATTTTGAATTATTTTTTTTTTGAAATTTTAATTTACAAGCACAATATTGTTCTTCTGGATAATAAGAGTGGCGTGAAATACAAACAAACATTATCAGCTCTTTATTTTAACTGTACATAATTCATGCATCATTTTTAAAGAAGAGATTTTAAAAATATGAACAAAATAAAAGCAAAAGCTTACTTTTTCTTGAATTTTTCTTGGTTTGAAGCAATATTTATGGGAGTAAGTTATGATGCACAGGGTTTCCATTTCCTTTCCAGTATAACTTTTAAGAACCATCAATCAACGGAAAATGGTATTTAAAATGATAGTAAGGTTTGAAGATTTCTATTCCATTATTTTAGATAACAATATACTATAATCCTTATTCAATTAAATTTCAAATTTTTCTGATTTTTCAGCTGTTTCTTCCTTATTTTATAAGAGTAGATATGAAGTCTGTTGTTTCTAATTCTCTTTTTTTTAATCAACCCCCCTACAACTTTGTTAAATTATATATAGCTTGTTTTACAAGGCATTGTGGTAATAAATTGACCAATATCCTTAGTGTGAATATATTAATATTACCCCCTCTACCTTTATTTTAAACAACTACTCACAATATGCAAGGCAGTTTTGGATTCACTACAAAAAAAATATGCTTAAGGAATTGCTAGAATCATTTGTTTTACAAGATTTAATAAATTTACTTTATTTGTTTATTTATTTCAATTGCTATTCAACAATAATAAAATAGCAATATATTTATCTCTAATTAATAACAATATTTTTAAATTGTTATTTTATCCCTAGTTTCAAAACTACACTGGGTTTGAAATCTCATCTCCCCTCAAGCAGATTACCTAATGCATCCAAAACAGTCTTTATTTTAAGGCCACTTTCTTAAGATTTTAATGCTAAATATATCACTATTTAAAATTTTGGATTATTTAATACAGGGACCTGAATAAAAGGTCACAATATATAATTTTAATGAAAACATAAAAGTTACATTATAAAATTTGCACTGAAATTTGTATTTTATAAAAGTAATATTTAATTATAGAAAATTTAAACCCTAACTTTAAAGCCTCCTTACTAACCAGTCTACCTCATACAATCAATCCACATGACCACAGACATGTGAAACAGATAAATGACCTCCAATATACATATTTCATGCTGAACCAGCACAAATCAATTAGTCCAGATCATCATCTCCCACCCATACATATAATCAGTGCTCAGTTTATATTAAATAAGCAAATCTTCAAACTTTAATAGAAGGCTACAACTATACCACTATCCAACCTTTCAGCCTTCCATTCTATTGAAAATCTGATGATGGAGTGCCCAAACCCCTTGATGATACCAATATTACTATCATGCCTATGTTGACCTTAAGTCATTCTGATTCTCATGTATAGGACCTTGTCCATTTAACTGCATGAAGAGAGTTGAATAGAATACAGGCTGAATCTAATATTTTATATACAGATATAATTTATATTCCTGAAGTTTAGATGTAACTATAGAGAATTTGAATCCAGACTGTCAATATCCCTTCAGCTATCCAATCTATTTCATATAACTGATTTATATGATCACAGACATGTGAAAAATTATCTCCAATACACATATTTCAGGCTGTACCAGCACTTATTAGTTGATCAAGATCATCATCTCTCACACACATATATATAAACGGGATCAGATAATATTAAAATAGAAAATATTCAAACTTTAATAAACAGGCTTCAATCTATTTTATTATTCATCTCTTCAGATTGGATAGCTGAAAGGAGCTTGAAGGTTTTGGTTCAAATCCTAACCTCCAGGGATATAAAGTATACCCGTGTTTTAATATCACAGATTCAGCCTGTATCCTGACCATCTCTTTTTTGTGTATTTAAATGGACAAAATCCTACACATGAGAGGTCAGAATGACTTGAAGTCAACATGGGCATGACAATAATTTAACATCATCAAGGGATTTGAGCATTCCATTATCAAATTTTCAATGGTATGAAGACAAGAATTGGATGGTGAAGTAAACTGAAGCCTGTCCATTCAAGTTTGAAGATATGCTATCTTAATATAAACCGAGCACTGATTATATATATATATTTGTGGAAGATGATGATCTGAATCAACTGATGAGACTTGGTTCAACATGAAATATGTATGTTGAAGATCATTTATCTTTTTCACATATGTGTGGCCATGGGTATCGGTTGTATAAAATAGATTGGATAAAGGAGTTTCAAAGTCTGGGTTCAAATCTCCTCTAATTACATCTAAACTCCAGGGATATAAAATATACTTGTATTTAAAAAGTAATATTTGCACCACTTTTTAAAAAAATATAAAACATTGAAAATATTAATTTATAATTTTAAAATATAATAAAATAAAAATATTTTGGTTGGAAAAATAAAAGCTAAATCACCAAACTAAAACAACTATTAGAATACACAAAGATAAGTCATTAGTATAATGTACTTAAAACTTGGAAAATCTTGAAGTAATTTTTGTGATAAAAATAATAAGTTATCGTTTGTGTTGATAAAAAAATAAAAATAAGTAAAGTAAGTCTGCTAATGCAGAGAAGCATTCAAATTTACTCCATTTTAAAAGCTGAGCTATGCAAATAAATATTAAAAAAAAGTGCTAAATCTAAATTTGCACCTGCCCTCTTTAAAAAAGAAAACGGCAATAAATTGAATGGTTTTAAAAATAATGCTTAGATTAAAAAAAAAAAAACCTATTAAGACGAAGAGGGGAATTAATTTTATAAAAGAATGTGTAAAATAAAATGATAAAAATCTTTATATTATAAACAGAAAATTATATATAAAGTAAATGTATAAATAAAGATGTAAATGCATACTAAATGATAATATTGCGTCATTAACCTGACCGGTGGGAACAACATTCATAAATGCTTGCCAATCAAGCATATCGACAATCGAACAGAAAAATAATAGTTTACATTAACGTGGAATCTAGATTTCTATCTAAAAGCTTTCTCAAATGTTTATAAGCAAAATTTATATTTAAAATTTAAACCTATACTCCTGCGATTTTTTTTTGTAAATACATCAATCTTCATATCTTATTATAAATTATAAATATTAAAAATTCAAGCCAATTTTTTAAAACCAATATAACACACAGTCCGTGTACAATTTAAAATTATAAGTTTATTAGTATTGGTGATAGAAAAAATCAGTAAAAAGTATTAGAAAGCTTAATATACATAGTTTTAAGTAAAATTATTTAGTAACTCTTCAACACAATAATTTTGCAAAACTTTAAAAATACTTCTTATTCAGAATTACATGATCCATGGCTTCAATTGAAGAAAAAGTAAACTGTGTCCTTTGGTTGGCTGAACTGAAATCTACTATTGCTCTATAAAGAAAGTTTAGAATTAAAGACAGTAAGAAATCATCTCATAGAAACTTTATTGCCAAATGGGTGAAAAAAATTCAAAGAGGCAGGCTGCCGTGGTCTGGTGAGCCACAAGTCAGCTAAGAAAGTATAGCATCTGTAGAACAAACCTTTAAGAGATATCCAAGAAATCCATTAAGATGAGCATCACTAGAGCTAAAGCTTTCAAAGTCCACTGTTCATAAGTGAAAAAGACTTCACAAGAAATCTTACAAAATTCAATTGCATTAAATGTGGTTAGAAGAGGACTATTATGCATGATAAACTTTCTGTCATCAGTTGAATGAAAAACGTTGATGCATTTGTGAGTAGTTTAATGTTTTCTGATGAAGCAACATTTCACATTAGAGACAAAGACAACAGGCATAATTGCTAGATTTGGAAACTGAAAACCAAAATGAAACTGTTGAACATGAACAAGACTCTCCTAAAGTTAATGCATGGTGTGTTTTGAAAAAAATCAAATCATAAGGCCATTCGTTTTTGAAGGTCATGCTATTAATGGTGACATCTAGTTAGATATCCTGCAGAATTATTTTACTCCTCAGTTTGAAAAATTATGACTAAATGATGATACAGTATTTCAACAATACGGAGCTTCTTGCCACTTTGCTCTGTGTGTTAGACAGTTTATAAATCAGAAATTTCCTAACAAATGGATTGGAAAAGGCAGACTATTTTCTTGACCTCCACATTCACTAGATTTGACTCCATTAGATTTTTTTATTGGGGAAATGTGAAAACAATTATGTATGCAACCAAACCTCAATTATTAGAAGGCTTGAAAGCTAAAATGACTAATGTAATTTCAAGCATTACTATAAATCAATTGGCAAATATTTTTAGAGAACTACAAAATCATATTACCCTTTGTATTACTAATGAGAGTTGACACATGCAAACTTAATAAAATACAATACAACAAAAAATAATATAGATTTCTTATTTCCAATACATTCTACATAATTTCTCTATCACAAATATTAATAAAGTTATATATATTTTTAAATTGCACATGGGTTTTATGGACACACTGTATATATATTTATACAAATTGAATTAATATTTGATCTGTGCTTTGAGATTTGTTTTATCAGTTGTATATTGAGCTTCTGATAGATTTTCGATAATTTCTTTTTAATAAAAAAACTTCTTTTCTTGAAAAATAGTATAAAAGTAAGTTGTATTCACATCCCTTAATGATTTCCATTATCTTTTCCTCTTTTATCAAAATATAGATAGGAAATAAACAAGTTATTACAATTATTCAACCTATCTAGATAATTGTTAAGTGATCTCTAGTGACATCAACTTTTGGTAATCATAAAATGATATTTTACAAAATTGACCTATGAAGCTTTTTTATGCTCTTCAATGACTTATTTATTATGATGATGATGGAATTCATCGAACCTATTGCTGATTGTTTTTTTTTCATTTTCAACTTCCCTTTCAACACTTTTTACCTGGTCATTAGTGTTTTTAAATGGGAACCTATAGTCTAAAATGCTATTGTTTTAAAAAAATTAATTTAATTCCATGGTATTTTTATATGTCATTACTTTATTAAATATAAATTTTTTCTATTTTATTTATCTAATTTCCAAGACTTAAATCAGAGATTGTGTTAGCTTAAACAGTTCTGATATTTATCTTAAAAATATATATTACTACATCTAAGAAGATCCCATAACTGGGATTTGAATCTGGACAGATGGAAATTATGTCATCATAGATAAGCTTAGGTTTTTTCATAAGTGATGATCAGCAACTAACTAGCTCTCCAAGTATTAGTGGTTCATGAATAGTCATCATCATTTAGAGGATAAGATTGATATAGATTGATTAGATGAAAGTCTATTTACTGACTATATAAATAAAAATACAATTTGCACAGTTTTTTTGTTTCAACCATTCTTAGTAACAGTCTTTTATAAATCTAATGATTATTGTATCTCTTGTTGATGATGACTAATCAAAGAAAGTAAAAACTATTGAAGATTTTCTTCTCTTCATCATAAATTTTAAGTCATATATTTTTTATGTCATCATAATCTTTGTATACTTTACATTAATCATAATATTATTGTTTTGCT
The DNA here is from genome assembly GCA_028023455.1 of Epiperipatus broadwayi. NCBI lineage: Eukaryota > Metazoa > Onychophora > Udeonychophora > Euonychophora > Peripatidae > Epiperipatus > Epiperipatus broadwayi. The sequence continues at coordinate 1,054,965 of JAQFVV010006262.1, forward strand.
CCATCTTTTAATTTTTTTAGTAAGTGGCTATAGATTTTTTGTTTTTCATATAGTTGATATTTTACATATGAATGGAACATCATAAAGTTTTTCAATTGATGGTGATTTCATATATGTCATGCAATTTATTTTTTCTCATCACACATTCATGCACAAATTGAATCATTAGGATAATATAATCTGATATAACTATATGATCTAATAGATATAAAAATTACTCATAAAAAATGAATGGATCTGATATGTATATTCTCTTGACCTTTCATAATTTCATATGCTTCTCTGATATTTATTTGTATACATTTATATGATTCTTTGATATTCACTAAGCTTTTCAGTTGTCCATCTGATTGCAAAAATACTTATCTCCTTTTCTCAATATTTTTTAGAAACAGCTCAGAATTTTCTTTCAAAGTAAAACTTTATCAGTACTGATACATTTTCAAGTTAATCTTACAGAAAAATGATCTTTTAGAGTTTTTAAATTTGGTTAATACAAATAGTGAAAATTAAAAGTTATTTAATTGCATTTATTCTTCACAATATTTACTTATGGATACATTAAATTTTTGATGTATCTGTTATCTTATTTGACCATCATAAAAATACTTTTTATAAATATGTATGTATAATCAGGATACAATTGATTGATATTAGAAAATTAAAAAAAAGTTTGTAAATGAGTTATATCCACAGAATACTAAGCTTTTTAGAAGACACATTCACATTGATTATAATAATGATTCTTTGAGTTATAGTATAAATATTATATCTTTTTAGACTGCTAAAGATATAATAAAGTTTTATCTATTAGCTACTGTTTAAATATATATTTCATTAACCTTAATTCTAAAATAATACCAAATATGATGTATAGTTGCTGTTTCTTAGTTCTACTGAAGCAGCTACTTATTGCTAAGCAACTGTATTCTTTCCATTTATTCACATAATATAGCAATCTGAAAAATAATTATTGCAAACTGATTTGACAAATAATTTTTGTGAATCAGAAATGTGGCTTCACTGAATATCAGACACAAAATGAAGTCATTGTCAATAACTTGTGGAATAATGTCTCTTAAGCATAATTTCAGTATGTTCATTGCAACTCTGAATATATATAAAAAGAAAAGTGATAATTTTAAATAATTTGTGACTATATTTATTCAGTAATGAACATGGAATAGAAAGTTTAACTAATGGCAGGTTTTTTGTACATAAAAACAACAAGACTGGATAAATTTTGGATGGAGATATCTAAGATGAAATCAGTTAAAACATATCAGATATCTGGCACAAGAATCATAGTGAGATAAACAGTGCTTTGCTAATTAACAAAATGCATTTTCTTGAATGGAGGATTATTTTTGAATTATCTTCCAAGAATAAAATATTTCACAGCATGTTAAGTACAAATCACTGCTTTAGTTTAATATTCCAGTATATTTAATACTCAAATAAAAAATAGAGTCATAGATCATATGGCCCCATTCATTTAAGTTTGTAAGATATAAATAATGAGCACTGCTAATTGCTCAACAAGCTTTGTGATAAATGCTAACTAGAGAAAGCATTTAAAATATGTCTGTCAGGAACACACCCTCCCCAAACCTCTGACCAATGGTTTCATGTTTTGGCACTTCTCAGAGAGGCCTTAGAGTAGATTCAGACACTATCAGGAAACCAGGAACTACCCCAAAACTCTGACCAATGGTTTCATGCTTTGGCACTCCTCAGAGAGGCATTAGAGTAGCTTCAGACACTAGATAGTGCCTGAAGCTATCCTAACACCTCTCTGAAGAGCGCCAAAGCATGAAATCATTGGTCAGAAGTTTGGGGGGGGGAGTCCTGACAGACATATTTTAAATGCTTTCTCTTGTTAGCATTTATTGCAAAGATTGTTGAGCAATTAACAATGCTCATTGTTTATATTTAATACTATTTTGATATTAATTTTTTTACAAGCAAAGGGAGTGTGAAACATAGGTCAATATTTAGTAATGTAATATATATCTTATATGCATTATTAATTACACTCTGAACTTTCTTTTTATATTTTAACTTTCATTGAGATAGATATAAAGATGCAAAGACATGTATACAAAAGTAGCAAGAAACGGAAAGAATGGCCTGACTATAAGTTTTGCTTATATTAGTTTACAAGTTAATTTATATTAATAGAAGAATTAGTTCGAGTTTCCATCAGCAGGAAAATTTTATTTCTTTTTATGTATATAATTTTTAAATAGTCAAATCCTCACGGTTTATAATTTTTAAATAATAATTTTGATCTGAATTTTTATATACTTTAAGGCATAGATGTGTGTTTTCACTTGTAAAGGGATTGAAATTAAAAATTGTGGATGGGTAGGTAGAAATAATTTTACATATAATTTTCATTGTGTATTGATTTCTGCAATTGTTATCTGATCTAAATTTATTTGTATAAATAAATATTGACCTGATCTCTTTTATAAGCCATGCATTTACCCCCTCCTTAAATACCGTCAATAATGAACACTATGGGTTGCTATGATAAAGAGAATAGTTTAGTTTTATATTTCTTTGATTTTATTTAACATTTAAAATTACTTTATTCTGCATTTATTGCAGCAAAATAATAAATCTATTTTTTTTTAATTTTATTTTAATGAGTTTTTAAATAAAAAATAATAATTCAATAAATATTTAAACAATTCATTATTTGCTTGAGTAGTTTTAGTAATGATAATGTAAATAATTTATTCTGGAGTTCTGTCATATAAAATATTACATATAAATAGCAAAAATTATTTTTCCTATCTATAAAATAAAACATTTAAATAGAATTTGAATTGTTTTTATATACTGACATATTAAAAAAAAGCACACGTGGTTTGAGTTTTTTTAATGATACTATGCAGTATTAAATTTTTCCAATATTTGTTACCGTTTTTTGGTGGAATTATAGTGGTTTTAAATTTTCCTAAAAATCTTAAAAATAACCCAAACAATAAATACTATTATTTTAGTAAAATAAATCAGCCGAATGAATAAACAGTCTTTCCATATCTAAAAACGCATTTATAAAATTTATCGCAAAAATTAAAAAAAAAACATTAACTAATTGACATGTCTTTCTTTCATTAACTTTTTTACAACTAATGTGTCATAAAATTTTTTAAATTAATAGCTGTAAAATATGGATCTGGTATATTTTGTATCCTAAAACTATCTGTATAAAATATGACGAGAAAAACAGATGTTGTCTGGATGATGAGTAAAGTTTAACTACATGATGATCTGAAGAGATTTATATGGGTTAATGTTTAATTTTCATAGATATGTAAGATTAATGTCTAGTTATGAGAATATTTTGAGCACTCTTTTTTAATTGTCACCAAATTCACAGAGAACTTAGAATATGGTGTTGATTTGAGTTAATATTTTTCCATTTGACTTTATTCAACTTCATTGATTATAGCAAATTAACAATTCGGGAATAGCTATCAAAGTTAAAATGTTAACAAGGTATTTTTACTTTCTTTGTTATCCAGTTATTTATCAGTGAATAGTTAGCTACTTTTTGTTCATTCTTTATTATGTGTCATTCTTTCTTTGCTATCAACACATGTGTTTTGTGGATCCTAACTAAATCATCTAGCTTGAGAATGTTTTAGGATTATTAATGGTAATTATATTTTTCAATTAAATTAAAACAAACTCAGATATGGAATACAATACAATTATAATAAATTTATTATGAAAATAGCTATTTCTAAATAATGTTTAAATTAGCTATATGGTCCAGCAGCATATTCTATTTCTTTTATTACTACTATGTCATGACAGTGCTTAATAAATCCTCATCCATTATTGTCCTATCCAATATTTTCAGATTAGTTTCTAGCTTACAACTTTCACTAGTGAGGAGATTTGGATCTTGGAACAAATCATCTGATTCTATAGAGTTTAACCCACCAATTACTTATTTTTCTGTTTAACTATCAAACTTTAATACAAATTGAAAGACATAAAAGTGTTTCAATCAAAACCAACTTGTCTGTGTAGTCATATAGATCTGAAATCACTTCAACATCTATATATTATGATGCCATATAATACTAGATCATCCGTGCACTTTACTACTGTTACACAATGCTTTATTTACCACTCTCTTTTACAGTTTTGATTGCTCCAGCAATCTTCTTCAGAACATTTATATTTTTTAACTGCTAAATTTAGCAGTTAGGAGATATAAAAGTTTTGAAGAAGATTGCTGGAGCAATCAAAACTGTAAACTGTAAAAGAGTATGATAAATAAAGCATTATGTAACAGTAGTAAAGTGTATGAATGATTTAGTATTATATGATATACACTTGGCAATGCAATAGGAGAGAGTAATTATTATGATGCCCTTAGTTCTTTAATAATTACAAGTACCCCATGCAGTGTTCAGGATGGATATAATATCAATAAAAAATCACTTGACTATATCACATGATTTCTTTTTATACATAGCTGTTTTACTCAACATAATGTTTTTTTTTTACCACTGATATGCCACATAAACATTAATAGCTGATATATATATCAAATAATGGTGTTTAATAAATACCTACTCCAGTGATGTTCTAGCCAATATTTTTATTGTTCTAAGATTCAAAACTTGTCATTAATAAAAGCTATAAGCTACTATGTGATTTGGGAGTATTGGAATAAGACAGTATTAAGTAAAAATTTATTAAGCATTATCATCTGTGATGTATAAATGATTAAAGCTTACATTAGTTAAAAGTCCCAATGAAAGAAAAAAAATCATCTGAAAAAAATGTAACCTGTAGTCACATGATAGAGTCATCTATATTGTTCCATCACATACTAAAAATATCAGCAATTTATTAAATATTCTTTTTGGAATTAAAATGAAATTCTTATATTATTTGTTTTAAGTAAAATATTTAATTCAATTAAAGATATTTATAAATTACATTATAGTAATATGATTAAAGAGATAATATTATGATCAAAGAAACCAAATATAAATGCTGAATTTAAGGTTTAGGTAAGTCAATAATATCACCAGACAAGAACATATATCACAATCAATTTTATACACAATATCATTTATTTTATAATACTATTATTAAATAATCTGATAAGACAAAGAGTAATTTTACAAGATATTTTAAAATAATTAAAAAATAATAATACTTAGTTTTAAGATGTTTTTACTTTGCGGAAATAAAGTAAAAAAAAGAATAAACTATTAGAAATAAATATAATAAACTTATCTATTGACATCTAAATTATCTTTATGCAAATCTTTATGAAATCTGATGTACTATATGTATGTTGATATTTATTTCAATATATAAAAAAAAACCTTCTTTGATTTTTAATGACAATAGTCATAAGTGCTGATTCAAATTGATTTGAGCCTTAAGTGTACATAAAATAAATATTAGTTATATAATAGTATAAATGATTATATATTATTTAAAGTGTACAGTTATTATCACCAGATATTTTTTTATATATTTGATACATTGGTTAAATCTGAAATCGGTATGTCAAACAAAACTGTCAAAAAACATTTTACTTGGGCAAACTACTTATATCAAATATGGTATGATTGTATGTACACTTGACATTTTAGCTGTTCATATTGTACTTTGAAATCCTTAAATGTTCAGTTAATTAAATTTTTAATTTTTATTTATCTTAAGTCTTTATTATGTTTTCAGAAATTTCAAATTATTTATTAGAGATATATGTTTATGAATGAAAATTATTCTTAAAAATATTATTTTGATTTTAAAAATACAGAAAAAATATTAAACTAAAATATATGTGTAATATGATTTAATAAGAATAACAGTTTTTCCCTTATTGGATGATTCCTACACCATTGATAAAACTATTCAATTAAAAAAATCAGACACATTTTAATTCAGTTTGTATAACCCAAATGAATTATTATTCAGATTATTTAAAGTTAACAAAATCATATTTAAAATTGTACTCAGATTTTTGTAAAAATGACAAAAATATGATTCACTCAATATGAAAGAGTTTTTTTTTCATCCAAGCATAACTTGCAGCCATATGTTATTAATTTCTCTGAACTTGCCTTTTTTGAAAATTCAATATATTTATATAAAATCTGAAGCTAATCACATTATTCTTTTAAAATAATAAATATTGCACAAATATTTTGTGAAAAAATTGTAAATATGTAAACAAATTACCAAAAATATATATTTTTATTTTCAAAATCAAAAAAATTAATATGTTCAAAGTTCTTGCAAGCATTTTTGTGTGAAAAGAACAATAAACTACCAATAAGCTACCTGTAATAAGTGCATTTATGGGCACCTTGAGATTTTTAAAATTGATAAATCAATATTATTTTAATTCCAGTTTTTGGCATCAAATGAATTCAAAATTAGCAACTTTATACTAAATATAGCTCCTAAAAAGTGAATTAAAGTAAAATAATAGCAGCACCATGAATGGTGATATAATATAATAATCAGAGAATTTATAAATTAATCATCAAGTGGTTTTTTGATTGGGAGTTTATAAGAAGTTTGAGCATCAGGAATTGCAAAACATAGTTATGATCATGGACTTTAGATTCTAAAGTTGCCACCCTACCATTTTGATAAACTACACAAGATAATATAGTTAATGTAATGGTAGTAATATAAAATATTTAAATTAGAAAATATATTTTATACTGAAAGTAGGCATTATTTTTGATTTACAGTACACCTGGGTTTCATTTTATGTGGTAGAAAGGTTCCTCAGAAAATGCATACAAAAGAAATTGCACAAAATAGACTTAACTTATCTTGAAAAATGGGGGATATGTTCCAGTAATTTTTAGAATTCGCATAAAAGCAAAGCAACAAGGAAAAATTACTTTAAAATTCGCATTAAAAAAAGAAGCAAATAAAGTATGACCAATAAAAAATTTCAAATATTTGAAAAAAATTAATACAAGACAAACTTTTTTTACTTTTTTTATTAATACAGTATTTAATTTTATATTTTTCATACATATTTTAATCATTACTGCTAGCGTTCATTTGTAAACTGGTAAGAAATCAGATTTGATGTGATGTGTTGTGGCTTCTCCTTAATCAAAGTCAAAATTCTCTCAGCAATTATGCCCAGAGAAACCTGTTAACCACTTTATTTTTATTCATGATGTGATGTACAACTAGTGCCACTTTCAGTCTTGTGCTGTGTTAATGGTTTTCTGTTTTTATATTAAAAAAATAAGATTGCAATCAAAACAAACAGTTATACATTATCATTAGAAAGATTATTTTCAGTTTATAAAATCTTTGTTTTTTATTTTAAAAATCTAAAAGATTATTTATTTCTGTTATATATAACAAAATACATTTTAAAAGTTTAAATTTTTTGAATATTTATTGCGATATTAATATATGTAAATATAAATCTATTATTATTATTTATTTATTAGTATAAGTAGTTATTTACATAGAAGCTAAGATTCTAAATACAGTTTCAGGCCATATTCACATTAGCTACTAATATAACATTATATTTTTTTTAAAAAAAAAAAGTATTTCAAGTGAAAATAAGTCATTAATAATTTAAATTTCTTGATATCTAATAAATATAGTGTAACGATCCGGAGAAAGGGACTTAACATTAACTGCACTATAGGGCGCCATCTAGGTATTTGAACCTAGAAAAATTTATAAAGTAGGCAGATACATAAGTCAAAAAAAAAATATTTTTTTTTAAATATTTTGGTTCCGGTCATTAGCCCATGTCACTAGCTCAGGGAGTAGCAGAGATTTAATAATATCATATGGTATCTAATTATATTTCAATATTAAAAAAATAAATAAAATAAGCCACTGCCAGTAATTACCATACAAACATTTATTTATGCACATATATATAAGATTTAAAATCATTTTAGTATTAGTTTACATTTTAACATTTAACATTATTTTTAACTTTGATTTTTGACTTTAATTTACATTTAATTACTATTATATTCTAATTTTACATTTTAATTAAGTTCGAGATAAATTTAGGAAAGCTTGTTTATAATGTTGAATATAGATCGTTAATAGATTTCACGGTCAAAACATTTCAAAGTAAACATAAACGATCAAAATACAAAATTATTGATTACTGACAATTACGGAGGGAAATTTCACGTAACCCAATAATATTCATCATAAGATACTTGCATTGTCACCAATAACTTAAAAGACATCCGAATAAATACATTTTAGATACTCACTAAGGTATCATTATTTATCGAATGTCTATATATTTTGATCAAATATGAAAACCCAAAACATACTTAACCGATAACCAATCCATGCAAGCGTCTATAAACAACTTAAGTTTAATGCATTTTTATTTAGGTCAAGTATGAATAGACCACATAGATTTGCTTTTGAAAATAAACATTCTATCCCTATTTAACCTTAGGTTAAAATTCGTAGTCAAACCGGCATCAATTCATCTGATATATCGATGTATTCAATTAATAAAATACGGAGCAAAAAAGTTAAGAGAAGAAATTGCTTCTCATGAGATAGGAATATTACATCTATCTGAAGAAGAGCAATAAAACAAAAACTCCATAGAAAGAAACTGGGTATCCGACTTATAATTCCTTCCATAGGCAAATGGAAGTGTGCGGCGTATGAAGTGATTCTGCCCGTAGCGAATCAATATTACATCTACTAATCACACCAATATATCCAATCCATTGACCCAATTCAACAACGAAACAAATAACCTAAGATTACCCTCCCCTGATATAACTTTACAAATCTATACAACCATTCACACCCGACTTAAGTTTAACATTTATATAATTTACCTTAATGGAAAACAGAAATCATAATAAAACTTAAAGAACAAAGAAGTAAATAACTAAATGGAAATGATTTTAAATATATATAAAAAAAGAAATACATCAAATAACATTATTAATAAATTAAGTTGGTCAGATAGGATAATATTGCAATCATTTAACTCTGGAAAGTTTAATTTAATGTTCATTATTTATAAAGTTCTTACGGTTTAAAACAGTTCCTCTTTATCCGTTGCTTGCCATGATCGTGAATTCCCACGCCGTCCTAAGATTGATATTCTGTTGGCCAATTTATTTATCCATCCGGAGGTTTTTGTTTTAACTGGTCCTCAATGTAGAAAAATGATAGTTCATTTCTCTTTCTTTCCTAGCAAAACTGAAGGGATTGAATCGTGCGTCTGTTTCAATCCCTTCTTCACTTCCGCACTACCACATATCTCTCACATCGTAATTAATCATTCACTCCCTAATAATTTCCAAACTTGTCCTTTTATATTACTTTGAAAGATTGACTTAACATTACGTCATCAATGTGATGATCCTTTTCGTTGAGGTCCGATTTCCCAATGGATTTCTTTCATTGGCTATTTGTTTCTATTGTTTTCCTATCTGACCGCTGTTTTTACATTTAAATGCCCAAGGCTGGTTTACATTTAACTAATTAACAATCATTTCCATTTTTGATTAATTAACCTGTTTTCCAAATCAAAGATATATTTAAAGATAAATTTAAAGATATAATTTTATCTCCAAATCTTTTTAAAATTTAGTTTTAAAATACCTTTTCTATTTTTAATAAGTTTTATTTTAATAATTTTTTTTTTATCTGTGGATTTAATATATAGAGTTTAAGATGATATTTAATTTCAATTTTTAATTCTAAAAGAAAATTTTAAATGGAATTTTAATTTATTTATGTTTAATAAATAAAAAAAAACAATAAAATTGAAATAGTGAAATGTGAAAGATATTAAAAAGAAACATGAATCACATAATTTCAAAATCAAATTAAAATAATCTGCATAAAACAAGACCCAGGTGTAGTAACTAATTATTATTATTATTTTTTTATATGTCAAAGTGTTGACAGAGAAGCAAACCAAGGCTGGCTGCTAATATCTTATATTTAATAATTATGTTTATATATTTATCAAATATGTTAATAATTCTAGTATAATTAGTGAACTGATAATTTACTCAAGTAAAATATATATTTTACATGTTAAGAAGATTTGATAGCATTGTTTGTAACACTGATTTGGAGTTAAAGCTATAAGAAAAATATTAAGTAGATGTTCAGTAAATATAATTTCTATTTTTGGCTGACACACATTTTATTGTAAAAAAAACAAAAACATTTCATATACAAAAAGAAATACATTACATATACATGTGTAAACTAAATTACTAGATATAAATGCATACACATATACGTACATATGTATTTGTAATATACAAGATTAAAACTTATGCAGCTGTACAATATATAATTGAAATGCTCTTTTGCTCAGCATAAGACATTTTTTTTTACCAAGACTATAACAGCCTCTTCTTGTACCTCATTTATCTATATAAAGGATTGTCTGAAACATTTTAGTAAAAAAAATAATATTTAAAAATGTGTTTGAATAGATAGATAAAAAAAAAAATGAAAAAAAATCTATGAATCTCCAAGATTTATAATTGCTGGATAATGATGCAAATAATGACTGCCATTTTTATTTTATCTTAAAGCAAAATGTACTTAAATACACATAAAAAAATTTTGGATGAATATTTAGAGACAAAAATAAGTTGATAATCTGAAAAATATCCTGAATATTTGGAATATAAGAACTTATCAACATTTTACACAATTTGAAATTGAATGCCAAATCATCTAACAATTATTCATATAATCTTGTGTGTGAATAAGTATATTTTTATATGGTATTACATAAAATATTAAATATAAATTCAGTAGGCAAGTAATGATTAAAACTATGTATTTTTTAAATTTTATTTGTCATATTTCAAACAACTGATTAATATTATTTAGATGAAATAAGAGAAAGAATCAGTGGCAGATATTGTCTTGGGAGAAAGGAAGGCTGTAAAAAGAAAAAGTATTTGGCACCTTTAAAAATAGAAGTCAGTTGAAAATATTATTTAGGATCCTATTTATAAATGTAAAAGACAATCAAACACTCCACAACTTAATATTTTTGCTTTCTTTTTTGCATTACTTCATCAAATTTTTTAAAAAATTGTTTCTGAAAAAAAAAAAGTATAACACAAATTTTTGTTTATATTCAACTTTTTTTACATTTAGGCATCTTGAAATTTGATTTCAAAGTGCATCATATTTAAACAATAATATATATATCTAATACAATTTAATTCATTCAAAATATACACTACAAATGATCTACTAACAAGTAAAATGTGATTCTTAGGTTAGACAGAATTCCAATTATTTTGTATTTCTTGAGTTTGAATTTATATTATGTTGACTTGAAAAAAGAAATATAAAGAAAAAATTTACATCAACTTAATCAATTAAAATTATATGAATTGTATTGGTAAGTAGATTGAAATATGTATATATTTGTACACAAATATATCTATTCTAATTGAAATTTTAAAACAAAATTTAAAAAGCAGGTTTTGAAAATTTGTTCCTCTCATCATATACTTTGTCGACTTTTATTGAAATCCTTGCTGAAAAATTTAAATATATGAACAGAGAAGCAGATTTTTTTAAGTTTAATATTCCTTCAAATATTTTAATTAAAACAATAAAAATACAATCTTAGTAATTATAATTTTTTTTAGATTTATAGAAGCTATAATAAAACATGTGGCTCAAAGTATAAATTTAATATGTGTTTAACCGTGTAATCAATTGTTCAAGAACTAATCAAATATTGATTCCAGAAATTCCAAGTCCTCTTTGATAATGTCAAAAATCAAAATAGGATTAAATTGCCATACCATATGAAATCCAGTGATTACTTGAGCTTACATGATATATTATTAAAGAAAAGAATTAATATTTGTCACAATATAAATAAGAATATATATATAAAAATTAGACAGTTACATTAAGATTTCATATTAAATCTTATATATAATTTAATTCTGCGAACACTATTTTAATACATTTTTTTCAAATCTTGATAAAATATAACTGAAATGTATCATTAGGAAATAATCATGTTAGAGATTTGCTAAAACATTTTTTAAATTTCTCTTTATAATTAAATTATATGCTCTGAACAGCATAATTAAATGTACGTCCAAAAAATATCACTCATTTTTCAAAGAAATTCTAAGTTTTATAAATGAAGTAAGACAACTTAACTTCTCTAGGTAATTACCAGACAGACACTTTAACAAAACATATTAGTTATACCTTGTCAAATATATTTTGTCATATTTAATTTCCTTTTGGTAAATGGTTGTTTACAGCACGCAAATAAAAATCCATACATACTGTCTTCTGTCTTTAAAATGACTTTTAAACGCTTAACTATTTTATATTTGTTCGCGAAAACATTTTATCAAGATTTAAATACACACAATACATGTCATCTTTGCAAAGACTTAGAATAAAGTTCTTTGCGTCATCGATTAAACTAAGAAATAAAAAAACAGGATGAGAAAAAAAACAAAAACAATATATATTGTATTTATAATATTTTCCCTTGATCATTTGGGATAAAAAAAAAAAACAACACCTGCCGGGCGATTTACAATTTACGAATATAAAAACTTTTACCGTTTAAGACACGCATAATTACATTCTTTTTTTGTAATATTTAAGAAAATATGTATATTATTATTATTATTATTTTACGAGATTATGCTTATTTCTGTGAAAGTTCTGTTGTTTTTTTTTTTGACGAAAATTGCACATTTATATGGGAATTGGATAAAATATCTGGAATACTTTGTTTTTATTTTTACTTTTGCGATATTATCAAACATAATTTATTAGTTGGTTGTACCAGTGGTGATTTTGGGGCTCTCCCTGGTGCCCACAGTGGCGTAGGGTGCTTATTAAATCGGCAACTTTTTTATGTTTGCTTCGTCTAAAAATAAACATAAAAATATACTATAAAACAAAGTTTATAGGCAGCATTTATAATAATTGCTTGAACAGAAATTCATATTTGATCTTTTGTTTTCTTTATAATACATACTTTATTCTTTTAAACATTATAAATTGTTAGTCATCTAAGAACTCTTTTTCATAATTTCAATAGTTTAAAGATTTTAAAAAATATTAAGTAAAATAATATAAAATTAAATTTAAAATTTTTATGTATACTGCTGCCTGCATAAGTGATGTCACAAATATCATTCAGCCAGCCTTTATTTATTTTAATAATGCAGTCATGTAGTCGTTATCTCTCTTTCTCTCACTGTATTACTTTACTATCTTTTTTATAATTGCATTATTTTTGTTATTGTTTTAATGTGAATATATTTAAAATTGAATTTTATTGAAAGTATAAATACATTATATAAGATTTGCTATTATCCATAGTTTCAAGAAAGATTAATATTAAAATAAAATGAAGATGATGGAGATATTATCAGACAATGAATTCATTAAATGCTTATAGATATTCTATTTATAGGTAAATAAAATTTAAACACTTGAAATGAGCCAATAGTGAATGAAATAATCATGAAATAAATCATGGTATAAATATCTGATGGATTGTCACAAATTGATAAAACACAGGTGATGAAGGTATGAACTTTCTATATTAAAAGCAATAATTGAGCATTTAAAAGACAACTCAGCAGTTATTATAACAGTTCTTTATATATGAACATATTAAAGAACATTTTTTATTTATAGAATGAAGTACTTTAAACCAAATAATTATATTTTATAATACCAAGTAAGAAGAATGAGACATAGAATCAATCAATGCAAAGAATAGCGTAATCATTGCTTACTGATTTATTAATATTGGATTATTTTTCAACATTTATAATATTTGAAAATTACATTCCTGTTGTTGACAGGCATCCAAGATAAAATTTAAAATAAGCAGATTAATATCTAGCAATATATGGAAATCTTGGAAGAAATATTTATAGAATTCCACTGATGTCCATTTACAATGATAGATTAAAAAAATAACAGCAAATTAAAAGAATCCATTTTTGAAACCCCCTCCCCCAAATATTTCCTGATTAGGACAATTTCAAAAATGCTTGTTAAATCTCTAATTGGATTTTGAAAACTTCCTGAATTGCCACCAAACTTATAAAATCTTTTGAGGATGTTAGAAAAAAAAGTGTAGAAACACATGGGTAGTCAAAATATTTGACTCCTCTGCAAGCTTCGATGGCCATAGAATAAATAGCACTGCAACTATCAATATCATTTTCACTTTTACATATCAGACATATTGCTAAGATTTCCAGAAGCATAAAAAGTATCAATAGAGTAGAACTTTGAGTTTTTATCACGTTTTTATAATTTAAACATAATAAAATATCTATACATTAATGAACCAGTTCCTGATCATCATAAAGTAAAAAACAACTCCACAAATTGTTAATATATTACCAAAATTTCTAAAAAATTTCGGCTTTAAAGTTAAATTAATCATAGGGTTAAAATTGTTTGTTTAAAAAAATTTGGCATAAAAGAAAACCTATTGCAGACTTATACAAGAAATTTATCCTTCAATATCATTATTAAATGTTTCCTTTTTTTTGATTTCAAAAAAATTACCCTAATAGTAATAAAAATCAGCATTGAAAGAAATCAGATAAATCTGATATGAACAAGTGCTTTTACTACTCATATTGGAAAAAAATGTTCAAAATAAACGGAAGTCTTCTGCTAATTTTATTAATCTATTTTCAGTTTACAAACATTATTTAAAAATAGTCCCTTAAAAATTTTTAAGTGCAAGAAAAATATATATATATATATTTTGACAAAATGCTTTCAACAGAGAAATTCAAGAGGAGTTTAAATAATTAAACAATATAAACTTTTTTTGGTAACATCCAGCATTTAGTTAGATCACTGTTTTTATTTAATATTTTTAATAATGCTTTTCCAAAACAGAATACAAGAAATATATGTATGTTGATGACATTACCTTGGCTTCACATAAAATTTTTTACTAAAATATAAATATCTTTTAAGAATAATATAAAAACTTTGGAGATATTATTCAAATACTGGGATCTCATTATCCATGCTATAAACAACATGTACAGCTTTCTGTATGCGGAGCAGATAAAATCATCTTATAAACTGAAAATAAATTTCTATTCTAATATACTGAAATATGATCTTGCCTTGTAGCATAATCAATTTTCCTCATCTACTGAACTTTAGATATAAAATAATTTTTTAAGAATACTTTACTGGAAAATTAATCAGCATTATTTGGATTTAGATTAAAAATTATTTTACATACTTTCTTTAGCACTAACATGGTTTATTCAAGCGTAGTGTTCTCTATTGAAAGTAAAGTGCACATACTAAATGTCTGAATATTAATTAAATATTACCATGAGAAATGTTATTTGGTCATTCTATTCTAATTTTATGCAGTAATTTCCCATTCTTTTATAAATTACACCAATAGATATCAGAATACAAATTGATTCACAAAAAATGTATAATAATCTATGAAATAACTGAAACACACAGGCTTATTATATACCTGTGTCTATATATGTAATATATAGAGTATATGAGCATATATGTGTTCAAGTATATCTGTGTTATGAGATGGTGTGGAGAGTGGTAGGTCGTGTGAAGGTCTGTGCTCATATACCCTATATATTAATAATCTATGAAGTGTATTGCACTTAACATTAATTTAATATTGCACTTAACATTAATTTAATACAAATAAAAAATGATATGTAAGAAATGGAATTCTTATGAAGTCTCAAAAAATTTATTTTTCTAGATTCAAAACCAACTGGATTAATTATTATTAGATATTATGGAGTTCAGAAATGAACACAAATCATGATAGACATAATTAATTATTGCCCATTTTATGCATACTGACAAAATTGAAGAGCAAGGAGAAATCCTTGAAAATGACTGTAAGAATATAAAACAGTTGAAACGTTGGAGTTTGTATTATATATATATATATATGTGTGTGTGTGTGTGTGTGTTAATTAATACATAAAGTTTTTGGAAAGAAAAAAGAAGAGGATTGTGCATTTAAATAAATTCTGGGAGAAAAAAACTAGCTTATTTATTTTCTAGAGATACAGGCTAATTTTATTAGCCAGTGATAAACGTAATGCTACATTTTTTAAAATACAAATAACAAAAGCCTGTATATAGAAATCCATAATCAAAATTATTGTAATAAATATATAAAAAAAGTAATATATAGCAAAGATTTATAGAAAGGGAACGCAGTGAGAGAGCACGTGATTGTAGTTTGTTTATATTCATAGCATTAATCCATAAGCTATAAAATTAGTGTTTTCATTTACTAATTTTTTTTTAAAAACATCTTTCTAACATAATTCAGAAAAATTACTTCAGAGTATTTTTAGCAAAACAATTATCTTCACAGTGTTTGCACATAAGCTCACCACTGTTATTTCATATCGATATTAGGTATATCGATAAAATGAAAATAATTTATTTAGACAATTTATTATCAGAAGAGACAATTTACTCAGATCAGAAATAAATTTGCAACTTTTTAAACATTACATTATTTATTAATTCATTTTTTTGGACAAGCAACATCCATTAAATCTCTTTCAGTGAATGTATTATTTTTTTTTGAAAAATAACTATATTTAAATACTTTGAAACTTTTACAATTAACACATTGTGTCAACTTTATTTATCTGGTAAAGTAATGAATTTTTAGAAACAGTATTTAGTGATAATAAGCCTTGATGTTGAATTATATTCAAGTTGATTAAAATTTGAAATATATTCCTTCAATTAAAAAAGAGTAAAAATGTCAATCTTAAAATATGTATATTTTTCATTGTTTGAGAATATATTAACAAAAAGTGAAGCAAAAATATCAAACAAATAAATAAACCATCACCCAACAATGAGATGCCATTGGCTAGAAAATGAACATGTACATATAATAAAGATATCAAAAACTATATTGAGACTGATTAAAGAGTCAAAGGAATAATTAAAGTTAACATAAATAATAAAGTAGACTTGAAAATAATTAATAAATTAAACCAAATCTTTATCTTTAGAACTAAATTGTGGAATGGCAAAAACTAGAATGAAGTAATAAATTCTTGTTTAGAAATCACTTCATTTTATAAATGAAAGAATAACTCACTTTAATAAATTTATAAATTGAGGTAGTGTTTACTTGATATTAAAATTTGGTATAAAAATTTATAGTATTTAAAATTTAGAAAATAATTTATCTGATAATAGTATTATTTTAAATTTAGTTTTCTAATTCTGAAAATAGTAAATTGTAATTGTTCTATTTTTTTTTTACTAAAAATCATTTGTATTTTTAAACGTTCACATGCACATCTTAGAATAAACCAATAAATGTCATATGATCACCATTTCTTATGCTTGTTCATAACTGTTATTAAAACAGGCAAAACTCTCTATATATGTATTGTCATTCAGTGCAAGCTAGATTAATCAATGGATGCCTGAAGGCTTGTGCAAAAAATCCCCATTTAGTGTCTACTCATCCAATATCTCCAGACTAGTTTCTGGCTTGTAGACTTCATCAGTCAGGAGCCTTGGATCTTATATGACTATGTAAGTTAATGAGTTTAGATTAAAAATATTATGGTGTTTTCAATTTAAAACTCATAGTTTTGTAGTTAAGTAGAGATAAGGGTTAGCTGTTGGATGATTGCATTAGATCCTAAGATCTAGGTGCAGTGCTCTCAGATCCAAGGCTCCTCACTGATGAAGGCCACAAGCCACAAACTAATCTGGGAATATTGGATGAGTAGTAACTAGATGGGGATTTTATGCACAAGCCTTCTGGCATCCATTGATTACTCTGGCTTGCACTGAGAGGCAACACATATATAGAAAGTTTTGCCTGTTTTAAGATCTTAGAATATGTAGATCTTAGAATATTACAAGTTCATATTGGTTTAAAATTAAAAAGATAATTGAATATATTATAAACTAATAGAGAATTAATATTATATTTGTTTTATGATAAATCAAAATCAATAGCAGTACCACTAATAACCCTTATGGTAAATAGTACCACTAGTAATAATTGATAGTACTTCTCAATTATAAAGTTTGAAAACAATTTCTGAAGTTTTTGCCCTCAGATGCTTTTTGAATCACCTGACTCTGTACTAATTTTATTGTTTTGTTTAAACTAAAGTTTTAAGTATATAGAATCCAATTCAACTACCATTGTTTAATTTGAGGGAAAATTTCATTAAAAAAATACAATTTTCATAAATACTGACAGATAAAATACTTTGAAACTTAACATTTCTGATAAAGGTGGGTAATTTTTCTTTTATAAGAATAATTATTATTCACTAGACAAAAATCATTTTATAATATGAATATAACCATATGTAATAATAGACTGAAACACAGTCCTGATCCATGTTATTTAGAAGTGACCTTGGATCACATTACAATTTATTTTCCCCATTGTGAAACACTAGCTGACTCTATTAGTGATTATGATGCATATTTTATGAACAACTTATTTAACATTAGCATATTATGTTCAGAGAATACTGTGCCCTTATTTGAATAAAAAGTTTAATAACTTCTGAATACTTAATTGATTATTGCCACGAGAAATATTAACAGTTTGGTCAAGTCTATTTCTTTGCAATAGTTTCTATTTTTCCATGTATTTTTTGCCATATATCTGAAAAGTAATTGTTTCACAGAAAATCTATAAAAGCTGTTAAACAGATCAGACTTGACAATATCGTTTCACTACTTAAGACTTACCTCAAATTAAGGTTCCTATTTTGGATTTAATCAAAAATCTACAATCAAAGAATCATGGCATAAAAAGTAGCTTTCTTATGATATTCCAAACAAAGTTCTTTTTTCCAAATGCAACAATACAGGTATAGCTGATTCTAATCTTCTTACTGGAGCCTCAACAGATTCTGGATAACTTGCTCAAGCTATAGCTGTAGTGGAAGAAATGAAAAAAGTTAATAAATCCACTGCAGTACATCTCATGGTAGGAGTTTCTACAGTTCTTTATATGATATTTAGTTGACAATTAAACTATTGAAAAATTTATATTCTAAGCATACAAATATCTAGACAGGAAGAATATCTATAATGACTTTTCACTTTAAGTCATAACTCTTCAAGTGTTATAATAAATTATAAAAAATTTCAGATTTTTCTATGCATTTTCAGAATATCAGATTAATCTATATTTACATAGGTTCCCAAACTTTTTTAGGCCATCACCCACTTTGCAAGACATAAATTTTATAATGCCCTCCTCTATTAAAACAGGTTTCTACATTCAATCCATTTAATATTTTCAATGCAAATAGCAACTAATGATACATTACTGCTTATGCATTAAATTATTGAAAAAGTAGTGGCCAATATGTGCTTCATCTTGAACACAGTTATTGCTATATCAATTTTGATGAAATGTAAAATATATGTCAAAATTGTATGCATAGTTTCATACAATGGTTTAAATGTGAAAATTTGGACTACATATTAAGAGATTGCATTACATTAATAAGAATCTTATTGTAATAATTAAAACACCATCAAATATATTAGAAAATTGTTTATTTTGAACTTATAAAGTAAAAATACAAAGAAAAAATAACAAATTAATGTATAGATGAGCCTGATGCATTTTTGAAACTTTGTTAATATCAAGTTTAACTTTTGTTAAAAAAGTCATAAATCACCACATTCAGTTATATGCAATCAGTTTCTTTTCTTAGATAGAAATTCACCACAGCACTAAACCATGCTTAGCCAAATGGAAATGCAATTAAACATTTTTGCACTATTTTCCATAATCCAGAGTACAGTGTTGGTATTGATTTCTGAAGCCCAAACTCTTTGTATCCACTTTCAAATTTTATTTTTAGTTCTTGATTTATTGTGAGATCTCTGAGTTCCACTTCTAAATTTGATGATCGTGCTGTGTTTACATGTGAGAAAAAATCTATTAACCAATTTGGTATATTCATGTTTAGAATAACCTTGAATTGCTCATTGAAATCAGCATAAAGAATCTTCAAGAGTTGGCAGTATGTAAGTCAATTTTTATTTTTGTCAGACACTATTGATAAATTTGAAAAGTGGCTATATTATCCTTGATCTAGATTTCATTTGAACAAAAGGAGTTTCCCCACAAAAAGTCAATTCATCATCTTGTAATTGTAGATTGACCTAATTAAATATTTTATAAAGGTCTGTCAATTAAGCAATGTAATTTTTGAATGTAATCATGTTGGCCCACGATCCATCATTTCTGTTTCTAGAAACTCTAGTACTGAATCAAACAAATTGTAAAATCAATTAAGACAAATAACTTTTGAAAGCAAACAAACTATTATATGAAGCATTGTTTTCACTACAAAGTTGGATAAACACTCTGTCACTCAATGAATTGTTTCTAATTTTGTTGGCTGTACTAATAATGTAATGGAGTGTCATATTTAGGCAATTCACTTAAATTCTTTGCAACCAAATGTTGATGATGAAGGACAAAATGTATAGCAAGTACATTTTCTACTGTTTGTTTCAAATGTTTTGTAAAACCCTTGTGGGGTCATGTCCTTGTTGGAGCCTAATTAGTGGCAGCAGACAAAATATTATGAATAGAAATGGCTTTCTTTTAAAAAAGCTTATTTATGGTATTAAATATAGATTCTCTTTTTGTATCCACATCCAAATTTTTAGCAAATATAATTCTTGACAAACCTTTTTTTCTTTTATGAATCATACATATGATAAGAGTAGTGCTTTATTAATTGTGAGAGTTGATACATCAAGGTGAATGGAAAATTGGCATGTCTTCTAATAATCGCACAATGATTTTTCAACATTTTCAGCCATTTCTTTCTTTTTTTGCACTGAATTATTACTCAAAGAAATTTTCTTAATGATATCTGATGCTGGCTTATGAAGCTTAGTGTTTATTACTTCTTTTACTGCTGGCAAGATTAATTGTTCACCAATTGTGTATGATTTTCCCATTTTTGTCATTAATAATGAAATATTATAAAAAGTTTGTGATCCATCATTATCTTGTTTAGTGGACAATGCAAAATGTTTTGATAGATTTGGACATTTAAAATATTTTTCTTAGTACTTGAAAATAGGACAAATCTTTATCCTTTTTGGCAACATGCATTTTAGTCAAATGATCTATGACTTCATTTGAAAATACATTTTGTCAAATTAAGCACATAGGTAATAATTGGTTCATAGAAGACTGAATAAATCCATATTTCAAATGTTCAATAGTGTACTGGACATATTTTTTAGATTCAGACATAATGAAGTAATAAAAAAAGATTTAATTCACATTTTGCATGACTCCACTTATTTATTACACTTTTGACTGATGATTGTTGACAAAGTACACAAAAAATAATAAAACTTATTCCTATGCTACTGGTATTTATAGATTTGAAATCCAACCTGAATTGACTTGCATGCATTGACTTGTTTGCAATATTATCATATTCATGCTGTGAACAAGTCACTGCAAGCACTCATATTCCTGTTGAGACATGATGAATTTTGTGAATTACCTACATAATAATTGTCTGACATATTACTAGTTAAGACTCAATAAAGCCTGTATGACACAATCAATTTTTACAGTAGCAAAAGATGAATAAATTTTTTAAGTATATAAAAAATTGAAGTTAAATTATCCTTTATGACATGTTTATTTTTTTATTTTTCATGCAAGCACATTTTGTTTGTCTGATCATAAGGTTGTCTGAATAATTATAAATAATAATTAATAAATAAAATAATTACACCAGATATAAACACCAAACCACATAAAACAGTATAATAAGTTTTGAATAATATTTGCTTTGTTTTTTCCTCTAGTTAGCAATACAAGTTGGTACTAACTAGGCTAACTCAAATTTACAAGTTTATTTGTTTTTGCCATTATTATTTTTATTTGTAATATTAAATTTTATAAAATTGCGTTTATTGTTGTACAAATCAATTAGAAAAGTGATATATATATATATATATATTTTGGAATGAAGTATAAGGAATATATTTACTATTGTAAATATAATATTACACATACATATATACATGCTCTATTTTCTCATTGACATAGAAAATTGACATCTATTTCTGTCAGACATGGTCAATTTTTAAATTATTAAATAATTGAAATAGAAAATTGATGAAAAAAGAGCATAAGATGAATTAAAATGCAGAATTTAAATTTTAAATGATTATCCAATCACAAAATAACAAAATAATTAATATATATATATATATATATATATATATATTTATAAGAAGCCACCAACTCCTAGACCACCTGAATGCACTCCAAATGCTTCTGGAGCCATTATTCCCTACCTAGAAGGTTTCTGTGCCCCACTGGGTGACAGTACTACTTATTTTGGGAACCATACATCTATAATAATATATTGAAAATGGTTTAAAAAAGTGAAATATTCAACCATATACTGTAGAAAAAAACACTGAGTAAAATAATAAATGGATTTGTTTTTTATTAACTTAATGAAGAATTTTAATAATTTATAATTAGCTTTAGTTTTAAATTTTGTAATATTAATATATCTTTTAGCATAAATCCAGGCAATTTAACCCTTTTTAAAATATCGAAGTTGTTAAGCTTTATACAATATACATCTTAATCAAGCTTAAAAAAATCACTTTGACCATATTTTAAATTACATCTTACAATTATAGGAACTGCTTAAAATATGTTAGTATATTGGCAAAGCTAAACACGTCTTCAGTACAAATACTAATTTTGGAATTATAATATAAGGAGATGGGATATTATTTATTATAAGTATTAGATCTATCAAAAATTCTTTCCAATTAAATAGTTTTTTATACTGTATATTTTTATGTTATAATCATACTATTTAATGTTAGAAGTAATGCAAGCAGTCTCATTATTTAATAGAAATGATTTTACATTCTGAAATTATATTTTAAAAAAAATATTACATAAAATGTTACTGCTAGTATTTCAAACATTTCATCTCAAATCAAATTTGATATTACTTAATTAATTTTTTTCCAGCACATTGAAAAGTTTTTGTTTTTGTTACAATGATCTACTCTAGAGATTTGAAAATATAATAAAACATACAAATGTTAATACTTTATTCAAAGATTAAAAAAAATAATTTAGTTGTTTACTTGTAATATAAATTCCCAGTTGTTTAATATAGTAATAGAATGGTGGATCAGAACTGAAGATTTAGCACTGAATCTCAATTGAGTATACAGAATTAAATGAAACATTCATTTCAGATTTGCTGGTCCAAGCTGTTTAATACATTTCTGACATGAAGAAACTTGAACATTACATGACCCCTGAAAAAAAATCATATACTTAAAGATCAGTTCTCCTCACTCTATTTATTTTTTTATGATATATTTAAGCCTTTATTTTTTCTATTCTTATATCTATGTCTAGTAGCTAAATAATTTCATTACAAGATTGACTATATGTATTTATTTATAATATAATATCTAAAATAATCAATAAAGCAAAGATATTGATAAGTAGCTTTAATCTCTCTTATAGTTTTAAGAAACATTTGTATCTTCAAATTGTGCAAGAATAATCTGAAAGTTAGTAATTGTTGATATTTCTTAGAATAATTTTAAGATATAATCGTTGATTAATTAAAATTAAGATGCAATTATTTTTTCCATTAATCAAAATGACTAAAATTTAAGGATTCAATTAATAAAACTATTTGAAATTTGTTGATTATCTATCAAAGTTTATCCATATTATGCAGTTTCTCTATGATAAAATGAGATATAAAAAATGTTAAAGAATGATGTATTTTTATTTCATAATCGTTTTCAACTTTTATGATTCTGATCTTTGAAACTATTTATAAATATTTTAATAAACCAAAAATAAAAATATGGGTGTTTTTCTGAGTCTGTTTTGCCTTTAGCTTTACATACTCATTTATTGTTCAATATTGGATAGTTAAATTAATTTATTCTGAGCTGATTATCCAGAGGAAAAAAAAGACAAATTAATATTTTCTACTGGCATCTTTTCAAAAAATGACGTTTTTTTATAAGAAATATTGGTATACGCTTTTAACCATTTCCCACATTATATTGTGTATAATTAAATTCCAAAAAAAAAAAACACATGCAGATGTTGATGCCAATAATGATTCTATTCTATATTAATAAAGCATAAATAAGTCCACCTTCAGTAGAATACTTACACTCCAAATATGATTTCAAATAGTCAAAAGCATGTTTAGCATAGCAGGAAATTATAAATGATCTTTTTTATTAAATGCAGAAAACATGTTTTACATTGAATTAAAGTAAAGGAAAAAGAAGTAAAATTATTGTATTAATAAAGATACTATAAGTGTTTTTTCTGTTTTCTATCTCTGTTTCTTTTTAACTAAAAGTACTACAGTTTGAAAGATTGTATAGAATGAATAAATATATATATATATTATAATGGGATGGGACAATGAAATGAGTGAACTTGGGGTGATGGTGGTAAAAAAAAGGTTGTACCTGGGGTGATGGTAAATCAAGTAAATTAAAATTAAAATTTACAAAAAATATGTTTAAGTAAGATATTATTAAAAAAATGTTACCAATTATAAGAGAGCATGAGAAAATGAAAGCTTTCAGAAATCAGCCAGCTAGAGATCAGTCATTTAAGTTAACTCCTTAGAGCAACTGTAAGTATAATTATAAATCCACCAGCATTACAATAAGTAAAAAGAAATAATATTCAAAAATAATACTATTCATCATCATGAGTGATCCATCAATCAAACTACATCAACAATCAATCTTGTGACTGGATTTGAACAATAAAAAATATAAATCAACAGTCAATCTGGTGACTGGGTTGAAAGTGGGTCTTCTGTAGACTAGGATAACTATTGAGCCCTTGCCAGGTTGGGTAATTATTTAAACATTAAGGTGAATGCACCAACTAAGTGCTCATCCATTAATATACAACCATAAAATACAATAATGCTGGGATATTCTAACATGCTGATCATTGTCAATGCTCTAGTGACCTAGTATCATTAATGTACTGGACAACTACAAACTTAATTTTTAATAGATTAACCTAAAATAAAATGTGGTGCAGGGGCTTTATAGAATATAATTTTATGCTCTAACCAGGATGATGATTGATCATCACTGAATGTCCTTTAAGCACTAATATACACCCCCCATTTATATAATCAGCGCATGAATCTATCTCAGAACAACACAAGCTCAAGTTCTGTTATGGTGATTAAGTGATGATGCAAACAATTTTTAACAATTAAATACAAAAAAATGATATTAAAGTCTTTAGAATATGGCTATACATATAAATTAAGCTTTCTGATTTTGATTAACATACAATAAAATAATTACCACATTTTGCATAATAGTTTACAATATCTCTTAATAAGTTCACACACACATACACACACACATATATATATATATAATTTGCACAGACATATGATACATTAGTTTACAATGAATACATTTGAATTGTCAAAATTGATTAAAATGTACATATAAGTGTCTATTTGACTCTCATGGGTATATATACACACATATATGTGTGTGCATAATTTCTAAACATATTTGACTTGTTACAAAATAACATTTTTAGTTGTTACTTTCAAAATGTCAAAATAATGAATGACATTAATTTTTCTAATATGTAATAACAAATTTAACATATGTGTGTGTGTGTATATTGAATTGCAGGCACACACTAATGTCTATAACTTATATTTTAATTTGTTACAATAATAAAAGCTTTTCAAAATATACTTTCCATAATTAATTCATGTTGAAAGTATAACAAAAAATGTGAATCATATTATTTAATTCTTTGATGATCCATAATAAAAGTTTTTATTTTTAAATAAATGTCTTTAATAATATTCCTTCAACAAATGATTATTTTAAAACCATATTGTTCTACATATGTCACACAATCACAGGTTGACTTTTAATTATAAAGTTTTTAAAAATTTAAAAATATAAGTTTAAAAAAAAAGACTTTTTAAGGAAAATTAAAATAACTTATTTAAAATATATATATATAATAGTCTATGTCCCTTCTTTTAGACATGTGACTCAAACAAATTACTAATTTGTTTTACTTTATGAAGCTATAAATTTAAAAGTCATTTTAAGAATATTAAATGAATTCACCAGCTATATATACATATATCTGTGCTTCTCTGCATATAGCTAAAATAGCATACACATAATTAATTCTTCATCCATTGATGGTTTCTCTGGGAAAGCTGGGAGACTGGCTTGGTATCATTGAAATATGTAGTATCAGGTAATTTTTTGGCATGCCATAAGCTCTTTTCTATCCTGGATTGTTCAAGACAATCTGTAGCTATGGATTTCAACACAAAGAATTGGGTCATTGTTCTCCATGTGAATTCAAATTCCACCATTGAACTGTAGAGTAGTTGCTTTCTTGCATTCTGACATCCTCATGATAGTGCTGTATAACTTTGGAAACCAATTCTATAGCTAATTATTCTGCTATAGCTACCAAACTACTGCAGCTAACTATTTCACAAAAATTTTACTAGTCAAACTAAAATAATATTTTCATCCAAACCTTTAATAGGAGACATCCAATGTGATAAATTACATCAAAGACTGTTTTCAATCTGTCTAATCCTTTTAAAAACAAGTTTTATCAAAAGTATGATTGGAAAAAGTTGATGTCAATTAATTTTAATCCTTTGGAATTTTATAATCTACAAAGATTTTTAATTAGATAGTAAACATTCATACAAGCATTAATTGAAAAATAGATATTTTATACAAGTTTTAATTAAAAGATTTTAAAAATAAACCCTGCTTGTTTTTAAATTTCAAAATCAGAATTCAATATTAAATTATTTATTAGATCTTTATAAATGTTTATTTCATAATGAAATTTTATTTAATCCCTGATTATTATTTTATTTCAGGAAAATAGAAAATATCTATTAAAATTTTTTGAGTTTATTTCTACTTTCCTTTTTGTGCACACACAACCATGTTTCTATGTGCTATATATATATATATATATATATATATATATATATATATATATATATATATATATATATATATATATATATATATATATATATATTCTAACCTAATAAATAAATAAAAAATTAGTAACTATAACTATAAAATATTTCTAACCTTCTAATATTAGTAACTATAATATAGTTTAAGCTAAGTACATCAATCACCCCTATAATTAGGCATCCCATTTTCTAATCTAATAAAGTATATTCTCAGTGACATGCAAATTCACCAATGTGCATCCTCGGCCTAGCTCAGTGGTCGGATAATTATAAAACAATTTAGCAACAGAGATATGCAGTTAAGACAAGGAAAAAAATTAAAATTATAAAATAAATTATCATCAGTAAAATAAATATCTGGGAAGAAAAAGAAATGCACTCATTCCCTAATTAATAATTTAGAATAAAATAACATCCTCTCCCTATCAAAAACACATTTTCTGAGCTATAAGATTTTGCACTTTTCAACAATGATGATAATTTCTCATGTTCTTGTTAATGTTACCCAAAAAAATATCCATTATGGAAATCATTTGCCATTATGATCTGAAAATACAATTGTAAGTTAAACTCTTTTAATGCTAAGTTTTAATTTCTTTAGAAATTATAATAATGAGCACAAAAAAAAAATAGTAGAACTGAAGATTAATACTCAATTGAATTATAAACAGAAGGTTTGGATTTTAATGAAAACAAATATGAATAACTGCACATTATTTAAAGATGATACATATACTTAGCTAGCTTACTTATGGATGAAAATGCACACTTTTCTTATAGATTATTATGATAATAACTGCAGTTGATTATAAAATGGGTGAAGTTATAAGAATTGCACATTGTATATAGTATAATATATAATTTAATTTTATTATTAAGTCACTAAAGATATTTAGTTCTTGTTCATAATCTTAGAATTTTATTTTCCAATAGTAATTTTTTCCTTAAGAATGCACATAGTTAATTTTCATATTTACATTAAGAAAGTTTTCTTTTTTGCTTTCAAACAAAAATATACAGGTGTATAGCTTAGTATTATCATGATTATTATTATTATTTTTTTCTAGACAACTCTTGGTGAATAAAATATATTTTAATGTATAAAATTGCATTATTTAGAAACGCAGATGATATACTTAGAATGAGCGCTAAAATGTTTCTAGTACTTCTTTCTTTTCTTTTTAATATTTCTTTTAATTATTTTTCTCTTACACCAAGAAAATATTAATAAATAATAATAAGTCACTAAATAATTATTTCCCACTTGGAGAATATTTGTTTTCTTTAATTTAGATAAAATGATAAATTGATTAATATGCTCAGCTAATTTCATTTTTTTTGGCATTGTTAATAAAAAAAAAGTCCAACTTTTAAGACGTGACAATTACTTATTGTAGAATATTTTGAAATAGATAGATGGCATAGAAATTCAAGATATCTTACCAAAAGATTCAGCAACACATTATGAATAAAGTTTTCTCTTGATTGTACATTTATTTCTGCAAGATTTTAAAAAAATTGGGTTACCAAATTTCAGCACTGTTCTCTCCTTGAAATACTGATGGCAGATGATTTCTAAAAAAAAATGGTTTTGAGTATGACATTGGTCATTTCTTTAACTCTAGCGACTTCTTTCAAAAAAGATCAATTGGTTATGACATAACAAAAGAAAGTAAAAACTTATTACAATCATATAGTTTTCCATATTATTTAAAATGTATTCCAAAGTAGTTTAATAATGAAAATAATAAATACATTTAAAACCAACAATAATTCTATGTGATTTTAATTATACATAAATTATTTTCTACAAATGAATTTACCAGGAGTTACTGTTCCTTAGAATAAGACATCTTAAAATTATTTAATTGACATTTATGGTTTTTTTTTTCTTTTTTCTATAACCATCTAAAAACTAACTACAGTTTATTGTATTTGTTTTACCTTATCTTAATTTGCTCTAATAAACAATATTTTAATTAAATTATTCATGTTCTTTTAAAAACATGATATTGCATTAGGAAAATATTAGTTATTCACACAAACCATGCCTAGGTGAGTGAATAGCACACTTTATTAACCAATTATTACTATTTTTTATTTTATCTTTTTATTTTTTTAAATAATAGCATTGTTTTCTTGCAGAAATGATGATAAATAAATCCAAGTGCCAAAAGGACTGGGTTACAATATATATATATATATATATATATATATATATATATATATATATATATATATATATATATAATCTTTAGTCCCTATATAAATATATGGGACCATAAATATAAGATTCTACCTTTATTGTTAAAAGGTTTTATTGACAACAGTTTGAGATTGTTGATTGTTATCTATATTGGGATTGTCTAGTTCTATTGGTTACATGTAAACCCATTTAGCCCTGAGCATTATTATACTTATTATTTATGTAATACTTTCAGTGCAATTTGAAAATTATGATTGCAATTTGTAATCTTATAATTAACTATTTATTAGTCTGTATTTAGAACATGTTATATTTACCTGTTTAAGGAGGTTTATTTAAATGTCTTTCTATCAATAATTTCAATCTCTGTGATCAAATTGCAATATTTAGTATCTAGATAAATATATGGAAACATAAATAAAGGTGGAATTCCACCTTTATTGTTAAAATAGATTTCCTTAACAACAGTTTGGGATTGTTGAATATTATCTATATTGGGATTATTTAAGTGTTGACTGGATTGCTAATGATTATATATATATATATATATATATATATATATATATATATATATATATATATATATATATATATATATATATATATATATATATATATATATATATAAAATTAAGAGCCTGCTAATGAGCTCTAAACAACCTTTTTTATTTTTATGATAAATGCTTCTACAAAAGAAGGCATTCAAATCATCTTTATCTTAGATTGTCCCCATCCCCAGACTGGTTTCGACCTATGGTTCTCTTCATCGAGGAGTTGGGACACTAGATTAAAAAAAACAACTCAAGCTAAGCATTTATCTAAAAGTTAATTGTCAGGAAGATCTGAAACTTTTAGACATCTGCATGTCTTTAAAGTCAGCTCTCCAACTGAAAAAAATCATATGGGCCTGAACTTAATTCAGATACTCCATATATTAATAGGCTTAGCCATTTAATTTAGCCGAAGCCCCAACAGCAAAATAATAATAGTAATAATAAAAAGTCAGATGTCACATTACTTATATATAGCTTGCATTTACCAATATGTAAAATTAAGAGCATGCTAATGAGCTCTAAACAAGCTTTTTTATTTTATTTTTATTAGATAAGTGCTTAGCTTGAGTTGGTTTTTTGAATCTAGTGTCCCAACTCCTCACTGAAGAGACCCATAGGTCGAAACTGGTCTGGGGATGGGAACAATATAAGATAAAGATGATTTGAATGCCTTTTTTTGTAGAAGCATTTATCATAATAAAAATAAAAAAGCTTGTTTAGAGCTCATTAGCATGCTCTTATTTTACATATTGGTAAATGCAAGCTATATATAACTCATGTGACATCTGACTTTTTATTATTACTATTATTATTTTGCTGTTGGGGCTTTGGCTAAATTAAATAGCTAAGCCTATTAATATATGGAGTATCTGAATTAAGTTCAGGCCCATATGATTTTTTCAGTTGGAGAGCTGACTTTAAAGACATGCAGATGTCTAAAAGTTTCAGATCTTTTTGACAATTAACTTTTAGATAAATGCTTAGCTTGAGTTGGTTTTTTTGAATCTAGTGTCCCAACATTTCACTGAAGAGACCCATAGGTTGAAACCAGTCTGGGGATGGGGACAATCTATGATAAAGATGATTTGAATGCCTTCTTTTGTAGAAGCATTTATCATAATAAAAATAATAAAAAAGCTTGTTTAGAGCTCATTGGCATGCTCTTAATTTTACATATTCGTAAATGCAAGCTATATATAAGTCATGTGACATCTGACTTTTCATTATATATATATATATATATATATATATATATATATATATATAATGTCCATCAAATAAAAAACTTGCTTAGTTTAAAGAGAATTGCCAATTAGAAATTGATGTTTTCCCAGTCAACATCAAAAAGATAAAGTAAATCTCTGGATGCATGCATATAATCTTTTAACTTACATTCTTTATATATAAATAAATAAAAGCAAAACTAACCTCTGGAATAAACTTGCAATATTTAATAGACCAATTTAAAATAAATAAATAATAGCTATTGTCAGCTTATGGCATTTACACCATTCTGAGTTTACATATATATAAATGCAGTAGTGGAAGAATATCAACTTGCTATTCACACAATGTGGGTTTAATCTGCATCAGGCACAAATTAAATTTTTAGTCTTTAATCAGGCTTAATTTTTTTTTTTTACAATCATCTCAGAATAAATTCATTTAATCGTCCAACATTGGTCAGTAAATGAGTATATAAATGTAAAAGGAAAACAAATATGGGAAAACACTTGCATTTAAACACTCAGTTAAAATAGTTTTAAAATTACTTATTGCAGGATTAAGACATCCCCAAGAACGCTTATTTAATAGTAATAAAAAAGACAATACTTACAAGGTCTCTGCTAACTGCTTCTTTATTAACCATTATAAGGAACATTCTAAACATGAGAAAAAATTTAAAAATGACCTAGATACTACTATAAATCATATAGATAAAAAAAAATCTAGAATTTTTTTGCCTGGCTCGGATGTGAAATTAGATATGAGCATATGGTTTGAAATGTGATCTATTAAAACCAAATTCATTTATCAATGCTTCTATTTCCGAGCAAATGATTATTTACTTAATTATCTGGTTTTAATTAGAAATCACAACATATGTATCTTGACTATAAATAAGCATTATTCTTTTTATAGTTAGGATAAATTTTGTCCCAATGTAAGAATCATTATGTTTTTTTTTATTGGTAATAAATAGTTTTCGCAATTGATATACATATTTGAAGATATATCTATGTGTACCCATATATAGATAAATATGGACAGTTAAAAAAATAAAACGGATTTATTGCCACTGTTATTTGCTGACAGAGCATTTGCTGAGTTAGTTTTCCTAGTCGCTTTCAATGAATGAAAGTCAGCTTAATATTTCCTATGTGGCACATCTTTATTGTAATGAGCACTGAATCTTCTTACAAATGTTGTGAATTTTAATTCTTCCAGCCATAACAACAATTAACTTTTCTTTTACTGACACTATTTTTATTCCGTTTTAATACATTTACTTAACATTAGATAGACATAAAACAAACTTCAGAAAGCATCTTTTTAAAGCAATTTGTAGTGTGAAAGTTAATAATGTTTAAAATTATATCTGAACTTTATAAACATCATTTATATACAAATAAAACAACTTCTTTTATCGTTATATATATATATATATATCGTGAAAGAATCAACAAATAAATCATTACATGCGCGTGCATACAGTCTGTGTATATATATCATATAAGAAAAACATAAGGTACAAAATTAAAGTAGGAAAAATAATTCCTAAGTGAAATAGAATATGGCTATATTTTTAAAGTAATCTGAAAATAATATTTGCAAATTATTTTTTGGACTTAAAGGTACTTCGTTTTACCTAATTACTAAAGAAGTTAACTATAACTTAATTAATAATTTTAAATGGCATTTATTCTTGATTTTTAATGAACAAAATTGCAGATAGTAAGTATACATATAGAAGACGATTATAATTTTTATTTGTTCTGGAGAAAAACAGAACAATAGAAAGAGCTAATTTTGTAACTTATTTAGTATAAACAGCAGCAGATTTATAAGTTCAACAAGGGAAAATGATTCAGCAGCCATCTGAATTATTACACAAAAATCCAAGGACCTTATCATAAACAAATATTGAGAAGGAAGAACACTCCAAGAAATCTCAATTGATATTCCCAGTTGTATTGCCTTTATTAAAATCTCTACTATAAATGAAAAAGCAATCTGAAAAACATTTCATCAATTTAAACATTAGTTAAAAAATAAATTATTGGAAAAATCCAAATCTTTCTAGGCGACCAAACCTATTCATGAATATTGTCTTAGTGAAGTCTAATTTGGATAAAAATGAAATTGGAAGTGAAAATTCTCTTATATGTAGTTGATAAAATATTTTCTCAAAATACAATTGTTATGCAGTCTAGAAATGAATTATTTTCATAAAATAAACTTAGTTGTTAATAGTGCAAAGTAAACTTCAGATTATTTATTAACCTTTATAAATTTGATAATTGTTTTTGCATGCTTGTTATAGGTATATATATAAAAACCTCAAATAAAAATGAAGTGATGATGATTTACCTAGACTGATCATTTATATATCTATATACACAGATAGTTACTATTCATCTAAATTATATCTCAGAGGATTAACATTAACATTTTTTCTGAGGGTTTTATTAGAATCTTACGGTTTGAACTTAATTACCTATTGACAATGTGCCCATTCTTTTACAAAAGACCCTATACAAATATTTTATTCGTTGGCATTATTATTGCAGTTCACTTGGAAACAGTCATACTTTTCTCAGCTCAAAACATAAGCACTTAACTTAATAGAAAATCATTGGTTATCGATTAGAAATAATATTACTGAGAAAATGATATGTAACCATTAAATAAGTTAAAAAATAACAATTTATTGAGGCACTCTCAATTGATTTCATATATATAAAAGACATATTTTACAGGTTTATCTGTGTAAGATATTAATTAGATATTCCAATGTTTTGACTTGATCACACAGGCCCTCAACTGGGAATTGAATACTTTATAATTGTAGAGGCTCTATATACAGTATCAATAAAGTTAGTTGTAGAGGTGCTGTAAACAGTGTTCACAATAATTGTTAAAGTTCCACAACTAGAAAAAATAGGTGTATAAAATTAAACAAATTGAAAAGTAAATAAACAATAAATAAAAAATTTAGAATCTTCAGAGTAATTTGTTTTTCACATTTTTTTGTCCAAATAGGAGGAAATTTACATGTGTGATCACATTTGTTGATACAATTTGGTTTTTTTAGTATCTCAATAACTTCTCTGATCTTACATTGATGTAGGTTTTCACATCTGGATAGGATCCTGGTGGTAGAAAAATTAATATTGTGACCCAAATCATAGCATGGATTGAGAGTGCTGATAATGATGAATGTTGCTTTACTGCATTGGCATGTTTATCCCTTCTAGTATTCATTTCCCAATTGAAGGTTTGTGTGATCAAATCAAAACATTAGGATATCTAATTAAAATCTTACACAGATAAACCTGCAAAATATGTTTTTTATATCTGTAATCCAAGAAAACATTCATATATATATAATAATAATTTTATTGAACATCATTACATAAATATAAAAATTTAAATATTAATTAAAAGAATACAAATACATGTAAATAATTATACCCGTATTCTATAATATGCTAAAAGAATTTGTTAATGAATAATCTAAATAAAATACATTCAAAAATACAATAAATATAATTAAAATGACAAATACTAACATTTCAAAATTATATTATTTTAATAAGGCCTTCTACATATATGTATAAGTCATTAAATTCTTCCCATGTATTGGCTTAAATGAATTTAGTTAGCCTACTATGGTGGGTTATTTCTGATTTTAATTCTTACGATGTCTTTGTTGGATGATTTTAAAGTGAGTGTTCCAAGTTTTATTCTATTTGTTGCTTGACTATGCAGAAAAGATATGTGCAAGCAATTGGAAACAGTTTAGTAGACAAAGGATTACATTTTACTAGCTTTATTGTTTTTGGGCTTCTGTTTGGCAATTTTCTGAAGTTGGAAATACTACATTGTGAGTACTGACTGGTATACTTTGGGAAAACTTAGCAATACATTTTTGTTCCATTCTCTTCAATTGGTTACATGATATGACTGAGAAATGCAATAGCAGCAATTTGAAATAATTTAGAGTAATTCTGCAGCTAAAATTATACACTACTACCAATGTGTACCCTGTGATTTCCACAAATGTAATTAGTTTTCTTCTTCCTTTTATATAACCTTTTGTTAAGCCAGGGAACACCTTGTCAGAAAGTCTACATATATTAGTTTTTGCTTCCTTAATTCCTTTAATTACAATTAATTATAGTTCTGATTAAATTTAATCATAATCAAATATCATTTTTTTAAAAAAATATTTTATAACCTTGATTAAATTATTGTTTAAAGCCATGATATTAATATATATAGTGATGGAGCAGTCTGTATCAATCGTTGTTTAAACAAAAAAAAAAAAAATCGATAAAACTAACTTTCAGTGATTGAAGTTAAATCTAAAGTCATTTAAAAATTATTTAAAAAGAGTATGTACACTTACTCATTTGTGTTTAAAATGTTTTTTATTCATTGATTTTAAAATAGTTTCTGTTACCACTTGTTTTTACTTTTTTTTTTCAAATTAATTAAAAACAAGCAAACGTGTTGATTTCATTCCTGTCACTTATTTTTATCAGTTCTAATTTAATTCTAAGAAGCAGAGATTTAATTGTTGTGTTGT
This sequence comes from Epiperipatus broadwayi, assembly GCA_028023455.1. NCBI lineage: Eukaryota > Metazoa > Onychophora > Udeonychophora > Euonychophora > Peripatidae > Epiperipatus > Epiperipatus broadwayi. Next base: position 1,090,701 of record JAQFVV010006262.1, read on the forward strand.
TGTTTTAGCTAAAATAATCCCTGGTTGGAATTCTTAAATTAGATTGAGTGGGAGATTAAGATGTACCCTGCCCTCAGGGGTAGAATTCAAAAGCAAGAACACATTTTCACAGAAAATTGAGTGTGGGTATAAATAACCCCAAAAATTTCATGCATCATTCTAGAGAGCCTTGACCAAGCAAATACTCTGTATCCTGATTAATCTGTTGAACTTAATTTAAGATATTTTTGAAATTCTCCTCCGAGATGTCAACAAATGCTGCTATATGTATTAGAAACAATAAGATGCATTGCTAATTTAAATAAGGACAAACCTCAATTTCTAGGCTGTTCTTTCATGATGCCATAAAACTCTGACATAAGCCAGATTCCCAATTTGCTATGACACTTGCCTCTGACATATAGAGAAGTCACTGAAATATGAACTTATTAAAAATGCACACTCTTCAGAAAACTACGTGAACTCTGTCTTACCATAAGGTAAACTTTTTCTTATTCTTTCCAGGGTAAATAAATTGTGTCTAATTATATCTCTGCTCAATCTAAAATAAGTGTGATATATAAAGTTTTATTTATTAGTTAATCTAACATTCATTATCTGTATTTACTTTTTCTAGTATTTAAAATATGTCTTAGAATCTTAGTTTTAAGATTCCAAGTTTGTTTTCAATTTTTGTTTACCAGAGGGTGCATTGTGAGTGTATAATTTTATATGTTTAATATATGTCTAATTATTTCACTAACTATTGCTAAATGCTTTGGCAGTTTTCATAATTTTTATTTATTCACCTGCCCTTAGTTGTTGTTGTAAAATAATTAATTTTAAACACGTTTTGTTTGTGCTTTTTGCAAACAACAAAATCTTTTTGCTGGCTGTTTATCGGGATCTTTGTTCTGGTTTTCTGAAAGTAAAGATTTTTCTCTAGATTATGTAAGATCATAATTAAATATCTTTTTGTTGTCTTGTATGTGAAATCAACCATGTTTGCTTTAAAATAGTATTACACACAACAGTTCTGCAGCATTATAACATCAGTAGTTAGAATGCTACTGATTGATCATCTGCGCTGGTTTCATTGATTTCCTGCAAGACTGTAACTGATTTCATATCTCTGAATCAGGAGGCTAGAGTTGCTATTTTTTTGTAATTTTATGAATTGCCAGCAGGAAGATATTATCCTATCAATTTTCTTTTAATTTTAGGTAAGAAAATTTGCCTGCCAAGATGTTTAATGTTTTCATGTTTGCCGTACTCATGTGCACTCTCTGATAAATATGCATATTCAAATTCATGTCACTTTTGTATTCATAGCTGGATTTCTGTTCTTTCAAATTATTTAAGCTCTTAATAAAATTTACAAATTGTTTAAATTTATTTGGCTGACGTTTGTCTTGGTACTTTTATTTCTCAATTGTCTAAACAATACATAAGATCTCTTGTTTCTCCCCGAGTTTAGTTCAGTGCATTCAGGTTCACATATCCTGTCCACCCTTAAAATAAATGTCTAGTTCTGATTTTTGGACTAGTGGAGCGCTTGTGGTCAGTGTATGCGAATCTAAAATCTTTCGTCTGTTACAATATATATATATAATTTTATAACTTAGAATATTAGGAATATTAGAAATGTGCAAAGTTTTAAAATTTTTGCCAATTTTTTCCTTTAATAAAATAAATATAAATTTATTCATAAATTTAACCTATAAGATGAATAAAATTCATTGAGAAACATTTATTTTATTATATTTCCATAATTTTCAAATTTATTTGGAAATGTTTAATAATTTATACTGAGCTAATTTTGTTGAGGCAACTTGTAATATAGATATGGCTAGTATTGGCCAGTGTGACTAATATAATATCCTTCCTTAAAATGATAAGACAATGAAATGGATGAAACCATCTTCATTACGTCAATTCCACATAAATGATGTTTTACCTTCTATGCATATTTAGCTAATTATGGTTGCTGCCATTTACTTAGTGTCATAAAATATTTAAATCCAATTTAAAATAAATTGCTATTATTGATGGTCATATTATTGTTGGAGCTATGCCATTGTATCATATCTTCCACAATTAATATGCCATGCATTAAAACTAGGAATTAATACTATAATACTCACATGTGCATTCAATTTTATTATTAAAACAAAGCAACTGATTTATTGCTATACATTGAGTTTTCTGCCTCAGATATAGTTCCAATTAACAGGCAACACTAGGAATGCTCAACTGGCATATAGGTAGCTATAGAAAATCTCAAATAATAAATAAATATAAATAATACAGCAAATATACATACATGATCACTCAATCCCATAAAGACATATACTCAAGAAATGCACTATGAAACCATTTACACTCATCTCTCAGCTAATCACAGAGATCAATGATAGAATCAACTATTTTGTTCCATTACTTTATAAAAAGGGTTTAATATTTACATTTATTCCTAGGTAATTTTTCTTATTATTCACAGGGAATAAACTAAAGGCATATTAACTCATACCATATCTGGTGCATATTTAAGTTTTTTTTTTCAAGATCCTATATGTACATTTCGAATAGCAATTTTTATTTGATGCTTTTCAAATAAAATTTATTTTTAAAATTCTGTTCAGTTCTTGACTGCTCGGAAACATTTTATTTTCAAAATTCAATGTTTACATTTTAAACATTGGTCACTCTTGCATTTTTTTATGGCATGCTGATATTATTCATTCAGGATTGTCACATTGAGTGATTGTGTTAATTTTATTTTGGGTTTTCAAACAGTGTATTTATTTAGTTTATTTTTTATTATTTATATAGCATGTCACCTTTTACATCTGTCCAGGAAATTCTTCATAATCTGCAATTTAAAAACAATTTGTGCCATCTTCATAATCACTGTTTATTTATTTCCACTGGATTCATTTTCTCATTTTCAGTTTTCTAGCTTTATTTCATTCTTTATCTATCCCAGTAATAGTATTTAGATAAAGATTCATTTTTTAGGAGTCTCTTGTTTTCTTGAGCTTGAGCAACTGTGTAAACACATCACTATTCATATTTTACCCATACTGTCTGTTCTTTCTTTTCTTTTTTTATTTCTCCTATATGGATGGAACTTATAGGTATCATTCACATCTATATACTAACAGTTAGTTTTACTTCAACCATTCATCCTTATTTACAGGGTTTTCTCTGCTGATTAAAAATGCCTTCTTTATGATAAAAGCATTTTGGTAGTTGACTGCTTAAATCAAATGTATTGAGCAATTTGGTAATCTGTGCCAATTAGCATCTGCCTGACTTTAAGAGGCTAATTTCTCCTTATAACCCAAATAATATGGTATTTTGTTAAAGGATGGGTAGTAACAAATTTCTTCAAGCCACTTGCTTTGTTTAGAAAGTGATATATGTCTCATCAAAATAGGAATGATCTATTCTTCCAAGAGCTATGGATATTTAACTTTCCATGTTAGAATACAATAAAAAATAGAATGGACCTATCTATTCTTTAAGTTTGTAATATTAATAAAATTTCATTTATAAACACTATTGAAAATTTAGTAAGTATTGTTTATTCATAGACACAGAATAGTAATTTATTTTTATTTTATATATCAAGGTATGTTTATTAAATGTTTATATTTGCTAACTTCTACTTACTATCAACCAAAAGTTGTTAAAATGAGATTCATTCTCCATTTTTTGTATAATTTAATTTAAATTCAAAATTTTTAATACAATATTTATATCTGGCTAATAAATTATTTTCATCAGAATATCTAACAATGTTAATAAATAAAAGCTTATTAATATCACAAACATGAAGAATAGCTAATTCTCTTTTATTCTTTGTCATATTATAGAATAAACATGTTAATAGCTCTTAACAACCTTTTCAGAACATTCCTATACCCAGATCAATTTCTAGCTCTGGATTTCATCAGAGGGGCACTAGAATATTCAAGCATTATATTTAAAATACCAGGTCTGGCCCAGCACTTTATCTAATGTTTAACTACTAAATAGAAAATCTGAAATTTTCAGACATCCATATGTCATCAAGTCCAGTTATCTAACTTAAATAGCCATTTGGGACTGAACTAAGTTCATATACACCATACATTAATAGGTTTAGCAATATAAAATTGCCAAAGCCATAATAGCAATAATTGCAAGGAAATCAAGTCATATATCACATGATTTAATTTAATTGGATATCCTAGTGTTCCACTTATGAAAGCCAGAGCTAGAAACTGGTCTGGGGATAGGGATGTTCTGAAAAGCTTATTAAAAGCTATTGGCATGATCATTATATAACATTTGTAATAGAAGCTTGTTAAATTAAGTCATGTGATCTGAACTTAGTTCAATCCCATATATCTATTTAAGTTAGATAGCTGGATTTGAGGACATATGGATGTAACGGTCTGGGTTTTCCATCAGAAGAAGGGGAATGCATCTCACTACAGTAAGACCTAGATTTTTTGGTTAGGATGCTATGAATGACATGATGAAGTATCTAACCAATGATTGTATACACCTCCAATGGAATAGCTCTTGGTTTACATTAAATTTAGGTACAATTTAGGCAAGTTCATCCATACCTCACCCCTTTTTCTGATTCCATTACATCTCAGTATTTAAACTCAGGAAGAATGTTACTTTTGGCTCTTCTCAGGGGTGGATTTACCCTACATAGCAACTAATGCACCTCTATGTAGGTTCTATATAGGTTCTAATTGAGTGTCAAGTTTATCCAACAATATTACTATATTATTGTGTAATAAAAAAGTGTTTGTACATTCAAGTATATCCAGTTGTGATTGATGAATGAATGAATAAATAATTTTGACAAACTAAAGTCCATTTTAATAAAAATCAAGTTAACAATGTTTATTGGCTAACAAAATAAAAATTCAAAATTCTCTCAACACGATAAAAATATGTGTGTGTCAAGTATGTATCTCTATCATATTAACAATTAAATGTGTTTACTATTCCAACCCTTACCTATAAACAATAGCTTCATTATCCAATTCCAGCTGTAGAAGTTCCATCTTCTTTGGGGACCCCATCAGTTATGTACTAGTTTCCTACGGTTGACAGGGAAGAATATCCACACCAGAAGATTAGTCATTCATACCGAATAAATGAATATAAATGATCATTAGTTAACAAAAAAACATGAACTGTCTTGTAGAAAGTGTGTGTTCTTAATATGGAATAATATCAAATAAAATCTTACCTTATTCCATATCACAGTGGTAGTGCTGAAAAATGTTGATCACTGTGGAAAGAGAGTTGACCCAAACTTTATTTAACAAAAAAATTGTCTAATTTAATAATCTTTCTCTCTGTATTTTGATGATTTCTTTCACAGTGGACTCTTCCAAGTTGTAGACATTCAGGTTTCTGTGTGTGGAAGTGAAATAAAAATAGAATTCTACAAATGTACATATATAAGAAAAAATACATAATAAATTAAAACTTTCTTCAAATGATCTTGATTAATGTCTGTGAATTTGGCAAATAATGTCTTTCATAGATAAAGTTTATCTCTCTGCAGGTTCTTCTTCTTTAATAAGTGATGCATCACTTGTGGAAACTCCTTGGTGATGCATTTAAAATGATCTTATTTCCATATTCTGTTGTTGTTTTTATTCTGAATCCATCTAGACACTTTCTATGGTGAGGGAGAATAGCACTCTGGTGCTATTGCAATGTTAAGTTAGCCAGAATACATTTGTTCAGTAGTTCATAAAAGATTTAAATTTCCTTAATTCACTATTTGGTATTTAATGGCTTATACAAGAGAATTATTTCATCATTTATATATATATATATATATATATATATATATATATATATATATATATATATATATATATATATGAGGAGGGGGTGAGACACAAATTGGGAGAAAAAGATGAAAAAGATTGTAAAAAAAAAAAAAAAGGATAGGGAAAAAAAAAAAAAAAATTTCAAGAAGGGTTACGAAAAGAAAAAGACATAAAGAAAATTGAAAATTAAAAAAACAAAGAAAAAAGATAAAAAAATTGAAATGAAAGAAAGAGAAAAAAAAAAAAAAAAGGGGAGTGGTTTGTAAAAAAAAAAAATATAAATATAAAAAGGAAGAGGAAAGGGAGAAGAAAAAGAAAAACCAAAAGGAGTAGGAAAAAAACAAAGAAAGAAAGAACAAAGAAGAAAGAAAGTGAGAGAGGAAAGAAAAGAAAAAGCAAAGCAGAAATAGAAGAGAGAAAAAGAAAGGAAAAAAAAAAGGGAACAGAATAGAGATGAAATTGATGAATTGAATTGGAAAAATTGATGATATTCTTAATTTCATAGCATATTATTAATATAGTAAAGTAAATAAAACAAAGGCAGAAAAGGGAAAACCCATGCAAAAACAAAGTGAAGGAAGAAAAACAAAAGAAAAGGAGGCAGAACAACCAGAGGAAAAAGAGAAAAGGGAAGACGAAGGAAAAACAAAACAAACGCAAAAGAGAAAGAGGAATTTATTTCATTTTAATTCACTAATTAAAAGAAATAATATATGGAATAATAAAGAAAGAGAACAATAATTACTAATTGCTTTGCCCATACAAATTAGGATCAAATATAGGGATAATATTCTAAATGATGTATAATATGATATTTTGGTTGATTAAATATTATCTAAACGAAAAAAGGAATAATATATTATAAGACCAAACAAGGAAAAATAAAGAGACTTAATGAGTTAGTGATTACTTAAATTAAATTTGAATAAATAAAAAAAAAAAAGAAAGGAGAAAATTAGGAGAGAAAGATTAGTAAATTGATTAGGTAGGGGAGATATATTTTATGAGGTGAGTGAGAGGGGAGGGGTACTAACGATGCAACAGACGTCGAAAAGGTGGGGGCATGGATTCCTAAATAAATAAAAAGTTTGATTGGCTAAGTGTAATCTAGTAAAGAGTATTAATATTATGGCAAATGTTGCAAATGATAGACCTACCAAACAATGATAGGATTGTGAAGAGGGACGTAAAAGTCTGTCGAGCATTATTATAAACATTAAATATTTTATTGATTTTATATAAATGATGTTTATAAAAAATTACAAGACGACGCAAAAGAGGCTAGGTATAATATATATATATATGCTGACAATGTTCTATTTCTTTATTTTATCCATGTTTGAATAATTGTGCAATTTTTATTTTAAATGTCAATTTAAAATCAGCTCAGTTATTTTTGTCCAACCACACAAATCTACCAAAACTTTTTTTATTTAAATATTGGCTATAGTTTTTTTATAATTGTGCACTATGAAATCATTCAAATAATTTAGAATGTTTGAACAAGTCATCCACGTTCTTTTGGGTTCAAACATTTGATCTTGAGATTTGGTGTTATACAGCTATTATATACTTTTGAAAATAACAAAAGATGACAGAAATGAACTGGGTTTGCTTTTATACTGAACTTAGTTTTCAGTGTTTAGTATACTAGCATCATATTTACTGAGTCTAACTCTTGTATCGTGATGTAAAATACATTGACATTTAATTCATTATTGGTATACATATACATTTGTATGATTTCTTTAACTGGGTTGTTATTCTTTTATTAGATAAGAAAAAATAATCTATTGTGACATTTATTTAATGTAGTACTCAATAAAATAAACAGTTGTTGCATATATGTATATTTGTTTAGGTTTACTGTATAAAATGATAATGCATGCTCGACCATCTATTAGCTAATTTTACATTTTAAATGAATTTGATTTGGTGGTGTGAGTAAAAAAAGGCTGGACTCAAATGGATTGTAAGCTACCCTTACAGGTATATCTGAAAATTACAGATTTTCTACTTAATAGGTAAACATTTGATAAAGTGCTGAGCTTGACCTGGCATTTTAAATCTAATGCTGGAATATCCTAGTGCCCCACTGACAAAAGACAATGCTAGAAAGTGGTCTGTTGATAGGGATGTTCCAAAAAGCTTGTTAAGAGCTATTGGCATGCTCTTTATAAAACATTTGTAATGCAAACTTATTAAATTAAGTCATGTGATTTATGAATTGATTTTCTTGCAGTTATTTTTTACCAATTGCTAATGTTAGAGAATGTTATTTATTCATAACTCATAAAAAGTAGTTTATTTACATTTTAATTGAAAACTGTATTAATCTACAAGGGGATATGTAAAAACTACTGGACTCATTCTCTGATAGTGACACCTGAATCTGCCAAATGACATCATTGTGTAAAATCACCATGCCACACAGAACATTTTTTGAAAAGAGCATTTTGCATATTTGTCACTTTTTGAAATAGCTGAAAAGTTGAAAAAAGGTTCTTTTAGAGATTGGCAGGGAAAATAGTTGTGATGCTTGAAGCAGCTTATAAGCAAGTTGCTCTGAAAAAATACAAGTTTACAAGTGATTTAATAGAAGTGTTAAATTCACAATATTCCAAAACACTTGTGGTGAGTGAAGTCCAATGTCAAGACAATGCTGATTTTTTTAGATGCAAAGAGTATACTTCACTCAGAATTTATTCATAATTTTTAAAAATTTAAAACCTACAAGTTCTACAACTTTTGCATTATGTAAACTTCCCATTTTTTGCCAACATAAGGAGAGCATGCTTCATGACATCATGCTAGCACACAAAGCCTTTATTGTAAAACAGTTATTAATTAAATTCAGCATGAGGCATGTTATCTTTCAGCCATATTTCCTTGAACTCACTTTATTTGACTTCTTTTGTTCTCTTGAATGAAAAACACCTCATCCTTTTTTTGCTGATTTAGAAGTGATGAAGAAAAAAAATAATAGAGGCATTAAAAGGCATCTGTTTGCAAGAGTTTCCAGACTACTTCAAAAAGTGGAAAACACATTTAGATGAGTGCATTGCATTAAATAGACAATATGTTGAAAGGAATTCAATTTGTAGCAAAAATAAATACACATTTTTTAATTATAAAATTTCAGTTATTTTTGTGTACTTCTTCATATATTTTATTAAAAATACTGGAAATATGACTATTACCTATGGATATTTATAATAAAAGGTTTATAAATTGCATGTTAAAAAATTTCAATTTTTTGTATTCTGCCTAATGTAGATAATTTTGTATGTAAATGATAATGAGAATGTAAGAAAGTGGTTTTTATTATAAATATTTTCTTTCCTCAAAGTAGTTTGGTAAATCCTACTTATCATCATCTATAAAGATTATTCATTCACCTCATTGCTATGTGTCTATATATATTAAATTGACATGGTCACAATACATGATTATTTTTAACATGCTTCATAAATTACATTATAGGTGACATATGCATTAAATCCAAATATTTAAAAAGAGATTTAAAAAAGTAATTCCAAGCTTAATTTAGTAAATATAAAAAGAAAGGAAGAGAGATTTCATTAATAGCATGTAAAATAGAAAGTACTAACTCTTTCACTGAAAAAAAAATTTTTTTTAACTGAACAGATTTGTTATTGGCCAAGTGATTTAAAGTTTTACAACTTTTGATTGATCAATTACAAATACAGCAATAAAAATATATTAATCTTTTAATATTATACTCATTTTAGTTTCGCTTGTAAAAAGTATATTAATAATTTGTCAGATTATGAAAGTGAATGAAAGTTTTTTCAAAAATAAATTTCTATTTATAATTATAAAAATATTTGATAGCAGAAGACCTAAAAAGAAAGTTTTCAACAAATTAAAAAGTGCTGCAGATGTCCTTTCTTTTTCAATTTATGTTTGTGTAAAAGTAAAGATTTTTTTTATTAAAATCTTACTATTTTCTAAAATAATTATATTTTCAGCATATTTTATCAAAATACATTATAATATATAAAAAATACCAACAAAATACTCTAAAACATTGATTTTTGTTTGAAAATCAAATAAAGAGCTTGGGACAATGAAAATTGTTGATATTTGTCAAAATTGTTGTTAGTGCTAGTTTTTTTTTCAATTTACATTTGTGTAAAAGTAAAGATTTTTTTTATTAAAATCTTACTATTTTTTAAAATAATTATATTTTCAGCATATTTTATTAAAATACATTATAATATGTAAAAAAATATCAACAAAATATTCTAATACATTCATTTTTGTTTGAAAATCAAATAAAGAGCTTGGGCAATGAAAATTGCTCACAGGTGCTCTTCTTTATTTGGATTGAGAACCAACCAATCAGCATCTAGGGAAGCCTGCCTTCTCCCATTGTTATAGCTTCTTACATCAATATAATTGATTTTTTACTTGTAAAATAATTCTAAAGAGGGCAGCATCTTATGGTACTTTTTAAGCTTAAAATAAGCATAAAAACTCTATGGTAACATAAAAACTGATGGTTTTCAAGTGACTTGAAGCTGTGTATGTTGTTCTGCAGTTGTTTCATGGAAAGTGTTAATGAAAACATTGATAATTAATTTGATTAAATATGATTTGTATATTCAGGTAAATGGAAAATCATTCATTAACAAACATTTATTTAAAACTTTTATAAAATACATTTTATATCAATAAATAATATTATGCTTTTAATGATTTATTGTATTATAATAACACATATAAAATTATTATAATTAATATGCCAATATGTGTGGTATTTATTACATTCTTTAAATTGAAAGGCAACATTGAAATTTAAAATTAAATTAATTTTGTAGAATACAAATAAATCATTCTAATTCTAAATTTTATCACTTAATCATTCGGGTCATTCAATATTTTTACATATGTTCAATTTCAAATTTACCAAAATATAAATCATTAATTTTATTTAAAATTTAATCACTTTTATTTTAATATAATTTTTTTAAATAAATAATCTATTTCACTATTTGATTTTAAATTACTAAATCATAAAAGTAAGGAATGAGTAACACAACAATTGAATCTTAATATATATATAAAAATAAACTATTAGATTTTAGAATTTTTCTTTCATGAAAGTAAATAAAGTAGATTATTTAATTATTATAGATATGTAAAAAAATAAGTAAACAAGAAAAAATGAAATTGACATTTTAGAATTGGAATTCCAAGATGAATAAGGTTTCCAAATATGTTTATAAAAATAATTTTAAAACAAAACTAAAGGATACTACTTTTTAAATTAAGTAAGCAGACTATCAGTTAATTGGTATCAATCTACTTGACTTCCTACTTTTAATATTTGTCTTTAGTTGAATCTTTAAACCTTGCTTTGACTCATTAAAATAATACTTTCCATATGTTTCATGATGTCACCTCTCTTTAGTAGTTCAATTTTTATTTTTATTGTAGAAATAACTTTTCTTCTAATACCAAGATGATGATTTACACTGTTGAGGCTTTATTGTCTTGTACAGCTTTTCTTGTTAATTCACAATTATATTTTTTTAAATTATTATTAATTCTTTTTCGTTCCATTTTTCAAAACTAAATATTTAATTTGCTTTAATGGATCATTTTTAAAATCTTTCATCTTTCATGTTCATACATTATTGTATATCAGTAAATAATTTTCTGAAAATTGCTTTATTTATATATATATATGATTTAAATTCAATTCATTTTTTTTATAATAAGGTATATTTAAATATCATAATAAATTTATTTTAATAATAATTGCAATTGCAATATGATGTATATTATATATGTGAAATTTAAGATGCTACATTTATTTTATGTAATATAATGTTTAAAACAAAGAAATGTTTTTATGATTAAAAATAATATCAAATTAATTTTTATTTTTCTATAATATGTGAATAATATAGATAGTATTTTTTTTTGAATGATAGCTTTTTTTATGTACATCTAGCAAGGATAAAAGAAAATACTCTAACACTGTATTATATATTTTGTAGATTTTTAATATAAAAATAAGATTATATACATGATTTTATAATAAAGTAATGATGTTGTATAAAGAGGGCTGTCCTACAAACTGGCAAAAAATATACCCATCAGTGAATTCATTATTTGTATATTTTCTTGAGAGGTATTTATTTTTATGTTGCATAAAAAATATAAAAATCACTCATTAAATCTCATAATTCTTATATATACCACATTTATAGTAATTATAAACCAACAAAACTGACTGGTGTCTTTACTTAAAATTTTTTAAAATGTAGATTTATAATAATATCATTTGTTATTAACGTATTAATATTTCATGCATGTTATTTAATAACAATTTTTTGTAGATAATATAATTACTTTTTTGTTGCATTTGTTAAATTAAGATTGGTGATATATTGCTCAAGTATATTTTTGTTTGTGTAACTATCAAAAACAATAATTTTTATTTATAGATTTACAATAAGTAGAATAGCTCAGTTGGTTAGAATGTTTGGTTAAATTCGATATTGGAGAGTCTAAAGGTCTGAGTTTGACTCCTATGCTAATATGTCACTGATCAGGCCAGCAATACTTGAAGAAGAGTGGAAAATATTATTATTTAAAAGGTTATGTCATTACTAACCTGTGTTGTTTATTTGTGTGTTATTATTAATAAGTTGTTTATATTTGAAAAGTTTAAATAAAATTTAAAATTTTCTATACATTCAACATTTATTGATAGATGATGCAAATAGTCGAACATATTGCCACATTTGAGATTAACAATTTTATAAAATTTGCAATGCATGGATAATTTAGAAATTATTCTTGTATTGGATTTTGATTTACAATAGGGTTTTTAATTAAAACATTTACATAATTTTAATTTGCCTATTTCTATTATTTTAAGATATTATGAAACAAATTCAATGAATAATAAATTAATTCTCAATATTTTAATTTTTTGATAAAGTAAAAAATATTTTCCTATTCGGTGAAAGATAAACAAAAGCCATATATACAAGCTAAAGTTTGGTAATTTATTTTACTTCAACAGGCAATAATTTTAAAAATAAAATTATAAGATATACATACATCATAAAAATTGCTAAGAATAAACATTACATGTTTATATATTTTTTTATTTAGTAACTTAGTTTGATATACATTATTTAATACACTTTAGTTTATTGAAAAGGTAATTTGTTTTTGATATATGGTTAAATCTCATTTGCTTAATTTTATCATTTTATTTATTGCTGTTTTTCATAAATTATTTTATTATATATTTAAAATCCTCTTTGGTTTATTTTAATAATATTAACCTGGGTTTATGATTTGAATTTATTAAATAATTTTTTTATATAAAATATATTCATTTCTATATAATTTTTAGATTATAAAACGTAGTTTTATTTATTTATTAATAGTTTTAGAAAATAATTATATTGAAATTAATGTAATGAAAATACTTCATGTATTTATTAGATTTAAAACTACAATTACATATTATAAAGTTGTGCATTAATTTTAATTTACTTTTAACTAAAATCTATGTAAATAAAATTTAGTATTTGATTTTCAATTAAATAAGAATATGAAATGTCACCGTAATTTATTTGTTATCTAGTTTTATTAATGACATTATTTATAAACAATATTAATGTACTTAATGTGTTTGTTGATATTCAGACAAACAATTAGATTTTATACAATGGAAGATTTTGAAAGCCAATATGCATTTTTATATATCATGATAACCATAGTTGAGTCTTTTTTTTTTTTTCATATGTCATAGTATTGGCTGGGATGCGAACCCACAACCGTGTGCAACCAACTACTTGCTTGCAAAAAGGCTGCGATAACCTCTCGGCTAACAACGCTTGACAGAGTTGAGTCTTTATTGATTTGGCTTCAATAAAACACAACAATTTGTATTCTTTAGGACTGATTTATCATATAATATTTAGGATTTACATTTGATTCACAATATCATAACAGTGAACTTCATTTTGAAATTATTAATCTATTCAATTGTAACAAGGTAGCAAAGATAAATAAAAGATTAATCTGATTTTTAACTATATATTTTGAGCTACAATACATCAAGAGTATAAAACACTTCTTAGATTTTACATTTTATTTATTTATCTACATTAGAAGACCATTGTATAATATTAAATGTATATTATCAGACTCTGTGAAGTAAAAACAATAAAAAGACAATTGATTACAAAATAAAAACATTATACTTTATCATAAAGACACAAATATTGAAAACACAAGTGGAGTGAGATTTATTATAAATAAAAAGTGGAAAAAGAATATTATGGAGATTGATAGTATATCAGATCAAGAAGAAATATTAATTATTCAATATAATGAAAGATATCAAATGCATCATTGGTACATAAGTAGATTATTGTGTAGATATACTAAACATATTTGACCTCATTAATCAATATTTTCATGAGACTAATTAATGACAGATTTGAAAAAACAATTGAAAAGAATAACAGTGTTGTTGATAAATTTGGTTATGGTGATATTAGTGACATGCAATTTTTTGAAAAAAATAACACCTGTTAATACTGAATTCCTTTTTTCTGAAAAATGCTAATAAATAAGAAAGCATCTACATAGAGATTGAGCAAAATGGTTACATTTTATAAAGAAAAAATATGAATTTTAGGATTGTAATGTTTTTGATAGACTCAACACAAGAAATGATCATTGATTAATAAAATGCAAGACATGTATGTATTAATGCAAAACAATTGAGATAAAAATTATTAGGAAAAACACTGTTAAAAGATATTTCTAATCTTTAGAAACACTCTAATAAATTTAAATTTGCAGATCATTTTAAATTAAGAGATATTAATATAGTTCATATTTGATTAAGATCAATAAAATATAATTAAGACCCTTTTATGAATAACTAGACAGATATACAGTACAAAAATGCACCAGTTTTCCAGTAAATTTTCCAAGAGAGATAAACAATATATGAAAAAAAAAGAAATATGAAAATATTTAAAAATGATGCATTAAGAAAAATCGAATATCTAAAATTCTGAAAAATAGTAGAAAAATAATTAATAATAATATAATAAATTATAATTGTGAATTGCCAAGAAAGTTGCAGAAAAATTTAAATCACTATCTTGATATTAAAAAAACAAGATTATTTCAAAAGTAAAAAGAACAGTGAAACCATTGCTAAAGTGCAGATAACATCAACAATGAATAGAAATATTCTACAAAAATATGCATAGTAATACACCCCCTACATTTACTGTAATTTGTGAGTTGCCAAGCATTTTAAAAGGATAAAATACAATTCAGTCTGCAGAAAAAAACGCTTCAAGAAATGATGTTGATTATTATTGATATTTTAGAAAAAGCAGATGAAGATATAGAATTTTTTTGGCAAAACTATAGACCAAATGTTGAATAACAAAGATACATTAAATGAAATTCAATAGTGATAATAGTATTTAAAAATTTGAAAAATAAAATATTAGAAATTAAAAATATATTGATCTTCAATATAAGTTATTTACTATGATATTACAATTTACTATAACTTTGGATGCAAAGCCAAACAAAACAATGAATGGCATTTAAAAATTATTTTAAAACAATGAATCATATCAGGTATATAAAGGTTAGAGAAAGATTTGATGAAAATAACTTACCATTATTACACTTTTGATTCATAAATAAGAAAAAAATATTTGATTTTATTACATTTCCACAGAGCTTAATGACTTTGCCCATAGATCGAAGATGTTATTTTATTCTAAAGAATATTTAGCAAAATGTAGCAACAGTGACCAGATTATACACTAACATACTATAGTGCTTTGTGGATTAAAATGGAAATTAAGGCATTAAAAATATATGAAGATTATTTAAGTGATGTAGATTTTGAAAATAATATGGTTGTTTTCTAAAGCAATGCTTCAGAACTTAAAAAAAAATTATAAAATGAAAGCAAAAAATATATGACTAAAGATAAATGCCAAAAATACTAAAGTAATCTCCAATAGTCAAAATAAAAATCATAGATCACATGACCCTATCTCTTAAGCTTATGGTTTCGTGCTTTGGCACTCCTCAGAGAGGTAGAGTCAAAGCATGAAACCATGGTCAGGGATTTGGGGGGGGGTTACTGACAGAGATATTTTAAGTACTTGCTCTGGCTAAGCATTTATCACTAAGCTTGGTGAGGAATTGGCAATCCTCATTGTTTTTAATGTCCAATAATTTCTCACAAAAATAAATAAATAAATTAATAAATAAAGGTTGATAATCATAAATTAGAAAAAGTGAACAACTATAAATATATTAATCAGATTATTACTACAAATAAAAACTTAATGAAAAAAGTAAATCTAATAATTAAATAAAACCTTAATGAATAAAATAAGTCTTAGAATTAAACTTGGATAAAATGCTTTTGCTTGAAATAGTTTAATTTTAAAGAAAAATGATGCATTTGAGAAAGATAATTAATGTATGTAATTTATCATTTGTTGTTGCAATCAGTACTTGGACACTTAACAGAAAAGCAATACAGAGACTATACAAGATACAATAATATATGGGAAAATGAAAGTACAAGTGGAATCAAAAGTAAATTAAGTGAATGAGAAAACAAGTAGATACCATTGATACCACTGAAAGAATTCAGAGACTGAAATAAAACTGAATTGGACACATAGTTACAATAACTGATAATAAATGGAGTTGAAATCTGAAAGTGTATCACAAAACATTATAAAGATTTAGAAATAAACCTCATATAAAATAAATGAATGAATTAAAAAAGTTATCTGGAGTGATGTGGATAAAAAGACTATATCAGAGAAAGTGATAAATTGATAAGACCTTCGTCCTGCGTTAGATTTATATTGATTAAGAATGACGATGATGAAATAGTAAGTATATGTTCAATTGATCACACTTTCTTAAAAAAAGTCAATGGTAAAATGAATATTTTATTTTTATTATAAAAATAGATTTTTTCTTTCTTTCATTATTTCATGAATGGTCGTTTCATTTTTCTTAAACCAACTACCCACTTCGCAATACAATTTTTTTTATTTGTGTTTAAGTTAATAAATATTATTCTATCATTTACAAAATATACATCATAAATTCTTTTAGACTTTTTAAAAATAGCTATTATCATTAATTTTTTGTTTCGAAGCGATTTCAAATATAATTTTATATTTGACAAAAAGAAAACGATGCGAAAATGTGCATAGCTTTTATTTGAATACAAAAAAGGGTATATTTACGTAAATAGTTGCAGATTTGACAATGTAGACATGAGAAGAGTTTTGCAAGAAAGAAAAAATTTCTTATATTTATTTAAATTTTTATATCTTTCTAATTAATTTACCAATTTAAATAATTTTATTAGATAGATGAATTAGTAACTGTTGGATGTAACAACTTCACTGTTTATCTAAATAGAGTTAGGTATAAATTCCAATAAAATTTCTTAAAATATTCATTGTTCACTTGCTATAATAAATGATAAAAGATATTCTCACTAATACATTTATCCTGCAGGGTGAAGGACCACCAAATAAATGTTTCAAGGACTGTGAATAAAGCTTATATTTATCCAAATGTGTGTGGATATATACAAACAATAATACCTTAAGAAGTTTAGAGCAGTGTTGAAACAACATAATTGAAAGTAAAAATTATTTAATTGACGTCAAGCGATGTTAGCCGAGAGGTCATCGCAGCCGCATTACAAGCAAGTAGTTGGTTGCAGACGGTTGTGGGTTCGCCTCCCGGCCGATGCTATGATATATGAGAGAAAAAAATTATTTAATTAATAATCAATTATCACATTAGTGTTTGAACATCGTATGATCTATCAAAGAATTAGTTGATTATATATATATTACACATTATTCTGTTAATTTTTAGAGTATTATTATTATTTTTTTTGTTTCTAAGTTAATAAAATAATATTAATTTGAATAATCAGGTGTTTAGTTATTTTTTACACCTGCATAAATTGCTTAAAGAGCGATTAATATACATCATAAAATAAATTTTAATAGCAGATGGTTTTCAAGGCCCCGTAATAATGTATGTGCATATATTATTTTTGAATAATTTAAACAATTTTTGCTTTTATATCAAATAAGTTAGAAACAAATAATAATAATAAAAAAATATTGTTTAAGATATTATATAAAAGTAAGTAACGCTAGATGTATATTTTTTATGAAGTAAATTAATTAAAACTTTATCTATGACTGCATTTAATATCTTAAAAACCAAATGCTTTAGTCTCGTTTATAAATTTAAGTTCAAGTTATTGCTGCAGGCATTGAAAAACAAAAATCTATGATGCATAACTTAATTAAATGTTATTTTATAATAAAAGAACTTTTTTTTTTTAAACAAAAAAAAAGATAAACGATACTAATCAATATATAAAAAGCAGTAAAATATTTTAGATAATTCTTTTTCTAATTATGTTCTTCGAACATCTCTTCATAAAAAACAAGTAGCAAAATTATTATAATATTGAGTGAATGAAACTGATTGTAGGATAGATATCTATAATAATAAAAAAATCTTAAGTTTTGCTTGGGGATTGTCATCTATCTGCAAAAAAGTTGAAATTACGTTCTGGTTTGAATCTCATCTCACAGACATGTAGAAGTATACTTTATCTATTGCATCAGGAGCCTATTTTATTTTTTATTCTTTAGATTTTACTTTTTTTTTGTATAAATGAAAATACTGAATTGAATATTAAAATGTAGGATATGGATATAAATAAAATATTAAATTAATAAATCTAAATTTAGATGAATAAAATTTTAAGGAAAATGCGGCAAAATACTTAAAGTTTACAGGCAGCAGTTAACTTATCTCCATAGAGGAAAGATATTACTCAGTATAAAAATTAATATATATATATATATTGTAACGATCTGGAGATAGGGACTTAATGTAATCTGCACTATAGGGCAACACTAGGCATTTGAACCTAGAAAATTTATATAGTAGGCAGATACTAAGTCAAAAAAAAAATATATATATTTATTTTATTTTATATATTTTGTTTCCGGTCATTAGCCCATTGTCACTAGCTCATTGGAATAGCAGATTTATATTTTATAATAAATTCTTATCTAAGAATATATAAAAAAGAATAAAATAAGTCACTGCCAGTAATTATACACACAAACATTTATTTACGCACATATATATTGAACCGTGTTCGAATATGTGTACATTCGAACCACTGGCCTCTTAGGCAGAGAAGAACATACTCGGAGAGTACATATGCCCAAACGATAGCTATAAAGTATATAACTAGCATTACATTTCCAGGACATAGCTTCTTCTCGGCTGTTGAGTTCAACACCAAGTTCAAAGCACTTTTTTTTGTTTGTGTATAAACATGGGCGCCAGCTATCTATTCAAGGATGAATAAATAACACACTTTGAGCAATGGCCACTAACTCAACGCCTAAATCCACGACTAGCTCAGCTGTTTGTAGTCACTAACAGATTATATCTAATTAGTGGTTAAAAGACTTGATAAAGGAATTGTAAAAGGAATTTATAAAAGGAGATTGATAAAAAGAATTTGGTAAAAGAATTGATAAAAGAATTGACCGATAAATAAAGTTTAATTTTAAAGACAATTTATTAACTAACATTTATTTACTAAATTTAAACATTTTATAATTCTAATAAAACACACACGCATATTTTTAAATTAACATTTCTAAACTAGTTTAAATATTCTTGTATATTTTCATAACCGAACACTGGTATTTATCTAATTTAACCAATAATATTGATATAAGGATCACCCACATATTAACTCATGCACACACATAATAATAATAAAGTATTACATAGCATTTGAAATTTAAACACACATATCAATAGTTCATTTATGTATGATATCGAGTTCATATAATTAGACTCTTGGAGGATTCACACAAATTAATGAAATACAATGGCTATTACAGTATAAATGAAAATAAGCAAATGTTTTACCTAGGATTTTGAACGTAGATTTAACACTTTGTTTTCTTCTTGTTTGTTGTTTCTTCCAGTATGAATGGTTCCAGTATAAATGCTTCCAGCTGGCTGGGATGTTTCCTTGATGAGTTTCCTTATTATTCACGATTATTACTATTGGAGACAATTAGATATTGACGGAGATTTTCTAAGTTGTTACGTTGACATTATTTCACGGGCAGATCTTGCTGTTCTCATCGGACTTTTTAGGCTGTGGAGAGGCATGAATTCCCAAAATCTTCTCAACACTGCATTTTGTTTGTTAACTGACTCAATTAATTTCTGAACTGCACTACTCAATTACTTTTGTGAACTGATTGACTCAACTAATTTGTGAACTGACCAACTGTCCTATAAAAAAAGTCTATTTATACCTGCGACGTGTTGTCATTGTAATATCTCCTTCCAAGATCTGTTGTCAAAATTCCAGTGATAATCATTTGATAAACGTGTTTTGAAAGATTGCTCAATTAGTAATAGCCATGCAAAAATGTTGTTTGATATTAATTAATAACCATTGCCATGTTTTTTAATGATAATCTCCTTTAACTTTCATTTATTTATAATAACATTTATTCTATTGTTGACACTTGCACATATATACGCACATATATTAGTTTTAACATAATTTTTTCTTGAATGAAAAGAGATTGGTATGTTTTTCTTTAACGAAAGATTATTTTAATAATATAATTTTAGATAAAATTATATGTGCCTATATCAATATAGGTACATTACACCGCCTTCCGTTTGAGAGTAAAATGCGTCATTTTTGACCATTTTATCTCTGACAACATTAAATCTTAATTTATTATTCTTTCTAAGTTTGCTTTTGGTATTTTTTCCTTTTCCATGCCAAGGGCAATCTCCAATTATGCTTTTCTTCTTTCTATGCTGGTAACATTGCTTACAATGTTTGTCCTGGATAATGACCATGAGGACAAACTAAATTTGTGGCGCAGGGATCTTTTATAAACGAAGCTTCAGCTGCCGATTCTCTTGGTTGGACTTTGACTAAGAAAAGGTGGCTGCAAATGGCAGGAATTTCAACTGTCCATTTCCGACTTACACCCTGGAAAACAATTGCCGATTCTCTTGATCAGACTTTAACTAAGCAGCTGCAATGGCAGGAATTTTCAACTGTCCATTTCCGACTTACGCTTTGGAAAATGAGGTACGAGATATGGGGCTTCTCCCCTGAAAAGTGACTTACTACTTACTCAGGTTGTTGCCAGTGCGCTTTTTAAAAGAGGAATGATCCCGACCAATCCGTTGCGGGTACTAGAATTTATCCAGTCAAGAGCTTTAAACTTAATCCTTATCTAACTTATTTCAATACTACCCTCATCCCTTAATTTCGAACTCTTACACTCTTAATACAACTTCGATTGACTTTCATTTAAATTATTTTTAAATTCATTACGAACATTACTTATATCCCTTACGAACATTATTTAAAATATATATTTACACTAATCTTATAATATTATCTTTAAACAAGTATGAACATTTTAAATATTAGTTTTACAATACTTATTTTAACCCATACGAACATTATCCATATCTTTATTTAATTACACTATTATTTTTAAACAATTATTTTAACTTCTTTATTTACATGTGTATATTCTAAAAAAAAAAAACTTTTATTTTATTTAATCTTACAATACTATTCTAAACTCTTACGAATATTATTTATATTACAATATTATTTTTTAAACATTTGTTTACCTTATATATTAACGTATGTGTACTCAGAGAGAAAAAAACTGTTTTATTTTATTACAATTCATCATTATACAAATATCTATTTGACTAACTTAATTTTATTCTAGAAATTCCGTTATCTTTTCATTTATTTAAATCTACAACTTTACTTTTATATCATTAATTTGACCCATTTATTTAACTTGATTTTATTGATTTTTTATTTATTTGAACTGTTTATTTACGAGCATTTCCTTAATTAATATGTGCATGGAGAAAAAAATCTTTTATTTTGCGAAGCCTCCGTTATTATTATTTGACAAAACAATCCATCATTTTAAATAGTGAAATTCTAATTCAGGCTTTTCACCTATGTCAAAATAATTATATTAGACTCATAGTCCATTTCCGGTCCTTTTTGTTTATTTCCTTTACTATTTTGCCCGATTACTAACTCTTACACTATGTCCGGCAGCTCCTTTTTTCTTTCTACAAATTCTATAATATAAACTAACTTTCCTCTCTTATCGGTTCCACTTTTATATTTTATTGCTTTATCTCTTTCTCTTTCCAGTCTGTTTTCGACTTCGTAACTCAGAAAACCTTTATACCTAGACAAACTCCGAATTACATCAATCTGGAAATATTTTTTTCTACGCTTTCTCTTTGTTTTAAATCTATGTCTACAGCGAATGCAAATGTTTACTTTAACCTTTTTAAATTTTTGTAAAAACTTTTCTACACCAACTACTACCTTGAACTTATGTTTGTCTACTTTATTTATCACAACACTATCTGATTCTAATTCAATTTCTATGTCTTTTATCACCTCAACTTCCTTTTCAACTTCCTGTCTTTCTTTAATTAAATCTAACTCTATAACCTCTTGGTTCTTCTCTATCTTTACCGTTATTCACATCTTATTTCTCTTACTTCTGCTCTGAGTTCTTTAATTTCTGTTTTAACCTGACTAATTTCTTCCTTCAATTCTGCTTTGAGTTCTAACTGACTTTGTTTAAATTCTTGATGCATTTCTTCCATCATATCCATCATCATTTTCATCATCATTCGCATCTCAAATACTTCTTCGTTCTCCTTTTCTACTAACTGGAGTTTTTTAAAATATATTGGGCTTTCTTTCGGATCCATTTTTGAAATTTTCAATTTCAAAGTACTAGTGCTTATGTTAAACTAAATTTACTATATGATTTATTTTTCTTACTAAGACGGAAACTCACGCTAACTCCACCCTTTTAGTCCTTTTCACTACCCAATCTTAATGCTTTAACTCCGCCCATAACATCTAATTGACTCTGATTTGATAGCATAAATGTCAAAATCTCTTTTCATTTCGAAAAAAAAAAATTCGGTCAATTTTTTTTTTTTTTTTTTAAATTAAAACACTTTTACATATGTAATTTAACTTTCTAGATTTTTATTTTCAATAAGAAAAAAGTATTTAATTAACTGTCATTTATGACAAGTTCGGCCCATGTTGGGTAAAGCCATTTGAACCGACTTCGAATATGTGTACATTCAAACTACCGGCCTCTTAGGCAGAGAAGAACATACCCGGAGAGTATGTATGCCCAAACAATAGCTATAAAGTATATAACTAGTGTTACATTTCCAGGACATAGGGCTGTTGAGTTCAACACCAAGTTCAAAGCACTTTTTTTTGTTTGTGTATAAACACGGGCACCAGCTATCTATTCAAGGATGAATAAATAACGCACTTTGAGCAATGGCCACTAACTCAATGCCTAAATCCACGACTAGCTCAGCTGTTTGTAGTCACTAATAGATTATATCTAATTAGTGGTTAAAAGACTTGATAAAGAAATTGTAAAAGGAATTTATAAAAGGAGATTGATAAAAAGAATTTGGTAAAAGAATTGATAAAAGAATTGACCGACAAATAAAGTTTAATTTTAAAAACAATTTATTAACTAACATTTATTTACTAAATTTAAACATTTTATAATTCTAAAAAAACACACATGCATATTTTTAAATTAACATTTCTAAACTAGTTTAAATATTCTTGTATATTTTCATAACCGAACACTGGTATTTATCTAATTTAACCAATAATATTGATATAAGGATCACACACATATTAACTCATGCACACACATAATAATAATAAAGTATTTCATAGCATTTGAAATTTAAACACACATATCAATAGTTCATTTATGTATGATATCGAGTTCATATAATTAGACTCTTGGAGAATTTGCATGAATTAATGAAATGCAATGGCTATTACAGTATAAACGAAAATAAGCAAATGTTTTACCTAGGATTTTGAACGTAGATTTAACACTTTGTTTTCTTCTTGTTTGTTGTTTCTTCCAGTATGAATGGTTCCAGTATGAATGCTTCCAGTCAGCTGGGATGTTTCCTTGATGAGTTTCCTTATTATTCACGATTATTACTATTGGAGACAATTAGATATTGACGGAGATTTTCTAAGTTGTTACGTTGACATTATTTCATGGGCAGATCTTGCTGTTCTCATCGGACTTTTTAGGCTATGAAGAGGCATGAATTCCCAAAATCTTCTCAACACTGCATTTTGTTTGTTAACTGACTCAATTAATTTCTGAACTGCACTATTCAATTACTATTGCGAACTGATTGACTCAACTAATTTGTGAACTGACCAACTGTCCAATAAAAAAAGTCTATTTATACCTGTGACATGTTGTCATTGTAATATCTCCTTCAAAGATCTGTTGTCCAAATTCCAGTGATAATCATTTGATAAATGTGTTTTGAAGGATTGCTCAATTAGTAATAGCCATGCAAAAATGTTGTTTGATATTAATTAATAACCATTGCCATGTTTTTTAATGATAATCTCCTTTAACTTTCATTTATTTATAATAACATTTATTCTATTGTTGACACTCACACATATATACACACATATATTAGTTTTAACATTATTTTTTCTTGAATTAAAAGAGATTGGTATGTTTTTCTTTAATGAAAGATTATTTTAATAATATAATTTTAGATAAAATTATATGTGCCTATATCAATATAGGTACAATATATATAAAATTTAACATTATTATTTTAGTATGTTTACTTTAACATTTAACATTATTTTTAACTTTTATTTTAGATTTTAATTTACATTTTAATTTTTATACTATTATAAGTTTGCACAGATGGATTTATAAAAGTTTGTTTTATAATGTTGAATATAGATCGGTTACATAGATTACACGGTCAAAAACATTTCAAAATAAACATAAACGATCAAAATATAAAATCATTGGTGGAATTGCAGAAGGAAATTTATAAGAAACCCAATAGCATTCATCATAAGATGCCACATTGACACCAATAACTTGAAAGACATCTGAATAAATACATTTTAGATACTCACCGTAAGGTATCATTATTTACCGAATGTCTATATATTTTGATCAAATATGAAAAACAAAACATAATTAACCGATAACAAATCCATGCAAATGTACATACCCAACTTAAATTTAATGCATTTTTATTTAGAGTGTCAAGTATGAATAGACTACATAGATTTGCATTTGAAAAGAAAATATTCTATAATTGTTTAAACTTAGGTCAAAAGTTCACAGTCAAACCAACGTCAATCCATCTGATATATCGATGCATTCAAGGTAATACGAATACGACAGCACAAATAGGTTAAGAGAAAAAATTGACTTTCGCCAGACAGGAATACTACATTTATTTGGTGATAAGTGCAATAAAAAAAAACTCTATAGGAAGGAACAGTGTTCTATGTCTTATAATCCCTTCCATAGGCAAAATGGTTGTGTGCAGCGTAAACAGCAATTCTGCATGTAGCAAAACTCATATTCCATCTACTAATTACACCAATATATCCAATCCATTGACCCAATTCAACTACAAAATGAATAACCTAAGATTACCCTCCCCTAATAAAACTTTACAAATCTATATAGCCATTCACGCCCAACTTAAGTTTAATATTTATATAATATTAAATTAGCAACAAACTACAATCATAAATAAAACTTAAAAGAACAAAAATAAATACATAAATAAATAAATAAATAAATAAATGGAAATGATTTTAAAAAGAAATACATCAAATAAAAAGAATTAATAAAGAATTGTTTCGTCAGATAGGATTCTATTGCAATTATTTTAAATACGGAGCAAGCTTTAGAATTAAAGTTCTTATTGTTTAGTATACTGGAGTTTTAGAAATATATTTAAAGCTTAGAGTTCAAAAAGTTCTTACGATTTTAAAATGTTCTTTTTTATCCGCTGCTTGCCGTTTGAACGTGAATTCCCATGCCGTCCTAAAGAGATTGGTATTCTGTTGGCCGTTTTATTTATTCATCCAGAGGTCTTTTACTTTAGCTGGTCCTCAATATAGAAAACGATAGTTCATTTCTCTTTCTTTCTTAGAAGAACTGAAGGGATTAAAGAGTGTGTCTTTTCTATCCTCTCCTTCAACTTCACACTAACACGTATCACCACCGCTATCACATCTCTTCAATTTTCTTCACTCACTAAAAATTTTATTATCAAACTTTTTCTTTTATATGTAACTTTAGGATTCAATGGACATTATGTCATTGATGATGATGATCCTTCCATTGAGGTCCAATTTCCGATGGATTTCTCTCATTTGCTATTAGTTTCTATTGTTTTCCTATCTGACCGTTGCTTATACATTTAAATGCCCAAAGGCTAGTTCACTTTGACTAATTAAAATAATCATTTCCATTTTTCAATAACATTAATTACTTTGTTTTCAAACTTAAAGATATATTTTTATCTCTAAATCTTTTTTAAGTTTTTGCTTTTAAAATACTTTTTCTATTTTTAATACAGTTTTATTTTAATATTTTTTTTTTATCTGTGCGATTTTATATATATATGATTTAGTATAGAATTTTAATTTTCAATTTTTAATTCTTAAAAAGGAAGTTTTATTTGCAAACTTTTATTCTTTTCATGTTTACTAATAAAAAAACAATGTAATGTCATCTGTGCCCATTATAATATATATATATATATAAAATACATATTTTGCGGGTTCATCCGTATTTAACCCGTGCAAATCTTCGTTTTAACATATATATATATATATCAAGATAGAAATATTTAATGATTTAGAAATTTAGTGCAAGTTCCATAAATTTATTCATCATCTTTTTTAAAATATGCAAAACTGCTAATTACATTCATACATTTTTTATTTATTTATAACTTGAATCTTAGATGGAAACAAAAGTGTGATCACAAAACATCTGGATAATTGCATATAAGGCCTATATGCATATGACCATTACATGCAAATAAAAAGTATGAAATAATATTCATCATCATCACTAACCATTATCAATCCACTGTAGAATGAAGGTCTCTGCAAGTTCAATCCATCTTCTCTGAGCTTTAGATGCTCTTCTCCACATCACCCCTGCATACTTTCTTATTTCATCCATCCACCCCACATGTGGTCTCTTTCTGGGTCTTTTACAATCTTTTGGAAGTCAGTATAAGATTTCAATTGTCCATTTATTATCATCTCTTCTAGTAATATGGCCAGCCCAACTCCATTTCAATATTTCAATTTTTTCAATGAGGTCAGTAACACCTGTTTGTTCTCTTACACATATATTGCGTTTTTGATCTTTTCTTGTTACTCCAAACATGCATCTCTCCATACCTTTTTGAATGATTTAAAGTCTCTGAATTGCTCTTCTATTAAGTGTCCATGTCTCAGATCCATAAGAAAGAACTGGTAAAACACACTTATTAAAACCTTCCTTTTCAAACACGTAGGCATATTTCCTTTTAAGTATCAAGTTATTTCTACCACAAGGATTCCAATCAAGTTTAATTCTATGATTAATTTCATCATTATGTTTCCATCTGTATTAATAATCTGACCAAGATATTTGTAGCTGTTAACTTCTTCTAATTCATCATAATCAATCTTTATTTTCAAATTTTGAGAAAATCCATTAAAACATTACTTCAGTCTTTTTAACATTTATCTTTAGTCCTACTTTCCTACTTTATCTGATAACTCCTGCAACATTTCCTGCAGACCTAAAGCATTATTTGCAAAAACAACTACATCATCTGCAAAATCTAAATGACTTAAATAATCTTGATTTACTTTTCACTGCTTTAGCTTTCCATTTTAATCCCCAAAACACTTCTTGCAGCACTGCTGTAAAACGTTTTGGAGATATGGAGTCACCCTGTCTTACTCCCTTCTCAATGTTGACTTTCCTAGTATCATTATGTAATGTAATTGTTGCATGTTTATAAATATTCTTTAAAATATGACAATATCTTGGATCTACACCTTGATAATCCAATGCTTTAATCACTGAAGAAATGTTTATAGAATCAAATGCCTTTTCACAATCTACAAATCCAAGGCATAATGATATCTCATATTCATTTGTCCTTTCTATAACTTCTCTCAATACCTGGATATGATCTACTGTACTGAAACCACTTTTAAATCCAGCTTGTTTTCTTGGTTGGTGGAAATCCAATGTTTTATGTAGACAAGTTGTAATTATCTTGGTAAAAATGTTGTATAAAACTGATAAAAGGCTGATAGGTTTATAATTTCTAATATTTTTTTATCACCTTTTAAAAATATTAATATTAATACTGCATTCTTCCAATCATCTGGTACATCTTTATCATTTAGACATTTGGCATATAACTTTGCTAATTTTTTTTCTATTTCTTCATCTGCTTCCTTTCTTCATAAATTTAATTGCAAGTCTCACTTCTTCATTTAAAATTCTGGGCAATTTGGAAGATATAATAGATATAGGAGGTATTTGTTACTTATTACTATATAATTCCTGATAGAAGTCTTCTACCCATTTCATGATATCATCTCTCTTTTTAGTAATAATTCCATATTTTTTTCTTATTGCAGATATAAATTTCCTACCAATACCAAAATGTTGTTTTACACTCTTGAGACTTTTATTCTCTTCTATAGCTTTCCTTGTTAATTCGCAGCTATACTTTCTTATATCATTTTCAAGTCTTTTCCTCACCATTTTACAAAATTCGAGGTATTCAATGTTTTTTAATGCATCATATTTGTATATCTTCATATTTCTTCTTTTCTTCATAAATTCTCTAGTCTCAGTAGAAATTTTATTGGTCAATTGCTGCTTTTTTATCAACTATCTTTGTTGCAGTTTTTAAAAGTGTCTCAGTTATTTTTTTTAATTAATTTGATTCAAATCTGAATCATGTTCAAAATGTACTAATTCTTGAAACTGATTTGTAAGTTCTAATTTAAATTCATTAGAATGCTTTGAAGATTAGGAATATCAACTGTAAATAATGTTTTTTTAAATAATTTTTGTCTCTCTAGTTTTGCATAACATGTATCTTACATCATACTAATCGATTGACACTTCCTGTGTTAAATTTATTAAGAACATTACAATATTGAAATATGTATTTTTTGTTAGTCAAAATATAATCCAATTCTGCTGTACCTTCATTTGGATGCTTACATGTCCATTTCCTTGTAACATTTTTATCAAAAAAAGGATTCACAATATAAAATTGTTCTTTTTCTGCAAATTCCACAAGTCTATGTCCTCTTGCATTTCTATTACCATAACCAAAATTATCTAGAGCACTTTCATCTTTCATTTGTTTACCAATTCTAACCTTAAAATCTTCCATAACAGTTTCACTAAATTATAATTTTTTTAAATATTATTTATAAAACACATAAAATATACATAAACACTACTTACTTTGTAATATATAACAGGAATTGTTACATTGAAGCCACAAATTTGACATTTACTTCTACCACATGTAAAATGGAGATTTGAACTGAAAAATTTTCTCCTAAAATGGAGTTTTATTGAACATATGGTTGCACAGAGTATGCCAGGATTCTCTATAAAAATGCTAATAAATGCATTTTGTTTTCTTTTTTTTTAAAAAAGGGAAAAAATACACAAAAATTAAAAAATATAAATTATTATAAGATTATTAAATATTTATCCTGTTGTCAGAAAGAAATCTGGACAATAACTTAAAATGTTGAAATACTACAAAAACAAAGATCCATTGATAAAGATAAATATGTTTTAAAGATCGAATAACATCACAGGGATTATTTCTTTTCAATTTGACATCAGCACAAAATTACACAATTATTGCAGATGTGAAAAGGCATCCTATCTCTTCTACATTGCAGGTCTAATACTAAAATACCATTAATGTAACTCCTCATATTATCAGATATTATGTGCCCATATATATATATATATTGTACCGTTTATTTATATACGTTGCAAATATATTGGCAAAAGCTAAAAAAGTAAATTTAGATTTTTTTTTGATTAGTATAATTTTTGTTAAAACGTGCAATGAAAGTTAAAATTGTCATTCTTATTTTTTTTTTTTTATCTAATGGAAATAAAAATTGGAACGAATAAATGACATGCAGATTACTAATCCAGATAAATTAAAAGAATTCCAAAAGTATAAGCTAAAAGAAAAATATTTTAGCTAATTAAAGATGGAAGAATAATGCTAAAAAAATTAAGACTTTGTAATTTAAATTTAAGAGAGAGTGTACAAGATTATTATCTTATATGCTAATAAAAAGACAAAAGAGTGTGCAGAAGTTTCATAAACTGGATCGCGATATAAAAAGGAGAGGACAACTTCAATCTAGGTCTTCTCTTTAACTTCTAGTTACGTCTCTGAAAGTTGGAGGTTTTCGTGAGCATAACCTGTGGCAAGAAATATACTTCTACACAGGTATTCCCCTTGCTGTACCAAGATGTCATGCAAGCATGGAAACAGGACTTGTGAAGACCACTTTTTGCAATAAAAGGGTCACTACAACTGTGCCTTTTTTCCAGCTATAGAACGGAACAATAATGGAAGATGCTGACAGGAGAGACCAATGGAAATTCTCATGATCTGGGATCCCATAAACCTACATGAACTTACCGGTAAGTTAAGAATAAATTTTTCTGATAGTGACTTAAAAGTTTGCAAACAATTATTTATCTAAGCTTAGACTACCATCCTGATATAGACTTTTCGTATTCAAGAGACTTTCTAATAAAGAATTTTATACAAGATCTTGGGATATTATTAAATTGCTTTAATTGCTTAATCTAACTGTTTTTGTTAATTGATTCATTATCTGGATTAGTGTGTATGTACTTTCCTGTTTAGTTAATTCGTAATTTAACTTATAAATATTTTTAGTTTGATAGAATAAAAGAGATTTTACTTTTATCAACCTTTTCATTGTGTGTTATTAATAATAGTTATTATTTTTTTTAGTATTAAATTTATTATTAGTTTAATAAGATTTAAAACGGAATCTACCTTGCCAATATGTTTAAACAAGCCCAGGAATAATAATCAAAAAGGAGAAAATAATTCTCCTTACGGTATGATGCAATACCGATTAGTTTAAAAACATATTTTTCTTTTTTGTTTGCCAGATGCTATGTGACGGTTCAGTGGGTTCTTGCAGAACTCTGGCACCTATCAAATAAATTAAAAGCTGATCTTGTCGATAGCATAATTCTCAACAATTACTAGGCCGAGTTGATCAGCAAATATAGCTGTGTTTTTAGGATAGAAATACAACTTTCTTCTTTTTTGACATAGCTTGATCAACTCACGTGCAGTTTATATTAGTGTGTAGAGGCCTAAAAATATGCAAAACGTTATAATATATATATATATTAATAGAGAGGGATGGGCTGAATTGATACAAAATGTCATCTACTTTCCAAGCAAAATGTAATTCTAAAGCAGTATTTTATTTTCTGATACTGAATATTTCTGTGTATTGAAGCAGTAAAGGTTTGAACCCATTATATATATTTATTTGGTCATCTGGGAATGTTAAGTGCACATATACATGCATGACTTGAAAATGGTTATGTTTAAACAATTTCATTATTATTAATTGTAATTAGATTTTATTTCTGAAATCTTAAATTTCCTTCATTGCAGATAATTATGTATGTGTGTATATGTTTTGTAGATATGGAAATTAATATTATTCATGTAAGAAAATATGTAGCAAATTCTATATATTATTAATTTATAATTAATGTAAAGCTAAAACAATATCAGAGAAATTTCTAGGAAGTAATTATTGCAATTTAAAATGTTATAAGTCAAAGGAACATATATTAATTAATGTTAAAATGTCATTCTCATTTAACTATTTCAACAATTTTCAAATTAAAAAAATCATAACTTTAAATCTATTTCAAACTCAAAAATAGATTCAAATAATACTTTCTGGAACCTATCTGTTTACGTTTTTCAACAGTAAGAAAATTGAACCATAACAGCTGAAATTGAGCTAGGAATTAAAGCATATCTGGTTGCCACAAGTAAAGATTTTCTGGAAGATTTGGTATTTTCTAAATATTGCCAAATTTTGAACATAGGGGGAGAAAGGGTTCTAGTCATGTGCTAAACAGCTCAGGTCACTCTTTGCTTGTATTTTGTCTGTAGTGGTACCAAAATGACAGCTGAGTAGAGGGTAATTCGCTTCTCTTGATCTTTAGATCATCCTCATACTGTCTTTCTGCCATGCCATTGCCGCTTGAAACCTGTTTTATGTAAAATGTGAAAGAACATTTGAATGATACTTACCAGTATTTTATTCATAGTTTGCATTTCTGACTGTGCTTTTCATATCTAAATATCAGATATGTTTAATCCAAATGGCCACCATGTTATATAGAAGGTAATCCATTTTGCGACTAAGTGGACTCTTAATATTTCTCACTTTACTATAAATTTTGTTTATAATCATAATGTAACTTTCTATCTATCTATAACTGACTATAAACTCAGTTATCATAATTGTAATAATTTTGAATGATTCTTTCTCTGTAAAATTTATAAATCTCATTTATGTAGAATATTAGCACAGAATTATAAACCTCTAATGTGTTATTATTTTGTAAATTTCATACTCTAATTACATTTTCATGTGGCAAAACTTATTTTAACTTTATTTTAAACTGTATTTTCTATTGAGTTAAATTTAATATGCTAATGTCTCAATCTAGTCACCATCGAGACATTATGGGATGCTTCAATTCTAAAACGTAAAATTTTCTTACAAAAAGACATTGGTGGTTGAGAGGTTAGCGTGACTGCCTTGCACTTGCAGGCAGTTGCCTGGGTTGCAGGTTCGCGTCCCGGCCGATGCTATGATACTTAAAAAAAAAAAAGAAGTTTGCTTGATTGAATATCTAAATATAGATTTAATGGTGGACTATTAAACTGCATATTATGAGATATTATAAAACATGTTTTCTTTCTGTTTAACACTATTGATTTTAAATACATTCTATATTTTTTAAATGAATTTTGATGATCAATTTATTCTAATAATTACTAATTTGCTTACCAGGCCATCGAGCATTGTAATTTGTTTTATAATCTATTTATCATTTGAGTATACTTGGGCTTATTAAATAGAGGTAATAATATTTTCCTATTCTTTTATTTGACATTCTAATTTGTCAAGGTCATATATGTACCTTTCTAAATGGATTAATATTTCATCATGGCATACTCATGATATTATTATTACTTTAGTTGGAGTTTTAATTAATATATCAGTCATTAAGGATGTAAGCCATATTTAGTGTTACTTACTTATGATAATGTTAAAAGCCTCGTATTTTGCTTTGTCATCTTTGTTCATCGGAAGTCCTGGATATTCTTCATATAACGTCCCAGAATTAGGTTTGGTGGCACCAAACCTTAGCAAGCATGAAACAGGCATCCTTATCAATCATCTCTCCAAACACCACTCTGTAATAGATACAAGCGGATTTTTATAAATGATAAATTCTCTCAGTTCAAAGATGGACCTGAATTCCATTTCTAATGCTAACACTGTAGTCAGCACAACAAGTTCTCTTTATTATGTGTATGTCTCATATAATATATGAGTCATGATGCAGTGATCTTTGTAAACCATTTTTTTTGATTATTATTAGAATATTTTAGAAGTGTCATATTAAAGCTTATTTAAGCTATTCATCCTCTCATTTGGATAGGCTTTGATGCACTCATGGATGATAGAGTATTAAACCAAACTGTTACATCAACTACGCACATGAATGCTGATTCCTGTCAGATAATTAATAAATATAATGTTAATAAAGTAGTTTCTCTTAATATATCAAGTTACTTGATTATTGTGACAAAGAGTAGGCCTTCTTTTAGAGGTTATTTTATAAATGTCTCTTCTATGTAACCGTAAATTAATGATCATTGCCTTTGTTTGGCCTATCATAGCATTAACAGCATTAATCTATTAAATTCATTTGTAATTCTCATTACCATATTAAGCCACAGTTCCATAACATAAGTCAATTACCACTTATATATATAAATTATCACTTGCATATTTTTTTATGCCAGGGAATCTATATATACAATGTACTACAAATCATGCCATTGTCTATACACAAACTATTAACCACATGAAATCTTTGCTATGTTACTTTATGTAAATAAACTTGTTTATATTCATTAAATTATTATATGTTAATAATTACTTATGTGTTCATGTCTCCTTTTGACTCACTTGTTCATTATCCTAATAATAGTATTTTAGAAGTTGTAACCAATTACTTTAAATAATATTTATCCCCGGGTTATGTTCTATTCTTGTTCATTGTGGATGGATGCTATATTATAATTCATGCTTTCCTTACCATGCTAGCCATTGCAATTTATTTAAATTACAAATTTTCTTACACTTAAGGTATCTGTTTGCTTTAAGATTTGATAGTCTATATTTAAAATAATTATCCTGTAGATCTCATTTCTCTCTGTTGTCTCTCTGGCACTGGAATGAATAATATTTCATCTATTATCATCAGAATTATTGTTTATAATATTGTAGTTTTAGAGAAGGGCAAATAGGACAAAATCGATGATTGCTTCTGACCTTTGCATTTCAGGCATGATTGGATTTAGGGTATTTTTGCCTAGATTATAAATCTTGTTACTTGAACATACAATTCTGACTGGTACAGGATTTTTTTTTCTGGACTTGGCACATCACCATGAGGCTTGAGTTATAATTCACATACCTGAAAGGTAATATTTTTTTGGGGCTTGGCACTATGTGGACTTGCCATAGTATAACTTACATAACTGTGTGGTGATAATTTGTATTTTTTATTGCGTTGGTTTGACATTGCAACATCGCTTGAAATGAAATATTCAAGCCCTATTTAATGAGAAATTTTTTTTGCTATGATATATGTCATGCTAAACACCATTTTGTTTATACATAAAAAATTTGTTTATTTGAGGTAAATTTATAGAACCATCACAGATTGTTGCAAAAAAGAGAAAATATAGTGATGTATCTTATTTATTTTCAGTATAGTAATTGTGAATCATTTGATTAATGCAAAGGGAGTTTTAATATCCATCTGTGTATGAGCATGGACAATCCAAATGTTATGTTATAAGTTGTTAATCTTGCCATGTTGGAATGTCACTATGTATTTATACACTTATAAATTTTGCTAACTGGTGAATAATCATGTAATAATGTAACTTGTAGAGAGTGAGATTCAAACATGAGTAAATGTTTAAAAGAGATTCATACATTGCTTTAGGTTACTGTATTATCTTTTATAGTATCAGTTTACTAATAGAAAATTCTTTGTCAATTTCAGGTGTAAAGAGAACAGATGGAAAAGTGGCAAAAGAATAAAGGCAATGTAACATTTTTAAATATTTTTGTTGTTGTTGTAGAATTGATAGTTTATACTCTATATAATATATATAGCTTAGATGATATAGGTAGATTTAAGCAGTGCACAAGTGGAGAAATGAATAATGGAGTGATTTGGCATCATATAAATAAGACAGGTTAGGAGGAAAGTGGTGAATATGATAGAAGAGCAGTAGTATGGGAGGTGATTAAGAAAAAGGAGTAGGTGAATAACTAATAATAAACAATAGCAATAAAGCTAAAAATTTAATGCTATCAACAAAATGGAAAATCATGAAATAAATAAATGAAAACCATGGACAAAGTGATTTGAGACCAACAAATCAGAAAATGAGAATGGAAGCAGCAATGGGGAATCAGAACAAGACTTTCTAAGAGACACTAATACAATGAATATTTTAAGTCCAGAAATTACATTCAAGGAGTCAGAACACTTAATGGGCAACATAAACAGGGAATCAGGAATGATCAACAGTGACCACAAGTTATTCACATTGATACAGAGTCTACTAGAGAAACAAGCTAAAGAATCCCAGAGGCACTTTGAGGATATCATGATTTCATATTTCAGAGATGTGAGGAGAAAATCCAGAAGGTGGCAGAATGAGCAAAAGAGACCCATGGAGAAAGATCACTTGCCATCCAAGAGATAAAAGAGAAATATTAATAAAAGAGAAATATCAAGAACAATGTCAACAGATTTGAGAACAAGTTCAGTTCTCTAAATCAATAATAAAGGAAACCCAAAAGGATGCAATAAAGCATGAGGAACAGTTAAGAGAGCTTCAAAAAGCACTGAATGAACTGTATAAGCTATGTGAAAATGCTAAGCATGAATATAAAACATTTAAAGATGAGATACAAGAAGTGAAAGAAATCCAAGCAAAAATTCAACTGAACTTCAAGGATCTACAACAAGAGATAAAACAGATAACACTAGTACCAAGAACTAGATCTGATTATCAAAGAGAGTGAGATTCAACAGCTAGTCCTCTGCAAAAGGATTTGGAATATGGGTATATTTTCACACAAAGACAATGATGAACAACAAAGTAGAGTTGACATATTCATGGATGAAACTCTTGATAGCAACAAGAAAGGAAGCTTTGCTAAACACCTAAAGATGAAGAGGACAGAATAGAGCATAATGCCACAGATTATGAGCAGGATAGAAGAAATTTCTTTCTAGTCTGTAGAAGAATTTAAAGTAATTACAGTTGAACTAGAGGATCCTAGAAATGAAGAAAAAGTTGAAGAGTCAAAGGACAGTCTACAGATAAAACCAAAGAGGACCATAATGAAATAAAGTGTATGCACATTTAAAAAATAGTCTAAAAATTTCTATTGGAAATATTAGTATTTGCTATGATAGTGAAACAGCTATATAGATCAAGAAGGATATTAATGAAGTAAATTTTCTAGTTACATATGAGAATAGATTAGATTTTTCAGATAAAGGGCGATGATGATGCAGAAGACTGCAGTGGAGATATTGAGGATGAATGCCATGAATATAAAATGGAAATGGACATAGTGGTGGTAGAGAACATGGTTGTGGTGGTAGAGAACATGGTTGAATCCCAAGGGAATGATGCAGATCTGGAAGATACCACTGAAGAAATAATACCTGATTCTGAAGAACAAAGATGAGTAGAGCTCATTGAAGACTCAAAGAACAAAAAAAAGAAATTTCAACTTGGAGGTTGAAAGATTCTTGGAGATAGATAAGAGACATGCAACTCTCCCCAAGTTAGAAGCTAAGGCTGATGAAGTCAGACTAATTATAAGCAATGATATACAGTCTTCAGTATATCCTGTGGATGAAAGTTTGAAGATGACAAGGTTGGATAATAATAGATATTCTACTGTAACAATTATTTGTACAATGACATTGAAAGAGAACTATAGTAGTCTGAGAAAAGTGACTTATAAAAAATAAGTGATACAAGAAACATAGGAGGAGTTGGAAGAGAATCTAGATAATAGAAAGATTTCTGCAACCAACTACCAGCAAACATTTTCAATTGTTCTTGGGCTTATGTGATTTCTACCACAAATTTTATTCTGGCTTTGCTCAGGAAATGTCTGACATAGTAGACTTACTACTGAAGGGGCAGAAGTGAAATCAGATTGACACCCATTTCCAAGAATTGACCAATATTAGAACAAAATTTCTTGACACTGTGATTCTACATCAACTTGATTTCTAATGTCCATTCTATGTCCAGATGGACAGCAGGATGAAGGTTATGGGAGCTGAACTATTCCAGATAGATGATAAAGGAAAATACAGAATGTTATATTTTTGCAGCAGGATATTGAAAGGAACAGAGAATAACTAACTATACTACAACAGAACAAGAAACACTTGCCATTATTTGGGCATCCAAAAGTTTTGGCAATTCCTCTTAAGATCTGAAGTCATCATAATCACAGACATAAATGTCTGAAATTCCTAAATCAAAGCTTTCTTACAAATGAAAGGCTCACAAGTTAAAGCCTCATCCTGCAGAAATTTAACTTTAGTATAATTTATTGCCCAGGCCCTGAAAATATAGTGGCAGACATATTAAGCTGGAATCCCTTACCAATATCTCTTCAGAATCCAGAGTTCACAGACCAAACCACTAAGGTAATGATTACGACTAATAAGATATCTGTCGAATCTGATTTAAAGAATATTTGAAAAGGGATCTCCAGTACAGCAATATCATTCATGCAATATTAGGAGAAAAGAGAGAAAACACTTCCCAACCAGGGGCTGAAAGGATATGCTACTATGAAATAAAGGGAGGAAGTACTTCATGTCAGAAAAAGAGGAGAGGCAATCCATGAAAAATAGTAGTATCCTACAAGATGAGAAACATTATCAATGTTGCTCATCAGAGTATTGGACAGTATGGTAACAGAAAAATGGCAGAGGCAGTAAGACATTGGTTTTACTTGCTGAGAATGTATGCCAAATCTTGACCATATTGTGAGGATGTACTTGTGTACAATCACATCACTTAATAAAATCATATGTAAAGATTGTTATTCCTATTGTCACTACCAGGCCAAATGAATTATTGGCTATAGATCATTATGGTCCTTTGCCCAGATTTAAATGCTTTCAATATTTATTGGTCACCTATGATGTTTTCTCCAAATATTCTCAAGCATATCCAGTACAATAAGCAGATTCCAAAAATATGATTCAGCTTTTGCAGAAAAAACAATTCCATGAGGTAGGCAAACCTGAGATTTTGTTGTCAGATTGTGGTTCCACCTTCATATCTATGGAGTGGAGAGCATGGATTCTTTGACAAGAACTAACACATCATCTCATATCAGTTAGAAACCCTCTAAAAACCCTCAATCTAACCCATGTGAACATGTAATGAAAGTAATAAACCGATTACTCTACACCTATAACTCTAAAAACCATCAAAGTTGGGTCAATCATACCAAAAAATAATGGATTTTATTAACCAATTTGTTAATGAATCAACAGGTTTTATACCAAGATGTCTTAACTTTAATAAACCATGCAGGAATTTTTAAATCCTTACCAGATGAGATTATTTTTATCGATCAAATGTGTGACCAGCAATGTGCTTGATCAAAGTTAGCCCACATGAAAAGAATCCAAGTAAAGAAGGGGGTTATCTTTCATCATACATTTTGTGAAGGATATCAAGTGTGGCTTAAAGTCTCTAAACATAATAATGTCACATGCCAAGAATTCCAAATTTTTTCCCCTTTGTATAAAACATCACATGAAATTAAAAAAAAGTGTGGGGAAAATGGTTTTCTCTTAAGGGAAGAAGTAGGTAAAAAGAGTTACAAAGCATGTGAACTAAAGTCATATATACAGCCTGACCCAGGGGAAGAGTAGTAAAGTGTTTTGGGATTGATAGGACAGAATAAGGCATCAGGAGGACCACTGATTTTTGAAAAGGACATAATAGAATAAGAAAACACCAACTTAAACATCATGGAGTGAGAACATAAACACAAAAGTATTAGGAAATAGACAGACTAGTTTGTTATTATTAGATCAACCATGTTTTTTCTTTGTGTCTTGGAATAACAGTTTTAAAGAGCAGAAGCAAAATCATTTTTTTTATTTGTTTTTTTTTTTGTTGTTACTGCAACTAGGGAAATACAAAGCACTAAAATCTTTAGTACATATTTTGCTTCGTTGCCTGGTCACATTAGAAACCTTAAAAGTAGGATTTGGTCCTGTTTTATATATGTGTTTTGTCATTTGAGAATATTAGGCATGCATATACATGGATGACTTCTACCCTGTTTTATTAAAATGGTTATGTTAACCAATTTCATTATGATTAATTGTAATTAGATTTTATTTCTAAAATCTTAAATTCCCTTCATTACAGATAATTGTGTCTGTATATGTATTGCAGATATGGAAATTGATAATATTTATGTAAGAACATATTTAGGAAATTTTATATATTATTCATTTATTATATAATGTAAAGCTAAAGTAATACCAGTGAAAATGCTGGAAAGTAATTATTGCAATTTAAAATGTTATAAGACAAAAAAACATACATTAATGATGTTAAAATGTTGTTCTCATTTAACTATTTCAACAATTTTCAAATTAATAAAATCATATCTAATTTCCAACTTAAAAGAATAGATTTAAATGATACTCTCTGAAACTTATCTGTTTATGATTTTCAACAATAAGAAAATTGAACTATAACAACTAAAATCGAGCTAAGAATTAAAGCATATCAGGTCATCACAAGTAAAAGACTTTCTAGAAGATTTTGTATTTTCTAAATATTTCCAAATTCTGAGCATAAGGAAAAAAAGAGTTCTAGTCATGTGCTAAATGAGCGCAGGTCACTCTTTGCTTTTCTTTTGACCAGAAGGATACCAAAATGATCGCTGAGTAGAGGGAAGAAGTTTGCCTCTCCTGATCTTTAGGTTATCATCATGCTGCTTTTCTGCCATACCACTGCTGCTTGAAAACTGCCTTATCTAAACTGTGATAGAACATTTGAAAGATGCTTACCATTATTTTATTCATACTTTACATTGTTGACTGTGATTTACATGTCTAAATTTCACGTATGTTTAATCTCAATGCCTGCCATGTCATCTAGAAGGTAATCCATTTTGCCACTAAATGGACTTTTAATATTCTTCACTTTACTATAAATTTTGTTTATAATCATAATGTAACTTTCTTTCTATCTGATAACTGACTATAATAAACTCAGTTATTGTAATTGTAGTAATTTTGAATGATACTTTCTCTGTAAAATTTATAAATCTCATTGGTACTTGTGACTTTTGACCCATGTGGCCACCAGAGGCGCTGGTCAGTGTCAACCACAGAAATACTTAGAGTAAGGGCCCCAAATGCAACATTGCAAATTCCAGCTGAAAGATGGTGCTGTTCACAATGCATAAGCTCAGGAACATTCCACCAGCTGGCTGGCAGCAAAGCTGCCTGATTGGTGGCGCTGGTTGCAGTGTGTAAGCCCATTTAGCTTACATCATCTGCTACCAGCAGATACCAAGAACCTAGGTGGCGCTGATTGCTATAAACACATCTAGCTTATGTGTCATCTGCTAACAGCGACTACCAAGATTCTAGCCTACTATGTGGCACTGTTTCTCCATGGTTACACATGGAAAAACTACGCACTGATAGAGTTTATGTACATACTACTTAAAATATGAATGGCGTATAATGTGCAGGTGTGAATAATTAAGAAGCTACAACTATTTAAATATTCTTTCAAACTTAATAGTATCACATGCTATTTCACAGTTTTATAAATGGATGTATTTTTAAATTACTTTTTTTTAAAAAATCGATCTTTTTTTTTTTAATTATTTACTCTATGTCAAAATGTTATATATAAGTTGAGCGGTGAAATTTGCTATCATGGCTGCTTGAATGGTATCATAGATTTGCTTACGAAAGTACACTAAAATTATCGCATAGAAATCCTCATAATTATTTATAAAATATTTTATTAATATATAAGTCAATTCTAAATTTAAAAATCGATCTTTTTTTTTAATTATTTACTCTAAAAGTGGTTGTTTTTTTTTAAATTAAAAAAAAATGTAATTTTTACGACAATCAGTTTTTTTTTTAAAAAAAAAGCTAATCCCCCCCCCCCTCTTTCAAAACTAGAGACATTCCAAAGATAAAATCTAATATATTAATAGGGGCTTTACTAATGAATAGCTATAGTCAATTAGTAAATTGGATTGATTTAATGAGACAGAAACTGATATATGATGAATTATATTTATTGACAATTTTATATATACTTGATATAACCCATTACTTAGCATTGGATAATGCATGCAGGCATTTTATTTACTAAACAACATTACTCTAGGGTAGGCCATTTAGCAAAATAAATTTGTGGCTATTATTTAATTGCGCTAATTTTATGCTATATAATAAATCACTACATTCCACTTATTAGTTATGCCTTTCATCATCAGTTTGAGTGGCTATTATACATGTAATCAAACCAAGTCTGGAGTGAAGTTTAATAATACATCTGATTATGATAAATTTATATATTAAATATGGGCATATAAAGCCTCACATAACTTTAGATCGAACGGGTTTTCAAGAATGCTTCTGTTCAACGCCGAAGATTGCATATTATGGAGGTATAGAGTTGGCTATAAAGATTTTACTAATATGCTACACACAAGTAAATTACAACAATAAAGTGGCTCTATCTTATATATATATAAAACAGCACAACGATAAAATATTGATACATTTCACATCTGCCAAGACCAAGTGTATTATAAATTAAATACCATACATTAAATGAACACTAGTTTTGTCAGCTTGATTAAAAGAGCCAACTCTTCTGTAGCATGAGAAATACATATATGCTACTGACAGGAATATATATATATATTGTACCGGTAAAAATCACCATGCTTAATCACACACAGTAATCCGAATTCAAACCCAGTCCACGTCTAGGAATAAATTCCAAAATGCAAACTAAATTCAAACCCAAAACCCTGGCATGACCCACCGATGACAACATTACAACGGTACGGGGTTTTCCCTTTACTAGCTCATCGAAAAACACAGACTAAATTACCTACAATCAGCTAGTTCATAGATATCTTATAGTCGGGATATTGGTACGGCTAATAATTTAATGTATATATTTAAGTTGTCGATACAGACAGCAGGTGATTGACTAGATTTCGAGAGTAATAATGCAAGAGAGACAAAATTAGGTTAGATAAATTTTTAATAAATTATTGAAAGCATTGAATAATATTATTTACAGGTACGGTAAAACTCTCATATGTATTTTATAATAAATTGCTGCTAGTCATCAATAATCGGTTTGTACTGATTAACAAACTCATGCCAATATTTATGTGTTTAAATGGTTGTACAGGTTGATATGAGAATCAGAGTAATTGGAGCACTTAAAATATTTAACTACTAGTTTATATTAAGTTGTTTTATTTTAATAGATTCAAACCATTGCGTATACGGATAAATGGGAGGCGGTTTTATATAAAAATATAATATATAATACTGATGTACTGATGGTTGCAGGGATTAAGGTATACTACAAATAATAACTTGCGGTGCATTGACGGAATACCGGGCGGCTTGTACTTTGACAAGTCTTAATGCCCCCAAGTAGATCCGGGACACTACAACCAGCCGGGCTCATTTTCGAACCCCGGTGATCCAAGAGATTACCTGGAGAAGAATTTCTTTCTCTCCATGTGGTAGTAAAACGAGACGCCAACTTAGGCGAAGGTAAAGGCATTGCCACAGTAACATCGAGGAAGAGTGATCGGAAGTGGATTTTAAAACGAAATTATATAAAACCTTTTCTCTCCGTAACATTTTCTACGCAACAGTCCGATATAACTATTCAATAAAACATGGCGAAATCAAACGATCGCAA
Source organism: Epiperipatus broadwayi (assembly GCA_028023455.1). Lineage (NCBI taxonomy): Eukaryota > Metazoa > Onychophora > Udeonychophora > Euonychophora > Peripatidae > Epiperipatus > Epiperipatus broadwayi. The sequence goes on from JAQFVV010006262.1 coordinate 1,134,092, forward strand.
AAGTAATAATTAATTAATTTCACTCTGAAACCCATAACTCCCCAGATTGTTCGGAAGGTAATAATAGCAATAAAATATTCACTTATTATTCTTACTCCGTAATAATATATAAAAAAAATTATAATAAAATTTTAGACTATTTTAAGTATTTGAGATTTGGAGTATAGATTAAAATATCATGACGAAGTAAAAGAAACAATAAAAATATTTGAATATTTCTCAACTCAACATAAATGAAACAATTTTTAGTTCGATACAAGAAAATTACTTTTAAAATGAATATAATAAATATTATGAGATAAACTTTACTGACTTTAATTAGAGTTGAGAAATATTATTATTGGCATCGTTTTGTTTGTAAAATAAGTAATAGTAAAAATATAAATGTATTCACAAATGGATTATTAGTAGGCACAAATATTAATAATTATCATCTAAAGACTAGAGCACAGAAATATTAGAGAAGAAATTTACTGACAGGTTTTAGTGTAACATTTTCAAATGGAAAACAAGAAATTTACATGCAATTAATTAGGTTAACAGATTAAATATAAAATTATTACTGAGAGGAAAGTTAAAAAGTTCATGTAACAAAAGTTACCATTCTTTCTTCGTCCGGCTTTTCTTCTTGCGGTGATATGTATGAAGAACGTAGGCGCGCATTTTGAATTTCTTAGAACGGCATGGTTAATTTAAATGTTGGAATTTGGAAGACTGGAAGCACGGAAAACATTACAGATCAGCGGTACGAAAGATTTAAATTGGCAGAACAGGGATCAGCTTCTTGGACTTAGCCCATCATGATTGCAGTTTACCGGGCAACTTCTTAATAACGGTTGAAGTGATTTCTCTGGAACAACTACTTTGCTGTAGCTTGAGACGATCTAAGCACAGCCAAGTCAAAAGTTAGAGTGTCTATATTATATTTAAGATGGCTACGGTTGACCTTTCTGCCTAGTTTTTGTTCATAACTCCGCCTCCTTTGATTTTCGGCCTCCAGCAATATCTAATTTTTGACTATACAATAGCATTTGCCTTTCTTGATAAGAGTTCTACGTTTCTCATTTCCATTGTTCGGTTTTCATTTATTTTTAAATTTAATACATGATTCTAAATTGACAAAACAATTACATCGGAATTCGTGAATACAAAAATATAAATTCATTATCTTAATTTATCGAAGTACAAATTAATTATTCTATACATTTTGTACAAGTAAGATTTTGATTAAAAATACTGATCAAAGGAATGTGACTTTTGATCAGCATTTTTAAATGACTTTGTATAATTTGCAAAATTAAAATTTAAAGAAAATATACACGCAATTGAAACTTTTAAATTGAGCTAATATAAATCCACAAACCACACACACACGAATATTATTTATCATGATTTGTGACATTTATACTCATACTCTTTACATTAAATTCTTTTTAAACAAACACAAAATAAATAACTTAAAATTTATGTGGCTTGGAATAGAAAAAGTCTCATTGCGGGTAAATAGTGGTTTAGAATTACCGTTCTTAAATGACAACCATGAAACTAAGATCGATTCTTCGATCTGTCTGTTTCAATATATATATATATATATACAAACTTTACTTTATCCCATTTAATCTCTTAGTTATGTATAATTAATAAACTTTTAAAGGGAGAAAGTATATTTAAGGGACTTACGAATACTTTAATAAGAAAAATATACTTATGATTACACTCCAGGCTAGTTTAATCTTTAGTAACATAATAATTAAAGGTTGAAAGTTTGGATTTATAAGCCACATTTTATATTTACATTAATTATTTACTAAATGACAAAATAATAACGAGCACAAAGGGTCGCCATTATTTATAAATTAGGGGTTCGAAACGGAACGCTAAATGATGCTATAATTAATACAATACGAAGATTTTAAATAATATCTTCAAAAAGTATATATTTTGTAACTAAATGTGCACCATTTCAAGACAGGCATAATTAATAATAACTAAAATAAGCAAGAGAGAAATAAATATAACTGCAGTGATTAAGTTATATAGCAAAACAAGAAGTTAATAAAGGAAATTAACAAAAGTATGTCATTTATAGAATTGAAATATTATTGATGATATTTTAGAAAGAGTTTACAATATACTTAGCTAACCTGATTTTGAAGCAATAATGATTATTTTGAATTTTACACAGAGCTCTGCGATTTTAATAATTTTAAAACAGATACTTGAGCTGGAACGAAGGTGAGTTCTTTGGCGGCTTATGGCATCTTCTCTTTAGTTGGGAAATGATTTAAGATGGTATTCCTATAGCTGGAGTAGTTGAATTTGAATGAAGGTGAGTTCTTTTAACAGCTTATGGCATCTTCTATTTATTATAAGCTTGTTAAGGCAATGTTGGTTGTTGCTCCTGCCTTGGATGGATCAAATTCCAATATTCCATCACAGCAAAGGCAACAAATTTTTGCCTGACTAGCAGGCCCTAGATAAATTAACAAATTTTCAGCTTCTCATAGTAACAGCTCTTCAAAAGCAAGATGGAGTATCTTTTCCGCTAGCCTATTTATATATTTCCACCTTTTTGGAATGTCGCTTGCCTCAGGACCAATCGACTTTTAATTAAACAAAATCATATAATTTAATTTCTACTATTGACAAAGTCTCCGAGGTGTTATATTTAATTTACTTAAAAAAATTATTAAAACATATAAATTATATAATTTTGATTCCGATTTCATTAATGAAATTTCTTTTTAGGTGTTATAAAATGTTATGGCTTAGCAGATAGTAACGGTATTATGATTTAATGATAACATCTTTTGTTGAAACAAATTCAATCAGTAAACTAGATTTTACTTTTACAGGTGTGGTCACTAATTGATTTCTTGTTTACACAAAATTCCCATTTTTAATTATAAACTGATGACTTTTATTTTAACTATATATAAATAACTTTTAACATATTTTCTTTATATTGTTTATTTTAAAAAAAGCAAATTTGACAGATCTTATAAAAAATACTTTAGTTTCAGTTATATCTATTAAACTTTAAATCAGAAAACCATAAATATATTATAAAGAAAACATTTTACATTATTTTTATTTAATCTTAAATATTATATGTACAAATTATTATGGCATAATTTCATGGTTTAAATTATCCATCCACATACGAATATAATACAAATATAAAATTTAAATTATCCATCCACATATGAATATAATACAAATATAACTTACGAATATAATACAAATATAAAATTCAAATTATCCATCCACATATGAATATAATACAAATATAAAATTTAGAATTGACTTAGTCAATTCTAAATTTTATATTTGTATTATATTCGTATGTGGATAGATAATTTAAACCATGAAATTATGGCATAATGATTTGTTAGTCAATTCTAAATTTTATATTTGTATTATATTCGTATGTGGATGGATAATTTAAACCATGACATTATGGCATAATGATTTGTACATATAATATTTAAGATTAAATAAAAATAATGTAAAATGTTTTCTTTATAATATATTTATGGTTTTCTGATTTAAAGTTTAATAGATATAACTGAAATTAAAGTATTTTTTTATAAGATCTGTCAAATTTGCTTTTTTTAAAATAAACAATATAAAGAAAATATGTTAAAAGTTATTTATGTCTAGTTAAAATAAAAGTCATCAGTTTATAATTAAAAATGGGAATTTTGTGTAAACAAGAAATCAATTAGTGACCACACCTGTAAAAGTAAAATCCAGTTTACTGATTGAATTTGTTTCAACAAAAGATGTTATCATTAAATCATAATACCGTTACTATCTGCTAAGCCATAACATTTTATAACACCTAAAAAGAAATTTAATTAATGAAATCAGAATCAAAAATATATAATTTATATGTTTTAATAATTTTTTTAAGTAAATTAAAAATAACACCTCGGAGACTTTATCAGTAGTAGAAATTAGATTATATGATTTTGTTTAATTAAAAGTCGATTGGTCCTGAGGCAAACGGAATTCCAAAAAAGTGGAAATATATAAATAGGCTAGCGGAAAAGATACTCCATCTTGCTTTTGAAGAGCTGTTACTACAAGAAGCTGAAAATTTGTTAATTTATATAGGGACTGCTAGTCAAGCAAAAATTTGTTGCCTTTGCCATGATGGAACATCAGAATTTGATCCATCCAAGGCAGGAGCAACAACCAACATTGCCTTAACAAGCTTATAATAAATAGAAGATGCCATAAGCGATTAAAATAACTCACCTTCGTTCAAATTCAACTACTCCAGCTATAGGAATACCATCTTAAATCATCTCCCAAGTAAAGAGAAAATGGTATAAGCCGCCAAAGAACTCACCTTCATTCCAGCTCGAGTATCTGGTTTAAAATTATTAAAATCGCAGAGCTCTGTGTAAAATTCAAAATAATCATTATTGCTTCAAAATCAGGTTAGCTAACTATATTGTAAACTCTTTCTAAAATGTCTTATCAATATTTTAATTCTATAAATGACATACGTTTGTTAATTTCCTTTATTAACTTTTTGTTTTGCTATATAACTTAATCACTGCAGTTATATTTATTTCTCTCTTGCTTATTTTAGTTATTATTAATTATGCCTGTCTTGAAATGGCACACATTTAGTTACGAAATATATACTTTTTGAAGATATTATTTAAAATCTTCATATTGTATTAATTATAGCATCATTTAGCACTCCGTTTCAAACCCCTAATTTATAAATAATGGTGACCCTTTGTGCTCGTTATTATTTTGCCATTTAGTAAATAATTAATGTAAATATAAAATGTGGCTTATAAATCCAAACTTTCAACCTTTAATTATTATGTTACTAAAGATTAAACTAGCCTGGAGGGTAATCATAAGTATATTTTTCTTATTAAAGTATTCGTAAGTCCCTTAAATATACTTTCTCCCTTTAAAAGTTTATTAATTATACATAACTAAGAGATTGAATGGGATAAAGTAATGTTTGTGTGTGTATATATATATATATATATTCCCGTCAGTAGCATATATGTATTTCTCATGCTACAGAAGAGTTGGCTCTTTTAATCAAGCTGACAAAACTAGTGTTCATTTAATGTATGGTATTTAATTTATAATACACTTGGTCTTGGCAGATGTAAAATTTATCAATATTTTATCGTTGTGCTGTTTTATATATATATAAGATGGAGCCACTTTATTATTATATATTACTTGTGCGTAGCATATTAGTAAAATCTTTATAGCCAACTCTACCTCCATAATATGCAATCTTCGGCATTGAACAGAAGCATTCTTGCAAACCCGTTCAATCTAAAGCTATCTGTGAGGCTTTATATGCCCATATTTAATATATAAATTTATCATAATCGGATGTATTATTAAACTTCACTTCAGACTTGTTTGATTACATGTATAATAGCCACTCAAACTGATGATGAAAGGCATAACTAATAAGTGGAATGTAGTGATTTATTATATAGAATAAAAAATTAGTGCAATTAAATAATAGCCACAAATTTATTTTGCTAAATGGCTCACCCTAGAGTACGTTATTTAGTAAATTAAATGCCTGCGTGCATTATCTAAATGCTAAGTAATGGGTTATGTCAAGTATATATGAAATTGTCAATAAATATAATTCATCAAATATCGTTTCTGTCTACATTAAATCAATCAAATTCACTAATTGACCATAGCTAATATTAGTAAAGACCCTATTAATATATTGATTTTATCTTTGGAATGTCTCTGAAGAGAAGGGGAGGAAGCTTTTTTTTTTTTAAAAAAAACTGATTGTGTAAAATTACATTTTTTTATATTAAAAAAAACAACCACTTTTAAGTAAATAATTAAAAAAAGATCGATTGAAATTTAGAGTCTGAACTTATGAGATTACTAAATATTTGCTGAATAATATGAGGATTTCTACGCGATAATTATATCAGACCTGTACTAGACAAGCGTACTGCAAATCTATGATGCCATTCAATGCAGCCATGTATATGAAATGTCATCATCGATTTACTATATAACATTTTGACATTGAGTAAATAATTAAAATAAAAAAAAGATCGATTTTTTAAAAAAAGTAAAATTTAAAAATACATCCATTTATAAAACTGTTTCACGGCAATCAAGCATGACCTAGTTTGTCACCTTTGGTAGCAGACAATGTAAATGGGCTTGGCCAAAAAGCGCCACCAAGCGAGCGGCTTTGCTGCCAGCCAGCTGGTGGAATGTTCCTGTGCTACACATTGTGAACAGTGCCACCTTTATTTAGGTACAATGCTGCATTTGGGGCCCTACTCTAAGTATTTCTGTAGTTGATCCGACCGGCACCTCTGGTGGCCACATGGGTCAAAAGTCACAAGTATCAATATTATATTAATTATAACAGTAATATTTAATTTCATTATAGATAAAATCTTAACTTTGTAATATGCTCAAAATATTGCTGAATAAATCTGAGAAGTGTCCACTGGGGAGGGGGGATTTTCTTTACTTTGCTGTTTAAATGCAGGCTATATTTGAACATGGCCTTAATCTATTTGACTAGTTTTTTTTTAATCAATTGTCTTTTTTTTTTGTAATTTTACCCTAGAGTTATGTTTTCCTGTATCCCTCCTTTAAAGTAAAGCACCCAGTTATTGACTACGTCCAATATTGTTCTGTAATTATCGTACTATTGTTTAATTATATTAAGTGGATCTTTCTAATGCATATCAATATATATCTATGTCTGTAAATGTAAGAAAATAACTTGCACCATTTGTTTTGTTAATTATTTCTTCAAATTGTCATTTCTTTTAATTGAACAATAAACTTTCATTCATTAATCTCATCAATATCTTGTCTGTGTCAATACATATTCTAAACCTGATTTTTCTTTATTAAAATTTCCCTTTAGGATCTCATCTCTCCCTGACCACTGGGCATACATGAAGAAGAAATTCTAGTGAGGTTTGGGGAGTCGCTTAGTAGTAATCTGGAGGAGTAGGTGCATTCGAACCCCCTCTACCTGCATCTCTAGGTTAGGTTAAAACAGCTCTATTTTTTATACTGTTACAATATATATATTAAATTCAATATGATATGCCAATAAACTCCCACCCTTGCAAGTATTATTTTAGCTTAGTTCCTTGCCATTAAAAGGGGAGCAGTAATTTTTTGTTTTATTTTTACTAAACTATGGATGCTTGCTAGGTTGGGGGAAGTTTTCAAATGTGTTTTTTTATTGCTATATATTTTGTGTAAACAACAGAGGGGGAAATGAAGTCCACCTTTGATCAGTTTACTGGTTATACAATTCTTAATCTCTTCATAATTATTTACTAGCGCAATCTTAATTTTAAAACAAATATATTAATCATGTATTTTTTTCTATGCCTCTTGATTCTCGCCCACCCAAATTATGTGTATATTTTATTAATTGAAGCACACCTTGGGCTGTAAACTGTATTTATATTAAACGTATGTGGAGGTTATATGAAGAATAAAATGAAAGGGGGAGGGGGAGACTTTTAGTTAACGTTAAGTTTAACTATAATTCTAAAATAATGCTTTCTAATCTACATTTAGTAATTCGATCATACCATTATGCTTGATATATTATCATTATAGGTAATAAGTTTAAATATATATATTGAGTGACTATTGATTATCCCAACCGTTGCTAACATAGGTTCTTCTTCATTAATCAAGCTTGGTCATAGATGTGCATAGGAAAATCCGGGCCATCATGTCTATCTTTTACGTTATTAAACAGTGTGACAAGTGATCTTGGACCATATACTCATGCAATGAGAGCTCTGCATGGGATAATTCTGGAAAAACTGGCCGATATGAACTCTGTCTGAGACTCTCAACTTCCAGAAGCTGATCCCACAAAAATTGTGGGTGTGGCAAGTCGGCGTTCTCTTATTCCATTGATGAAACTTTCAAATTTCTAGGAACGGATCCAAAATCCTAATTGATCTTCATGTTAGCGCCACAATTCTTATTTGTATTATATTCCTCTTTTTTAAATCTTAAACCTATAAATATCTGTAAGATGTGATGTTATGATCCATAGACTATAGATTATTGTTACTTAGAATAACTGCTTCCACATACATTAGTCCATCAAATAAAGCGAATAAAATCTTGATTGTGTATATTTCACCTACATAATAAGCTAATGATTGAATTGAAAGGTTATTTAACCGATATATATGTAAATCATTCTGAAAATGATCAAGGATGTGCTTCTATCTTATATTAAGAGCGAATTATTAAAATTGTACATTATATAATAGCACTAGTGTAATTATTGACATATCATTAAACCACATCAAAACTATTATAATATGAAAATTTATATGTATATATCCATGTCTAAGTTCAAACAAAGCACATAACGACTTAAGCTTGTAATAAGAGGCTATTTACTGAATGATGAATTAATGTATAAAGTTCCAATCTTTTCCTTATGTTTATTATTAAATATTATATAAAACTAAGTATCTCTGATCATTGCAATTTCTTTTATTGAATTTATTTAGTTAATAAATTATTATCAAGTTGTTAATGTCATGATATGGCTAAAATCATAAGATCCCGCTAATTAGGAATATATATATCTGACTTTGTCATATGTATGAATGCACCTGTCATCATTTTCAACAGAGTCTCTGTTTCTCTGCTGTGTGATGTCAGCCGAAAATATTTAAAAATGATTGGGTACCATCGGAGTTGCTGCTCATAAGTTGTTGGGTCTTAAAACTGGGCATACAGGACAGAGTTCATGAGTGCTCCTGACATGTGTATCTCATGCATGATTGGACTTGAAGTACTTGTGCTTAGCTTCTAGATCTTGTTATATGTTCACGCAAACTGACCGGTACAATATATGTATATGATTATTTGATAATTTTTAAAAACAATAACTCTTCATACAGTAGTGCCATTCAGTGCTAACCAGAGTAATCAATGGATGCCAGAAGATTTGTGGATAAAATCCCTATTTAGTGCCTACTCATCCAACACTCCCAGACTAGTTTCTGGCTTGTGGCCTTCATCAATGAGGAGCTTTGGATCTGAGAGCACTTCACCTAGATCTTAGGATCTAATGCAATCCTCCAGCAGCACCCTTTTATCTCTACTTAACTACAAAACTATGAGAATAAATATTAAAAAAATATTTTCAATCTAAGCTCAATAGCTTATATAGTCATATGGGTCTGAACCCAGTTCAGTATCCATACATTTTGGTGTCTTTGGCTCTTTAACAACCATAGCCACCACTATCCTATTAGGCAGGCAAAACTTAATGTGCTAGCATAAGAAATAGTGATCATGTGATGTTTAATGGTCTAACACCAATCCTGCCTAATAGGAAAGTGGTGGCTATGGTTGCTAATGGGTACTGAATTGGGTTCAGACCCATATGACTATATAAGCTATTGGGCTTAGATTGAAAATATTGAAATTTTCAATTTTATTCTCATAGTTTTGTAGTTTAGTAGAGATAAAAGGTGGCTGCTGGAGAGTTGCATTAGATCCAAAGATCTAGGTGCAGTGCTCTCAGATCCAAAGCTCTTCACTGACGAAGCCAGAAACTAGTCTGGGGATGTTGGATGAGTAGGCACTAGATAGGGATTCTATGCACAAGCCTTCTGGCATCCATTGATTACTCTGGTTGGCACTGAGTGGCACTACTGTATGGAGAGTTTTGCTTGTTTTAATAACAGTAATGTGCTAGCATAAGAAATAGTGATCATGTGATGTTTAGTGATAATTTTTAATAAAAGACAAAAGAAAATAATATAAAATTTATTGTAGGAAAAAAAATAAAATTTAAAAAAAGATAAATAATAAATGGTTTATTGAAACATATTTATAAGAAAAATAATGTGGTAATTATATAACAAATTGATAATCTAAAATTGATAATAAGTACAAAATTAGTTGCATACATTCAAGTATATGTAGGACTATGACATGTTCTAAAGAAGCAGAATACAATAAACAAAAAGAAATGACAATTGAAGGGTTAAAAATGAATCACTTTCTAATACATATAAATAAAAGAACTATTGAAATGACAAAATGAATGGAAAAAGGAAGAAAGGTATATGGGAATAAAAATAAATAATAATACTGTAATGAGTAAAATTATAAATAAATTTAATAAAGAGGATTAATGTAAAGATGATTAATAAAAAGAGAAAACATTAAATTTACTAGATAATAAATACATAGAATATAAATATATAATTAAACGAACATACATAATAAATGCAAATAATATTTAGATAATGATAGTGAAAAGAGCTCTATGGAAGAAACTAAAAACTTTCTAAAGCAAGATTAAAACATGTTGGATATTAAATCTAATATATTATAACAATCCTGAGAATTTGGAAAAATTAGTGTTTATGATAAAAAAAATAACTTTTTACTATCTCACATTTCAAAAACCTCAAAGATGATACAAGATGTGAGGGGAAATAATCTATTTTAATTATAAACTATAATAATGGTCAGATCTGGCTATATAAAAATATGGATCATGGCTACTTTTCAAGACCATTAAACCACTCCTAATTAACTGAAAAGAAATTAAATCCTCTATAGATTCAGAATTTATACTACATTTAAATCAGGGTGCCACCCAATTACTGGGAAATCCATGGGAGGAGATTGTAAACCATCAGCATTATTAAATTATACCACAACTAACTTGGTTGAATATGAAATCATACCTCGCAAGCTATTACAAAGTTAATTTATTTTTTTAAATAATATTTTATATAAACAATTCATTCACCTTATGGTAAATAATTTATTAATATTCGAATGGTAAGAATTTATTACAAGAGAGCAAGGAGGATAGATTAATAAATAATAATGTTTATTATGCAATATCCATTGATTAAATTAAACTGGCATGTATTATTTCTAATAAACAGTGCTGAATATTAATACATACAAATATTACATTATTGTTCTAAATTATAAATCCTATATTAGAATCTCCAATTGTAAATCCTTTTGGCAAGCTTAACCTTTATCATTTCATTTTCTTCATTTTATTAATTTTTGTATTATGGAGTTCATTCTGGTAAATTATTTTCTTATATTGTATGATGCTATGGAATCTATCTTGGTAGATCTAAAGATATTAAGTTTTTTAACTTCTGTAGCTATTTTACATTTAGAAGAAACTTGGTCACATTTCTTCAACTTTCTTCAAATACACATTCCATGAGAGAAAGCTTTCATTTAACATACATATTGATTTAAGCATAATATTTTGCATTGGCAAACACAATTCATGAAATGGCAGTTCAAGTTCAATCAAAAATCAGGCTTTGAATAAATAATTCATCAGGAACTATATTGTGTCCAAACAAATGAACATACACCCATGGATTCAGCAATGTATCATTAGGATCACTTTATAATACCATTTTATTCATAACTTGGCAGCTTCTGAATAAAAGAAAAACTTGGTTTCATAAGCATCAATATAAACTGACAGACTAAACAAAAAAGATGCAGGAGAGAGTGTGAACTTTTAATAAAAATTTTAATTACCCTTTGAACTGTCCATTGTTTAAGTCGTATTTTATTGCTTTTTAAAAAATCTTTTTTAATTAGTTTTAATTAATCACAAACAAATTTTTTGTATATAATTATGACATTTCAATGAAATAAAATTTGATTTTTTTAAAATCATACTTTAATTTCAAACTTTGAATTTTGAGAGAATATAAGCAAATTTAAAATTAGCAAACTAAAAGAAATCTTTTTAAAAAAAATTTATTTATGTCTTATTAAAATAATTGTTGCTTTTAATCACTCTATTCTCACATGTGGTCATTTATGTAGCTTGCTTTGTGAATGATACATTGCCCTATCAGGTTAGAAATAAAATAAGTCAATTCAGACTTCTGACATTGACTGACTATTTCTACACTAAACTTTAACATTTTTTTTTACACAAGCTTCACAATGAATTAGAAATTAAGCAGGTAAGGTGGCAAGTTTGAAATCACACTTTTCAATATTAAAGTAACTAACTGAGTATATGTTTACTAAATCCTATTTTAATTTCTCAAGGATGTCCCAATTACATCATGATTCAAAGATACATTTGTTAACCAGGGACTCTTGGTTTGGATAGCTTTGCGAATGTCAGGGAAACTACTGAATATCTCTGCCTTGAATATTTACTATTTCACATGGAATTCCTTTCTATAAGCTGTTCTCCAGTAAGCTCAGGATATCTCTCGACTAGTGCATCACTTTGTTTTTTTAGCATGAGTCCACATCTATGGTATAGCCAGCTACTCCAGAGAAAAGACAATCATACAAATATTTTCAATCCACAATTAGCATATATACTATAAACCTTACATCTTATACCTCTACTCTTTTAATCATCTACTCATCATCATCAGTCAAGTTCTTTGAAAAAAATGAGTATTTTATGTTCTCTTTTCTATTTCCTCGTTAGCGAGTACAAATGCATTATTATTGTATTAGCTAATTATAGTAAATGGGCCATCATAAATTTCTTAAAATTTTTTGGATGTTTCTCAGGGTGATTTACAGGATTGACCTAAATCAAAACTTTATCACCTAAGTGAAAAGTCTGACTAAAGCTATTTTACTTATTTTATCTTAGATCTCCTGCCTTTATTAATCTATGTCTTGCTTTGATCATGTCCTTCTCCACATCAATTTTAAGATAAATGAGTAATTTTGTTTTGAATAAATAGGGTACGTGTTTATCAAAATGCGGGTGATTAGAGTCAAATCTAGTTGATTCATTAACAGACCAGTTGATGTAATTAACAACCTGATTGACCTGTTTAATCTAACCTTGCTGGTTGATATTGATGTATGCCCTAATTCACACAATATTCACAAGGACTGGACTGTGGGTTTCAAGTTTAAGTTAAAATGTGTTTTACTCCTCATTGTTTATCTATTTTTTCCATTCAACTAAAACAAATGGAGTTCCATGATCAGTAATGATTGAGTCAGGCAATCCAACTGTATTGAAGTGCTTACACTCTTAAGACACAAATAGTATGTTTAGCATTAGTTTATAGTATCAGATATGCTTCTACCAATTTTGAAAATAAGTCATATACTACTACCAAATATCTCACTTTTTTGGACAGCAGTAATCCATTGCTAAAATGGTTTTAGGTTTTTTAGAAATTATAGATTTCAATAGCCCTGCACACTATTTGTTTAAAGGTTTTGTTTTTAGATATTTCACATCCATTCACCATGGGCAAGAAGTTGGCATACATTTTTGGCCAATAAAACCAATTGGATATTTTTTTTAAAAAATTTTTCTTCTCCATAGTGTCCATATAAATAATGAACATATGTAATCAACTGCCTGCATAATGCATGTGGGATCATACTCAGCCTGAATATTTTTTTTATATTATAGTAGACACCCATCTATATTATAATTGTCCTTATCTTCCATGTGGGATTATACCTACTATCAGTAACTCCAGACTGCCTTGATGCAAGTTTAGTCATTTTATTGTTTGCTAGAGTGATGTGTACCACCTTCAGCAGTAATATATTAACATCTGGGTTCGGGCAAGTAATTTGTCTAAACATATTTTCAGAGATAATGTATACCTGACTATCTGAATTTAGCAAAGCTTCTTTTATAATTCCTTCTATGACTATTTTTATCTTTGGCCAATTTTAGGGCACAAAGGTAGGCTCTGTCTCATCCCAATTATATACTAAATTAGCTATTTGATATATGCTATCATTATTATTATTTATTAGAATGTCTTCTGTTTGCTATGTGTCGGCCCCTTAACTAGAGACTTTACTTGATCTCTTCTTGTTTCCCTCTTTGTTTTTTGTTTTTTTCAAGACTCTTTTTGTACCTTTCCTATACATCTGCTAGTACTAAATGACTGTGAATCATTTCTGGATCTAATACAATTTTCTTTATGAGAAAATATCAGATGCATTTCTGGTGCATCAAAAAATTCTAGTCCTATTTAAGCTGCCAGTGGATTTTCTCCTTTTTCCATTTCTGAAGTTCTACTTCTGTACTCCATGAAATTTAACTATGGTTCATGTTATTGCTGATAAAACTTTTGGTTAGAGTTTAAATCCCCACTTTTTTGTATCATATGTGATTAATAATTCAGCCACCTGTTGAACAGTTTTTCTTTCCATGGCAATCAGCATCTGCTCTATATTATTAGGAAAACTGTGTTTCACTATCCTAATAATTTGGATTTTCTGATAATGGATTGACTGTTAAAGTCTTGAATTTAACCACTTACCTACAAAAGAATGGAGTGAATGATTCTTCAGGCTATCATTTTTCTTGAGACACTTGGTATTTAATATTTTTCTGGTAATCCTCACTCCAATAACTTGATAATAAGGCTTACTTAAACTTTGAGGTTATCAAATAGAGAATCCCATCAAGCTTGAGAGGTAGGCCCTCTCTTCACTTAACAGATTTATACAGAAATATCTCTCTAAACTACAAAGATACTCTGAAGGAATTTCGCCTGCATATCCTGAAAAAAAAATATAATTTTTAAAAATTGGTTAATGAGTGCAGGTGTATTAACAAGTGTGTATAAGTCTAAATTAACTTTTCTATCCATTATTATTCAAATTATTTATGTTTTTATTTATTTTATACACTTCTCTCACAAAGGACTCCACCATCCCCAATTAGTTTTTTACATTCTCTATTAATTCTATCTTTTCAACAACAGTAATTATTTCTAAATGAACTTGTTTGAATACCCTATGACTTTATTTTTACCTCTTCTATTACTTCATGCAACACTATTTTGTTTTCCTGCTCAATTTTATGTTGCTGTATTTCTTACTATATGCCTCTACAACTTTATTCTCAAACTGGGTTAAATCTCATTCTAATTCTTTTATAATTTCTTTCCTCATCTGTTCGTATCCTCTTTTAATTTGATACTCCAGCTTTTCAAACATTGTTTTTCAAATTTTATTGTTATCTCTTTAATTTGGCCTATTTTTTCTAATATTTCTTGGGGGGGGGGGGGATTTCAATAATTTCTTTTTGATTTTTCAAATTTTATGAACATTTCCATAATCTCATTGTCTTTATTTGAGATTTCTCGCTTTTCATTTTCTTTCTCACTGGAAACATATTCTATCTCTTTTTCTGGAACCTGCATTCTCGCTCTTGATCTTGTAAGCACCTAATAAATTAAAATATTTATCTATAATATTTATTTTCTTAATAACACTTTTAAAATTATTTTTACTTAACTTCCTTATTCAAGTGATTGGTGTGCCCATTCATCCTTTCACTCTGTAGCCCTATTTATTATTATCTGCCCACCATTTCACTAATTTGCCATACTTATATGTACATTTAATTTATATTATTTACTTATATTTTCTCTTAACATTAAAATTCAACAACTACTATAAAATTTTAATTTAGTTTTTATTTAAGCTTAATCTTTTTTCTGCTCTCACATTTCTCACTGAATTATTATTCTCTATCTTTTTATGTATTAGATAGCCAGGGTCACTCTCAAGCACTCATGTTAGGCACCAATTATAATCCTGAAATTTGGAAAATTGTTTACAATAAAAAAATAACTTTTTACGATCTCACACTTTAAATTCAAACAACTTGGAGTTGAAACAAGATATGAGGGGAAATAGGATTTATTTTAATTATAAACTACTAATGGTCAGATCTGGTTATATTTATAAAAATATAGACCATGGATACCTTTCAAGACCATTAAACCACTCCTAATTAACTGAAGGGAAATTAATCCTCTATGGGTTCAGGAATTTATATTAAGTTTAAACCAGGATGCCACCTAATTATTGGGAAATCCATGGAAGTAGATTGTACACTGTCAGCATTATTAAATTATACCACTACTAATTTGGTTGAGTATGAAATCTTATCTCACAAGTGATTGCAAAGTTAATTTATTATTTTAAATAATATTTTGTACAAATCATTCTCTTTGTGATAAATAATTTAATATTCAAATGATAAGAATTTATGAGAAGAGCAAAAGGAGTCTAGATTAATAAATAGTAATAATAAAAATGTTTATTATGCAATAATATTCATTGACTAAACTGGCATATATTATTTCTAATAAACTTAGTGCTGTACATTAATAAATACAAATATTATCACATTGTTGTTTTAAATAATATAAAATAATAATCAAACAGATATATAAATAAATTAACTATGAATATTATTATCCTTTAGGTAATCACCTTTTCAATTTATTACAATTTTTGTTACTAGTCCCAATCATAAATTCTTTTGATAAGCTTAACCTTTATCATTTCATTTTGATTTCCTCCATTTTATTTATTTTTATATTAGGGAGTTCATTCTGGTATATTTTTATTTTTTTACTTCGTAGGGCACTATGGAATCCATCTTGGTAGATCTAAAGATATTGTGTTTTTCAATTTCTGTAGCTCTTTTACATTTAGAAGAATCTGAGTTACATTTCTTCACCTCTCTTCAAACATATTTCATGAGAGAGGGCTTTCACTTAACATACATATTGATTTAAACATAATATTTTGCACTGCAAACACAACTTATGACATGGCAGTTCAAGTTCAATTGGAAATCAGGCTTTGAATAAATAATTCATCAGGAACTACATTGTGTCCAAACAATAGAGACACATACCCATGAATTTAGTAATGTGTCATTAGGATCATTATAATACTGATTTTTATTCACAACTTGGTTGGTGAATAAAAAAAAAGGAACTTGAAGTTTCACTGGTAGCAATATGCAGAGAACAGATTTAAAAGAGATACAAGAGAGTATAAGCAGTGAGGATTGCCAATTCTCTACAAGCTTTATGATAAATGCTTAGCCAGAGCCAGCACTTAAAATATCTCTGATACCTCTCTGAGGAGTGCCAAAGCATGAAACCATGGTCAGGGGTTTGGGGATGGGTTCTTGACAGAGATATTTTAAGTGCTGGCTCTGGCTAAGCATTTATCATAAAGCTTGTAGAGGAATTGGCGATCCTCACTATTTATAACTTACAAGCTTAAGAGGTAGGGTCATGTAATCTATGGCTCTTATTTTGACTATTTAACAGAGTATAAGCTTTTAATAAAGTTTTTAATTACCCTTTATATTTGAACTACCTATTGTTTAAGCTATATTTTATTGCTTTTATCTTTTTTTTAAAATTAGTTTTAATTAATCACAGTACAATTTTTTTATATATAATTATGACATTCCAATGAAATAAAATTTGAATCTGTTTTTTTTTTTTTTAATCATATTTTAGCTTCAAACTTTGAATTTTGAGAGAATATAAGCAAATTTAAAATCTGTAAACTAAAAGGAATTTGTTTTTGGTTTTTTTAAAACTTGTATACTCTTTTTTTATTATTATTAAAACTTATTTTAAAAGTAAATAATTACTTTTAGAGACTCTTTATTCTCACATGTGGTCATTTATGTAACTCACATTGTGAATGATACAATATATATTAAGAAACAGCACACAAATTTACAGAAGATTCTATAAAATGGTGTTATATATTAATAATGTTAAAGAAAAAGAAATAAAAGAAGCAACATTAATACAAAAGATAAAATCTATAATGAATAGAGATTATTGGATTAAAATGATATGGTCATAAAATTATTTCAAAAGAGAAATATAAAAAGAAAAATATAATATAAATTTGTTTTTAGGAAAATAGACAATAAACATATATATATATATGGGTTTAGATACATAAAAAAACATCAATTATTATGAAGATAAATAAAAGTATAGATAAATGAACTTGGGGAAATATTAATATAAAAATATAATACAAATGATTTTATAAAAATATATAATGCAGTAATTAATAAACAAAAATTAATAATGACAAAAGAATTATAATGATATGTATTAATAAGTCAAAGCATATAGAATTATAAAAAAAGAAAAATATTTAGCTAATTTTTAGATTAGTAGCTTAAA
This sequence comes from Epiperipatus broadwayi, assembly GCA_028023455.1. Taxonomy (NCBI): domain Eukaryota; kingdom Metazoa; phylum Onychophora; class Udeonychophora; order Euonychophora; family Peripatidae; genus Epiperipatus; species Epiperipatus broadwayi. The sequence goes on from JAQFVV010006262.1 coordinate 1,152,133, forward strand.
TAATATACAACAGGAGATAAAATGTAAGATAATTGATTATTCAAAATAAAACATTTTTAAAAGAATTTTTAAAAGTGAAATAATTCGATGAAGATAAGTTGAAAAGATTTTTAATATTATGATTTATATTAGTAGAATATTTACATGTAATAGATTAATTATCAATAAAATAGAAATAAATAGCATGTTAGAAATATTTAAGAAATAGAATAGTATTGCATAAAAAAATTGAATAAAAGGTCATAAATATGATGTCAATTTGAAATTATAATATTGTTTTATAATTAATGTAATTTACAATAAACAATAGTAATTAGGGGATATTAAAAATAGCAAGTTATATAATACAATAAATTAATGAACATTTGTGAATATATATACTGATAGGAATATACATCTGTATTTTGTATATATTTATATTTTAATTAATCTTGTTTTATTTTGTTTTTTACTTTTTAATTTATCTATATTTTGTTTTGCTTATTTCAGTTTATTTTATTCATTCCATTGTTTTAACTTACTGTTTATTTGTTTCATATTATTTTATTTATAGTTTTATTTATTAATGTATTACAACTCTGAAGAAGATTGCAAAACAGTCAAAATATCAATTTTTATATAAGTTAGCAATAAAGTGTTTAAAGCAAGTAATATAATTGAACTTATATGAAATAATATAACAAAATAAGGAAATAAAAAGGATTTTATGATATTTATGAATATTTTAAAATGTTAACTGGAAGAAATTAGTATATTTTTACATGAGAGTATTAATTCATCGTATATAGTCTAGTAATGGAAATGGCACTCCAACTATCAATGAAACTATTATATGATGCAACTCTTGATTTAAGTCTTCCATAGATGTTTGTAAATTGATGATTAAGAAATATAATATATGTTTCTGTTAGAATTTTTCAATGTGATTTTTTTCAAAATGAGCATATATGATTTGATTGTCATTTTCATCCTAATCCTTAACTGAGAATCAAGTTTAGGATTTCTGTGATACATAAAATATTTAATAACTTTTTTTTATTTATATGAATGGCTATACCAACATGTGACAATTATGAATCAAATATATCTCCATTTTTCTTTCTGTTACATAAAATGATGTCCAATATGAAACATATATTACATATGTATAGACGCTTCATGCTTGCTTCCATTACAATATATATATATATTACTGTTAATATTAATAATTCCATATGCACATAATTGCTGTATCACAGTAAAGCCCCATTATATAAAATTTTTAAATCGCATGATAAAATAAATAATTTTTTCAATGCCGTTTTAAACATAAATTTATATTTAAAATAAATAATTATTAAAAGATATTTTCATATTATAGTATTTCAAAAAATATGAATTATTTTTAAAACTAATATAGACTTACTGTATCCATTAAAATTTTTTTTTGTAATAAAGACATCTCTTTTTTCAATTCTATATGAACATTATTTTGTTGGTATAGATGATTTGTTTCAAGATCCTCCATTCGCTATGCAATATAAAATCAATTTATTTGACAAAGTAAAATATTGCTTAAATGTAAAAAAATTATAAATATAAAATTTAAATGTGATTAATAAGTCAAATACAATATAAAATAGATTTAAAGTATACATATATTTATAATTATAAATAAAACATAATATGATGTTAAAGAATTTTTTATGAATGATTTTAAAACATTTGAATGAGAGAAAAATAACTTACAGAATTAAATAAACTAATAAACATGAAATAAGATTAACATTAAGACATCTATATGTATATTCATACATACACATACATACATATATAAATATATAACAAAATGGGATTTGCATTAAACATGATGTAGAAAAATAATAATTCTAATAAAGATATGACTCACAAAATGATCATTCTGCTGGTTTTCATCATCAGCTAAGCATAAATAATAAATCATTTGTAACCATTTAAAAGATGGAATAAAGCAGATCAAAATAAAACAAACATTATCAATAGTCATTTCTCAATGGAATTAATAATTTAAAATATCTGATAGTAAACATCCAGCAAATATTAATCATGAGACACACTAATTAAATAAAAAAATGAAATTATGATTAGTTATGCTGATAAAATTTGCTTTTCTATAATGAAAGTTTTTCCCTTGAAAAGCTTCTAGATGTTATTTTGCAGAGACCAATAAAATGTTATTCATATACCAAAGTAGTTCATTAATTAGATTTAATTCCAAGAATATTAAAAGTCCAGAAAAATAAATATTAGCAAAAAGCACTACCATCTAAAACTATGTTCAGAAAATTGTTAACTGATATAGGCTTTATTAAAAGCATATGTATTTGATTTTTGTTATTAATATATTTATTTATTCATCTATTGTTTAAAAATTATATTTATGTATTTTATAATAAATAAGAAAATGTATAATTTGAATAATAGTTATCATATTAATTTTATTCACTAATAATTATTACATTATTTATTGTTTCTCTCATTGTCTCCATTTGTTTTTATGTTACTGTATTTAATCTCTTAGATTAGAACAGGTTCCACTTGTCATGAAGTTTTGATGCCATTGGTTATTCTTTGTATTTGTTTATTTTTTTCCTCTCAGAAATTGTTATATTCATTTATAAATGGCTTATAATATTAATGATTTGTGAATATATATTTATATAGTGAACAAAATACCTGTTTTTCTATAATTTGTTATATAACTACATTGATTAACATTGTATACAATAACTATATAATAAGCAAGATTGATCTATTTCTCTAAAAATTGTACTGAAATATAGTATCTTTGATAAACAACCACATTGTTTATTGTATATCCTAACCTTTATAATATTCATATGTGTATAAAGATTTTTATTTAAAAATAATTTTAAAATGTTCACTAATTCTCATAAAAAAATTTCATATTTTATCAAGACAGTTTAATAATCCATATTTGATATTAGTAAAAGTATTCCTTTCAACTGCCTTATGATGATATTCAATTTTTTTCATTGATTGTGGTTTTAATATTACCTTATCACCTTTGAGACTTGATTTTTTTAAAAAAAAAAAAAAAAAACGAAATCTTTTGTCTTACAATCATTTATTACACTTTTGCATCGGTAGCTAAGATCACACCATAGACAGATTTTCTTTTTGATCACTCACATATATATATTTAATATTATTTTCTATGTATTGTATCATCATGATTTCATTACTAAAGATAAAGGATATAATCAATTACTATTAATGAAATTGTTTATTGGCTGTATTTGGTTAATGAAGATATTTTATTCAGGCTTTTTATGATGTCACTTATAAGACTTTTTTTTTTTTTGAGCCTAAGTTGTATTACATTTTGATACTACTATTATTTAATTAATTTATTTTTTAATTATTCTTAAATAAGTTCTGATAATGAAATCAATTTTTCTGTTTTATAGAAATTTACGAAAATATTAAAAAGATTTTAAATAGGTTTAAAATAATGGGATCAGAACTTTTAATTTCAAAGATCTTATGAATTTAAACTTTTTTCTATGATGAATACATCATAAAAAAAAAAAATCATCTTTGGGTTTGAATAAATTTTTATAAAGTCTTTATAAATTGAAGCTTGATTTGATAAATGAGAAAGCAATAATATAAAGAAATAAAAAATAAATGCATTTATAACAAAATACTCAAGTCTCTTTTCAAATTTTTATTTTACATTTTAATTTCACTTTTAGCTGATATGTTTTTACATATGTTTAGAATTCTTAATTTTTTACTCTTGACTTTTTATTGACAGATTAAATATTCAAGAAAATTATTACCTGAAACTTCTCATTTATCAATTATTTAATTATAATTGATCTAAACAACTCAAATCTCATTATTCTATGGCTTTGTGAATATCAATTAATTAGTTGTATATTATTGCATCGCTGATGTTTTACATTCTATGCTACCTTCAGTAATGCATTATTCTTTTTGCTCTGATAATATCTTCATGTATAGATTTTTCAATGTATACATTTGCTATTGAAGTTAAACAGATTAAGTTTAGTCAAATTTTATTTTAGAGATGCAATGAACTTATTTGTTTTTTTAAATGGGATTTTTTTAATACTAATTCTTTACTTTTAATTTGCTGCATTTATAAAAATAATTATGCTTGCATAGACCATATAGGGGTTTTTTTTCTTCTAAGTATTGATTCATTATACAATGGACCATGATATCCATTGAATTAAATTCGACTATCTCCTAACTCCATCCCCCAAAATAGTAAACAAATATAAAAATTTCTAAACAAAACAAAATTTTAGATCACATTTAAACTATTTGTCAACAGTTAATGTGCTTAAATTATAATAATTAACTTAAATATATCTTTTACACTTACCATTACCAGTTTTCATTAACTTATTATTTGCAAAAAATGTATTGTCAATATTTAATTTTAATACATATAATTAAAGTGCTCAAGTATTTTTTTTTCCAACTTATATTATTAAAAAATTCTCACTGAAATTGTTTCTAGCAATTCTTATTCTTTATATAAGTTTTTTCTCCTCCTTTAAATCTGACACTGATGAAGTTAGGAAAGAGGGAGAAACAATCATTGCTAAATTAAGATGAAACCAAGAAAATTGCTTCTAGTACATTTTAAAATTTTTAGTTGTAGTTTATACTCGATTTAGTTGTGGTTGTTTTTTTTTTAAAAAATAAATCTTTTAATTCAATCCACTATAAATAGAAAATAAATAAGGCATTAACAAACTTTCACACACAAAAAAGAATGTTTCTAAAAAATTTTGTTTTGAATTTAAATACAAAAGCACTCTCTTTTTAGTAATTATTAACTATAAATATAGTATATTATTTTTTAAATTATGACATAAGTGTGTATATTAAGGTATGTGCATTTACAAATATAAGAATGTGTGTTTTAAATGTTTTTATTATGTAGGATTTTGATAATAGTATACAGAATCATAAGTAAACAAAGTATGAGTTGTGATTAAGTAATTCACATCTACTATAAAATATAGTGAATGCAAGATTCTACTGTATTGAGTTTATAAAAATTTTATTCCATTATGATCATGATTTATTTACATTCCAGTATAAATAAAATATTTATTTCACTTTTTATTCTAAACTATCAAAATTTGTAATTAGAACTTTTAACTTATTAATATTATTAGGAATTGCTAATTCATTATCCTCACTTATTGCAACAATAAGTGATCAATCTATTAAGTTAAATCTTTTGATTTTTATGAATTTAATAAATTATTTGCTTTAGGTAAAACTATTTATTTCAAATAACAAAGAGTTTTATTCATTTTACAAGTTTTATTAAGAGCATGATATCCTTCAGAAATTTTCATACAGATATTTTTTATTGCATCATACAAAACTGCAATTTTACTATCAAACTTTATAAAAAAGTAATCTTTCTGCCCACCAATATAATATAATACATAATCAAAGATATCTTTTTCCTTATTAACCACATAAAACAATCCTATTATTATATTATTTTTATATAAATATTTAATTATCAAAATATATTTACCTTCATCTGATTGTTCCATCTAGTTCCCATGTATTGTTCTTTTCTAATGACAATTTCACCCATTGTTATTTATATAAAATTTTTATTCTATAATTATTTTTTTATAAGTTACTGCACATTTAATTAATGTTTTTTTTATCAACATTTAATTTTAACTCTTTCTAAATCTTTAGTTTCATTTTTACTTATGAAGTCTTACATTATATTCAAGTTTAGTTTCTCTGTTCTCAGTTTTTTTAAAATCAATTTCTTGTTATTTTATAACCATTGTTTCTGATTTTTTTGAAGTTTCCTAAATTTATATTGCTTAAAATGGCTTGAATCTTAGTAGCTTGTCATTCATGCATCGCAGCTGAATGGTTGAAATTTTTTCTTTTTTAAATTGCACGAAAACTATAAGCATGACATCAACAGAAATCCCAGCATTCATTGCTTCTTGATTTCACCTTTCGAATGATATATCTTACATTGATATTGGATAAAATTTGAATTTTTTATGATTATTTTTAAAAGTAGATGAATTTTTTTTTTTTATTTTCTGGTCAATTTACTAGTTTATACAGGACGATAAAGACAGAAAATCTTTATCAGCCTTATAACCCTAATATAATGGATTAAAAATATGCTGATAATTTGGATATGAAGGCTTTCAACATGATATAAATGTAATCACAGAATAAACATAAGTTATTAATTTTAATTTTTAATATTTTAAATTTTTTAAAATTATTTAATAAATGGTATATTAATCTAATAGTTAACAAAAAGTTTTAAACATGCAACAATGTTCTAAAGCTGATGTCTTTAATTTAATAATTAACAAAAAGTTTTTTAACAGGCAACAATGCTCTAAAGCTGATGTCTTTAATTTTATTATCTTAACTGAATAATATCATATTATGTTAATCTAAATGATAATGATTCCTTTTGTATTTGTATATTTGTCACCAATAATCTTACCTTAAATATTGAACTTTCCAGTGATTTTACAAAAATGAATGTAATTCTTCAGGGTTAACTATGTTCTTTTATAAATAATTAAATTATTATTTTATGAAATTTATTAATAATTTTTGTATTACTTCTAATTCAACTACTTAAAGTCTTTCTACTCATTTCTCTGTGATTACTGTATGTTAATTTGAATATTAATGATTGCTTTATAATCACAATTTTTGAACTATTATATTTCTAACCTATATACAGTACTTGAAATTTAAGCCCAATGTTAGTTATCTGTATTATGTAGCTACTGTTTTATTTTTATGTAAATGAGTGTTTTCATTAATTAAAAGTTTTTCTTGATATATACTTGTTCTTAGAAGTCTAATTTCTCCATGCTTTTATAAGATGGTTGACATTTTTGAATTTCTGTAGATATCTAAAATAATTTCTAAGTAATAGCTAGCATCATATATTTAGAAAATTTAACTTTAATAAATCAATTGTAATATTCTGTTAATGGATTTATTGTCAAATGTGAAATTTTCAAATATTTTGATCAGTATGTGTACATAAAGTAAATGAAAATTAAAAATTCTAGACAAACAAGATTCTCTGTATATTTCTGTGTAGAAATGTGTTTGTAAATATATATTAATTACAAGAGTAGATATAGGACTTACTTTGAAAAATTGTTCCTGAATTTGAAAAATATTTTTAATTTTTTGACTTTGAATAATGCGAGATTGTTGAACCAATTTCTGTTGCTGTTGAAACATTTTCTGGAGAAAAAAATATTTTTTTTTATTATAAAATATTTACTATAAAGTTATAGTTATTATAAAATAAAATTTAGAAGATCAATAAAAATATAACTGCAACATTTTTTGGAATTGTGTTTTCTTAAAACAACCATTATTAAAGTAGAAAAAATGGTTGTCAAACAAAAGAAAAAAAATATTTGTAATTGCAAAAATCAGAACAATTGGAAAATTAATGCTATAATTGAAACTTTCTATTTTTTTTTTTTTTTTCAGTATAATAATATTGTTGAATAAAAATATGTTTAAAAAGCAATTTGTTATTTACAGACTAAAATTATTTGCTCGCAATCACAAATTTTAAATAAAAATTCAATAGATAATTTATATAAGGTAAACGGAAACACTGTGACAAACTTTACAATTCCAAAAATATAACAGAATATAAGTATAACTGAGAGAATTACTTATACGACAAGTAGTCTTAACTACCTAATTAACTGATATATGTAAGATCATAACTTATAACTAAAAAAAATAAATATTTTGCAGATCAAAGTAAAGCATTATATAGTACAGCTTGTAAAATTGGTTACAGTCCAGATTCTATATGTGGTTTTTATTAGTTAAGTATTTTGTGTTTTTCAATAAAAGCTTATAGTATTCACTATACTTCTTGTTATTAAATACAAACATGTATCTGACAAGTCAAATGATTCTTAAGAATAGAGAGTCCTTAGTATTTTGAATGTATAATTCTATAAATTTATGGTAAATATATTTAAAACTTAATATACCTCTGAAGATTATACACTTTTCAAAAAATGAATCAAAGTACCATCTTTAATTTGATCACATACTGCAAGGTCAACATTGCTTTGGCGAATACAGTATCATGTAATAAATTAAAAACATTTTAAATGTGTTTGAGACAGACATCTTGAAATAATTCCAGTATTGAAGTTGCTATGTTTAAAAATAAATAAATAATTTTGAAAACGAACTAAATAATATTTATGTGAATTAACTAATTTAAAAAGAAAGTTATATATTTTATTAAAGTAAAATATTTCAGATGTTTGTGTTTAGATATTTTCATTAGTAGAAAATATTTGTGTTTGATTAATAATTAAAGAACTAAATAAATTTAGAGATCAATTAAGATGATTATTATTAAAAGAGTTGTTCTATTCCAGAAATAGAAATAACATTATAATAATTAGATTGTTAATCTGAATCTAGAACAGGATTAAAGGACAACTTGAGAGGAAATATATATGCAAGCATATGCTTCATGGGATCTGCTTCATGTTGTGAACCAAGGGCATGTGCAAGGCTGAAGCTCAAGTATACAAGAGCACAAACAAGTACACAGTGAATTTCTATTACTGAGGAATTCAAAGTGGACCTAGGGTAGAGCACATCAGCCTTATTATTTTGTAAGCCTCTATCCATGTATATGTGTTATTTTAATATTACTTTTTATATTGTTATCTTGCTGGCCAAATAAATATCAGTGATTAGTTAATCAAATTCTTTGTGTAATAATTATTTCTGTTTGTCTGTTCACCCTTATCATGACTGCAGTACTCATGGTGGAGTACACATTAGAAGACAAGTTTGTCCATGAAAGAACTTTAATGTATTGGGGAGTTGTTTTTTGACATCATTAAATAGAACTTTGACTAAGAAATAAATATTAAGATAATCCTGCAAGTTCTTATATGTTATAGTATGTTTTCATAAATAATATCATCTTGATTTGGGTATGATATTTAATCATTAAGAACAGACTGTTTAAAAATAATATTATCAAACTATTGATAAGTAAGTTTTTACTTTGATATAAAACTGTAATTTAAAATAAATAAGATCAAGATCATCATAAACCAAAGATAGATAAAAATTGACACTAAACAGAGAAAATGAAAAGTATGTCACCACATATATTGCAACGGTCAGGTTCAAGCCCTTCTCGTTGCATGTTTTAGTTTAACAACCAACCCACTTGTGCTGGATTCAAACCCTATTAAAACATCCATTTTCTGAAAATAAATGTATAAACCTTACTATCATGGCTGGGTGTGCAGCATTATATATGCACATATGAATACATGCTGTACATACATAGGCTAGCAAGTGTTACAGCGAATATAATGGTTTAAATTTTATATTTTATAAAGGAATGATATATATTATAATTTTAAATAGTAGAAATGTCAATTTAGTAATTTTATTAAATATAAATTCTATGTGGATGTATGAATCACTTATACAATAAAATATATATATATAAAGTGGCGTGATTTAATTTTGTAAAAGAGCAAAAAGCTTTTAGTTATGTTAATTAAAAATAAAAAATTAGCCCTAAACAAATTTGCATTAAGACCACTGCACCTGTGGTCAAATCAAAAAGTCTTATAATTGCTATACTCAAATTTGGTTGTGGCTAAATTGTATACATTAAAATCACTGGAACAGCATTATTTTCCACCTAGAGGAGGATTTAAGGTGCCCTGGAAATCTAAACAAAAGTATTTGGATCAAATCAGGAAATCTTAGAATTTTGTTATATTTTAGAGTTAATAGGTTTCCAGGTAAAATAAATTCTTCTCTAGCTAAGTACTTTGAAAGACAAGTATAAATAGGATGTATTTTAAGCTTGAGTTATGGAGTTATTAATTTTAGAAGAGCATCACTATGCATAATCCATGCCAGATTGATCTTTGAAAGATCTGGTTGGAGAAATGTGATGGCTGCTTTTAATCCATGGGAGAATGGTGTGCCAACTGCCAGCCGATGTCCTCAACAACTGGAGCTGCAACTTGAAACCATCCTGCAACAGCCTACTTCCATAATGAAGACCCTACATCCTGCTCAAGAAGATCACCATCTTGCCTGAAAGCCAAACAACTGCCTATTCAGTTCAACTAATCGGTAATGCCAACCTATAACTGCAGAGCTCTGTGATAACTAACTATTCTCTAAATTTAAATCCTCAACTTAAAGTTTAAAGCTAGCTAAAGATAAATTAATGTAACTTTCTAAATCCTGTAAAATGATTTCCTTATAAATTCTTGTAAACCAAATAATGTATTATAATGTATAACCTGCCTATCTCTTGATAAAAATCTTATTTAAACTAAATGTAATCTAACCTAAATTCTTTGTCTACCACTGTGATTGTGCCTATAATATTTCTTTACTGTTATTTTGTTATTTATATGCCAATGCCTCGAAACAGTGAGCATTTAAACATAATAAATATTCGAAGATATAATTGCAAATATCTTCTCATAACTGTTTCTTAATGACATTCTCTGTGCTCCCTGGTTCGAATTCCTATAATTCTTATTTGATTCTAAATGTATTGTGGGTTACTATTAAATTTCCGTCTTATTGGGATTTCTGAATAGAGAAATGTACTAGTCTTAGTAATATGAAAGTATATTCAATAATTATTTGGCCAGTCAATCAAATATACTTTCTCCTCCCTTGTACTAATTTACATGTATAGATTGAAACCTATAAACAAGAGTTTTATTATATTTTCTTTATCCCTCAACTGTGCTTAATTATATAGCATTGTTAGAATTGACTCCAAATAGTAATACTGACCAGGCTATAGCCCCATATTTCTGGAATATTAATTAATGCCGTATCTTCACTTGGTGGATTAAATATTTAAAATTCTCGTACAATGTTTAATGTTTTGCTACACTTTCTCCTTAGGATGGGACCACGGGCAAGTCCATCCCATCTTACCTTCTTCAGGGCGCACACAAGTAAGACCTGATGTATCATTCCAGGTAGTCATGTTAGCCACCCTGACCTTTTAGCAGCAAGACACTCAGCCCCAGGGTACCGATGTTGGTCACAAAAACCCTTGACTCTAATCTATCCACAGGATGCTCTATTATCATAATTTGCCAGAGCTGTAGTGTGTCGGTCACCTTGTATAGCCAATTCTGAGTCCTATAACTTAATTATCCAGTATTAAACTGAAATTTATATCTTTAGTTTCTAGGTTCAATCTCAACCCTGAGCTGATTTATATGCCCATACTTTATTAAGTTAATAACATTGCAATAAATATTTGGTCTGAGACTAGTGCAGCGTTTTTTTAATAGGAGCTACCACTTTCAATAGGAATTTGCATAATCGTATGTAGGCAATACTTAGTGATTCTTTAAATACCTCAACTCATATTAATAATTAAAGATTTAATGAGGAAATGTTAAATCCTCATGTTATAAAGTGTGCATGCTTTTCCCACATTAATTGATGTTTTATTTATTTAATAAATCTATTAAATTTATGCTGGTATTCATGTGATTTCTCATTCCTATTTCAATCCAATTCAGTCTTAGTTAATTATATATATGTGATATAATCATTAAATTGATAAGAAATCAAGTCAGATGACCTAATTTTAATAAAGCTCCTATTTACAATTGTTATATATAGAGTAAGTTAAAAACAAACTCTTATGAAGCTTCAAAAATACCCTCAACCTCAGACCGCGGTTTCTGCCTCTAGCGTCATCAGTGAGGTGCTAGGGAATAAAAATACTAGAACTAGTCCAGCATTTTATCAATGCCTAACTATTGAGAAGAAAATCTGAAACTTTCAGACATTTAAATGTCCAAAAATCCAGCTATCTAACTCAAATAGCAGTATGTGACTGAACTAAGTTCAGATACACCATATATTAATAGCTCTAGCAATATAAAATCGCCAAAGCATTAATAGCAAAAAACTAAAATTAAATTGATAAAAAATCAAGTCAGTTGACCTAATTTTAATAAAGCTCCTATTTACAATTGTTATATATAGAGTAAGTTAAAAACAAACTCTTATGAAGCTTCAAAAATACCCTCAACCTCAGACCGCGGTTTCTGCCTCTAGCGTCATCAGTGAGGTGCTAGGGAATAAAAATACTAGAACTAGTCCAGCATTTTATCAATGCCTAACTATTGAGAAGAAAATCTGAAACTTTCAGACATGCTAGGGAATAAAAATACTAGAACTAGTCCAGCATTTTATCAATGCCTAACTATTGAGAAGAAAATCTGAAACTTTCAGAAATGTCTGAAAGTTTCAGATTTTCTTCTCAATAGTTAGGCATTGATAAAATGCTGGACTAGTTCTAGTATTTTTATTCCCTAGCACCTCACTGATGACGCTAGAGGCAGAAACCGCGGTCTGAGGTTGAGGGTATTTTTGAAGCTTCATAAGAGTTTGTTTTTAACTTACTCTATATATAACAGTGATATAATCATCTATGCATTAATTATGATTTATGAATGATATCGTTAATTTCGTGGTGGTAACATTCCAATTAGTTGATATATATATTTAAATCCCAGAGTCTCCTGTTTCTGCCTGTCATATCCAGCTGCGAAAGATGTGTTTACTATGTGTAACTTCAAGTGTTGTCATTTGTAGGGTCTTTAGTCTTGGAGTACTGGCAAATGAGTTGAAGTGTGATTAGATTTGGAATGTCACAATCCTAGTCTGGTCAGCTTTGATCTCTTTGCCTGGATTCTAGATTCTGTTATGTGAATGTACAAAACTTGACCGTTACAATATGTATATGTGATTTAGCAAAAATATCAATTTTATGTCTATGATGTTAATTAAATCTGGAATGTCTAAAACTCAATATTATCCCATCTGATATAATACTGAAGCTCCTCATATGGGTCATTTGGACAGACAACATGGACAAGTATTTTTTTATGATTTTAATATATGTTAAAATGTGATTTTTATAAAGACAGCGAAGACGGTAATAAATCAAAAAATATTCTGTATTCTATTATTTGATTGCCAAATAGTAATACAATTCTTAACCCGTTAATGCCCTAACATTCTATTTATAGAACAGTAATGAATTCACCATTTATTATTTTTCAGAATTGATAATATCGAGTTATATCTCAATCTTATCTCCTGCCAACTGTTTGTTTTTATGTTTAATGGAAACTACAATGTTATGAACATTTCAGTTTTTATGCCTGTAATTGTAATATTTATTTGTGTAGTGTGATAAAGCAAGACAAAATATGTATATAATATATAAAATATGTATATAATTCCTCTATAGGTATTCTGAAAAATGTGATATAAATTGTTCATTATTTCCTTTGTTTCAACTATTTACTAACTGCCAAATTTGGTTTCCTATAAATAGAACACTGGGTACTGAAAGTATCAAACTCATATACCATGACATTTTTATTTTTCAGTGTCACCTATTTTTTTTTTTTTTTTAAAAAAACCCAATGTGTGTAAAAACATGGAAGATACTTGGGATTATTTACTTTCAGAAGAGATAAAGGCAGACACAGCAGGACTTCCACCAGAATTAGATGATCTGACCAATGAAGATAAAGTTGATAAAAATATATTTGGAAGTGACGAAATATTTGATATTCCTAGACAACTGGAAATTATCACTGATGCACTGATGATGGTAATATCAATAAAGAAGATAATGTGGGTTTAATTGTACCTTCATCATTAGCACCAGTAAAATAAGAAAAGAAAAATCAGAATTTAAACTGATTGGAAAAAGGTTTCTTCTATATACAACTTCCCTCCTTTTGGAAAAGTTTTTGCAAATAATAAGGAAAAGCTAAAACACAATATAGAAGAAAAATACACATGCAAATATTTTGACACACATACCCCCCTCCACATCAATTCAACAATCTAAACTTATAAATAATTACAATAAGTTTAAGTTATAGACTTTTATGACTGGTTGTTAGAAAAGCATCATATACCAATTCAAAGCAAAAAATGATATTGGTATGCTTATTAACAAGAATGATTGACATAGCAATCATCAATACTTTTTCAAATTTATAAAAAGGTTGAAGACATAAACAAATCCATAAAAGATATTAGAAGAGAAATAGTTGTGCCTTACCTAAAATAGTGACATGGAAAGTTTCCCATTACCATTCTAAATGATCATTTAACACATCAAAGTCATACTTTAATGAAGAAATAAGATATGATGGGTTAAACCACATTACTGGTAAAAGGGACAAAAAAGATAGTGCCAATTTCAAAATTGCAAAGGCAAACCACTCACATATTGCATCAAATGCAACATAAAGCTAGGCATAAAATGTTCCCCTAAATGCAATAGTATTTGTAATTAAAAAGGATTTGAACCCACACTTTCAAGCTATTTCAGTCATTCAACATCTCATACAACCCTTACACATGATTATATACATGTGAAAAAGATAAATGATATTCAATATATATATTTCATGATGAACCAGCACTCATCAGTTGGTCTGGATCATTATCACCCACAGACATATATAATCAGTGTTTGACTTATATTAAAATAACAAATAAACTTTAATGAACAGGCTTTAATCTTCTACACTCTTCAGCCATTCATATCATTGAAAATCTGATTGCATGTTCAAAGCCCTTGTTTGCCAATTTTGTGTCATACTCACGTTGACCATAAGTCACTCTGACCTCTCATATGTAGGTCTTTAAGAAAACCACTTAAATAAACAGAAGAGGGGTGGGCAGAATACAGGCTGAATTTGTAATATTTAAATACAAGTACAAACTTAAGCTAGATATAATTAGAGAGGATTTGAACCCAGACTTTCAAGCTCCCTTCAGTCTGGGTTCAAATCCTTCTAATTACACATAGCTTAAATATATATACTAGTATATAAATATTACAGACTCAGCCTGTATTCTGTCCATCCCTTTTCTGTGTATTTATTGTCATACATATAAGGGGTCACAGTGACTTATGGTTAACATGGGTATACAATAAAATTGGTAAACAATGTTTCTGAACATGCCACCATCAGATTTTCAATTATATGGATGGCTGAAGAGTGGAGAAGATTGAAGCCTGTCCATTAAAGTATGAAGATTTACTATTTTAATATAAATTGAGCACTGATTATATATGTGTTGTGGGAGATAATGATCCAGATCAACTGATGAGTGCTGGAGTTCAGCACCCAATACTATAGTGGTGATCATTTATCTTTTTGACATTATGTGATTATTTGTTTTGATTGTAAGAGATGGAGTGGATGACTGAAGGGAGCTTGAAAGTCTGGTTCAAATCCCCTCTAATTACATCTAACATAAGTATATATATATATATATTCTATACTTGTATTTAAATATTATAGATTCAGCTGTATTTTGTCTATCCCTCTTCTGTGTATTTAAATGGTCTCAAAGTCCTTCAGAGTGACTTATGGTTAACATGGCTATACAACAAAATTGGCAAAAAGAGCTTTGGACATGCCATCCATCAGATTTTCAATGATATGGATGAATGAAGAGTCCATTAAAGTTTGGAGATTTGCTATCCAATATAAACTGGGCATTGATTATATATATGTGAGAGATAATAATCTGGACCAACTGATGAGTACTGGTTCAGCACAAAATAAGTATATCGAAGATCATTTATTTTTTTCCCCATGTATATAGTCATGAATATTTTGTGTATGAGATGGAATGGATGACTGAAGGGAGCTTGAAAGTCTGGGTTCAAATCCCCTCTAATTACATCTAGCTTTAAGTATATATACTATATTTGTCTTTAAATAATAATAATAATTATTAAAGTATTTTTTTTTCTTTTGGTCAGTAATTAGAAATGGCTTATCTTAATTAATGTATAGATATTATGGTATCTATTTTCTCTACTACAAGATAAGTTCAATTAACAAAATTTAAAAATGATAGTTAATCAATGCAACTTTTTAAGCCATGAGAACAGTATAAAGCTACTTAATTATCTCAAATAGTATGTTGGGTGCAATTTTTGAATAGTTTTTTTTTTTTAAGATAATTACAAAATCTTTGATGGATTTTATGAATTCTAATGTTGGTAAATGTTGTAAAAGACTTTTAGTACAGAATACAATGTTCATACTGTCATTTAAATAGTTGACAGTAAAATTTCTATAATGGCTGAAGCAAAGAAATAAGAATTGAAAAACCAACATGTGATTTTAATCTTTTCATTTTTCTTTTGAATAAAATATTAATAGAAAATTTCATATTCAAAGAATAGCTGCTAGTTACTGAAAACTTTGAAAGATCATCGATAATTCTATCTAATCAAAAACTATATTTTTATTATTATTCAGAACTGAAGATATACAATGAATGTGAGAAATATGTGCTTTGCATAGTTAAAAGTTGGATTTGACAAATTGTTCGTGGAAAGAATTGGGTTTCTATTCCTTCTTATATATATTCAAAGAAAAGCTGCTAGTTACTGAGAATTTTGAAAGATCATCAATGTTTCTATCTAATCAAAAACTACATATTTTTATTATTATACAGAATTGAAGATATACAATGAATGTGAGAAATATATGCTTTTGCATAATTAAAAGTTGAATTTGACAAATTATTTGTAGAAAGAATTGGGTTTCTATTCTTTCTTGTATATATTAGTTGAGCACATATATTTAGGTGGGCATATTCTTGTTGCAGGAATTTTAAAGTCAATATACGATCTGTTTGTCAAGTTTAATTTGTAGCTTATTGATTATACTGTTAACTTGATTTTAAGACATGGTACATGGCATTCATTATCTGTTATAAGTTTATATCAGAAAAGCATGGAGAGAGAAAATCAGATAAAAACATTATGTATATTTAAATAAGGTATTTTATATAGTGTGATGTTTTTAAACTGTAATAATAATCAGCATTAAGCTAATTCACATGTGCTTTGTGGATTTTAACAATAAATGAATACTCTCACTTTCCAAACACAAGATAAAGTCTTTGTGACAAGATAGAATAAAAAGGTATTTGCACTATCATATGCATCAAAGCCTTCAAAAAGAAGAATTCAATCCTTAAGTAATAGAAACTTTATCTGAATCTCATCTTGGAGCATATAAATGAATCTGGTACCATTGAAAAGCAAAATTTTAATTCTATTGATCTTTCATTGATATATTAAGGAATTTCAAGCTAGAAGATACTAAAATTAAATTTTACCGCAAATACAATACCATACATTTTCTTTTCACTTGGTTGAGCTGCCATTCCACTACCTATATGGAAGATGAATTTCACTAAGAGCAATTCCATTGATCTTAAATCTTGATAGTAAAATAGCTTCAAGTGCTGTTCTGTTCTTGAAGAGTTTATATTAAAGTTTGTCCATTCATATATTTAGAAAAAAAAATAGATTTATAATATTTATCTTTATCATTGTCTCTTGCCTTATCATTACTACTGATAATATCATTTTTTACTTTCATTTCATTTCTATGATAGAGAAGGAGATGCAATTCCAATCTGATACATTAGTGATCATATTTCCTCAAGTAAAGATCACAAATAAGAATTGTCAATTTAATAAACCTTAATTCACGAGGGCTTGAGCTAAAAATGAAAAGGAAATTGGAACCAGAAATGGTGAACATGTAGTTAAAAGGTGAAAGTATATTTACATAAATAAATATCCCATTGTCACAGTTAATATAGGGAAATTCATGATGACTGGGATCTACACTAACTTATGTAATTGTAAAAGGCAAAAAAGATTGGTTGTGACAACAGTATCTAGCTTTTGGTAAACTTATCACCCTATCCTAGAAGGCAACAGAAGCTATTCTTGGTCAAGCACCATTTATTTATTACTCATTCCACTATTTGTCATGTATGGAGCCTATCTATAGACTGATCATAGTACCAACAAATTCATTTAATATAAATTAAAATGAAGCTTTACAAATCTTTCAGGCACTGACATTAATCATTTTGATTTCTATAAAGAGTGAAGTCTATGTTTAGATAAAATCAGATATTATGGGAATCTCCCCTTCACCATCACATTCTCAAAATTCCAAAAATGATGACAAATTTTTTGCTCAGCCCTAGAACTTTTATGCCTTGCCCAAATTGACAAAAAATTTATTTCCAAAGCCTATGATAATAAAATTCATTTCAATAAATTCAGGAAATGTAAATCTGTACTACGATCAATAGTTATAATTTATTCAAATGCAAAATATAGAACAAATATAGAAATTCTATTGAAATACACTATTTTCAAGACAAATACTATCATTTTTTAAATTATATCAAAGAAGAAAATATTAATTTATCATTTGAGGTTTACAAAACATTAATTAATAACTTAGTATTTGCTTGAAAATTTGTGGTGATGGTATTTTATTTGTAATTATATGTTGGGGGATTATATCCATTATCTAGAATTAATTGTTAAACATCTTCAGAAAAATACAAATTTTATTTAAAAAGTAATAGCACCAGATTAATACAGGACACAAAGTTGCGTGTGGTATTATTCTCCTCTCTTTTTCAGATATTGTGGGCCTGACCAGTGACAGTAAAAGCATTAGCATTAGAATTGAACCTGGAACTTTTAGATTCGAGAATAGTGAATTTAAGACAATACTATCTTATTTGGTTAGAGTTTCAATTACCATGCTAGTATTGTCATTGATTAAGCCAGAAATACCTGAAGAAGATAGAAGAATGTTTTTACTCTAAACTTGTTATATACTAACCTCTGTGCTATTACTCAGTTAAATGTATTTGAAAAATTTGAAGTTTTCAAAAGACATTTAACAATTAATTCTGGTTGCTGTAAATAGTCTACCATATAATTACAAATATAGTTAATAGCTTTTATTTTTCAAATATAAAGACAATTTTAAGAATATTTCTTATAAGGTTTTACAATGTGATTAGGCAACTATCTTTATTCTGAAACAGATTATAAATTATTTAAGAAATAATTTTTAACCAAGTTATTCAAATAATTTATCAATAATATTTACTGAAAACGACATCATCAACAAATTGAATTTTGAAATTATTATTGATCAATTTGTTGTATTAAAAAACAAAGAGTATCTTTACAATTATTTTTTATATATATTTATACCCATATTATTAATTAAGTAATCAGTTATTGACTATCAACAAATCAATAACTATGTTCATTTATTAATTAAGTGTACAATTTTCTATTTGTGGTACAAATAAAAGTTTTCTATATGTTTATTTTTTGAAATATCATTATTTTAAAATGAATATAAAAATCAAACTCAGAAAGAACCAAAGATTAAAAGTATAATTTCTATAAACAAGTATAAATTAAAAGATTAGCTGAAACTTGAATAGCAATAATAAAATGTTTTCTGAAAAAGTGAATTTTCAAAAATTCTGGGATAAACAAATTTTACAATATTATATGACAATACTTATTTAATTTTAAAAGCTATTTTTATAAAAAATATAGTTCATACTTGATATAAAAAGATTATAATCCAAAATATTTTTATATAGAAAGATTGTAATCCAAAATATATTTATACAAATTCTTATTATCCAAAAAAAAGTTTGAAACTTCACTTAAATAAGAAAATACCTGCAATTTTTCTTCTTGTTCACTGAATTTTAATAAATCTTGCTCCCATTGTTCTAAAACACTTTTAAGTTGTTTACAAAACTCTTCATTAATCTTTTGTCTAAAAAATAATTTGCAGAAAAATCTTATTTATTTTTGATTATCAATTCATTGAAATACACTTCTAAAGTGTATTTATGAAATAATTTTACAATCCTGATCAATATTATTTAAGCTTACTAAATTTTTAGGTAGTCAGTATGAATAGTTAGACACACATGAAATAACTACATGATAGTCCAACTTTTGACATGCAATATGTTCATATCATTCACTGAAGGTAAAAATCATATGGCATGATTGAAATGAAAACATTATTTCAATAAATTACTCGATACATTGATGTTGTCTCAGATTGATTCAAGGGGTGATTGAGAAAATGAATAAAGGTAGACATAGTAGCTAACATGACACCAATACTATTTATCAATATTCACAGAAAACTTTTTTTTTTTAAGATGAGCCTTATCCAATATTTCTGCAACTTGCCATTTAATTTTTACTTTGCATCTGTTAAATATTGATATTTGAAATAAAAAAATAAATATTGTAAGATATGCTGAACTTTAAATGAAAATTAGAAATACGCTGATGTAACTACTTATATCGCTGCAGAAAGGAGTTTGCTGTTAACTGAAATGAGAGCTTAAAGGAACTAAGCAGAGCAAATTCCTGATGTCCACTCTACTTGATCTTATTGTTGCAGCTATTATTATTATTATGTGATTATTCGTATAGTATATGAACATGAATAGGCTGCTCACCAACATGCATTAGCCAGTTTGGTGAGTTTATTGATTTTTTTTATCTCCGAGTTATACCATGGTCTTTCTTCTGTTACCACTGAAGACAGAATGAATGTATGTGTGAATGAACTTTTTTTTTCTAATAGATATTTACAATCATGACAAACTAAATCATAGTCCTTATTCCTAGGAGGTTGTAAAGATGTCAGTCAAGGCTGTAGTTGATAATCAAAGGTGGAGGGTGCCAAGAATCTCCTGATTACAGAGCTAGGTTGCCATTTGATGATGACCTTTTATTTAGATGCCTATAATTGCAGATCATAAGTGATGAAAGATTGCAGGAATTAGAAGAACTCTAATATTAAATGGGGCATCAATGCACTTTGTGAAATTAGAAGATAAATAGACAATTGATTTAAAAAGTGGATATGTACTATACTACAAAGGCATAAATATTTAAAGTTCAACTGGAGTAGCATTCATTATAAATAAAAAATGGAAGAACAATATTGAAACTAGAGACAAAAATTATTAACAAAAACAATATTCACAATTGCTATTTTTAATCTTCAGAAGCATTCTAATGGATTTAAGTTAGAATTTGTAAATCTTTTTCAAATATTAACAGAATCTGAACATGATTCAGATTTGAGTGAAATCAAAAGGAAGATAACTGATACACTTTTAAAAACTGTAACAAAGATAGCTGGTACAAAAAGGCAGCAATTGACCAATAAAATTTCTACTGAAACAAGACAATGAAAAAAGGAATACGAAATGGTGTAAAAAAGAATTGATAAGGATATGAGAGAATATAATTGTGAATTAGTAAGAAAAGCTATAAAAGAGAATAAGTTTCAAGAATATAAAACATCATCTTGGTATTGGTAGGCAATTTGTTTTTGCAATAAGAAAAAATGATGGAATTATTACTAAAAAGAGATATAATATCATGAAATGTGTAGAAGAGTTCTATCAAGAATTATATAGTAATAAAGAATAAGGAAAAGTACTTTCTACAACTACTAAATGAGGAAATGAGATATGCAATTAAATCTATAAAGAAGGGAAAAACTCCACATAATGTTGGAATTATAATCGATATCTTAAAAAAAGTGGATGAAATGGAAAATTATTTTGAAAAGTTATATATCAAATGTCTAGATAATAAAGATATACCAGATGATTGGAAGAATGCAGTATTAATATTTTAAAAAGGTGATAAATAAGATATTAGAAATTACAGACCTATCAGTCTTTTATAAGTTCAATAAATAAATGTTTTACCAATATAATTACAATTTGTCTATAGTGAATTTTGGATTTTAACCTACAAAATGAACAAACTGGATTTAAAAGTGGCTTTAATACAGTGAATCATATCTAAGTATTGAGAGAAGTTATTTAAAGGATCAATGAATACAATTTGCCATTATGCTCTAGATTTGTAGATTATGAAAAGGCATTTGATTCTATAACCACTTCTTTAGTGATCATCAAGGTATAGATCCAGAATATTGCGATATTCTGAAGAATACAAAATACAATAGCAAGAAACATTACATAATGATACTAGGAAGATTAACATTGAAAAGGGTGCACAACAGGGTGACTCCATATCTCCAAAACTTTTTTACAGCAGTTTGCAAGAAGCATTTTGTAAATTAAAATGGAAGCTAAGGGAGTAAAAATAAAAGTAGATTATTTAAGTCATCTAAATTTTGCAGATGATGTAATTGTTTTTGCAAATAATGCTTTAGAGCTTCAAGAAATGTTGCAAGAGATATCAGATGAAAGTCAGAAAGTAGGACTAAATGTATATGTTAAAAAGATTAAAGTAATGTTCAATGAATTTTTCAAAAGAAAATAAACATTGATAATGATAAGTTAGAAGAAGTCAATAACTACAAATATCTTGCCTCAGATTTTATTACAGATGGAAACATAATGGACGAAATCAATCATAGAAAAAAATTTGTTTGCAGTTTTTTGGTAGAATAACTTAATATTAAAAAAAAAAGTTTATGTGTTTAAAAAGAAAGGTCTTTAATAAATGTATTTTACCAGTTCTTACTTATTGATCTGAGACTTTGACATTTAACAGAGAAGCAATAGAGAGACTTCAGACCACTCAACAAAGTACAGAAAGATACATGTTAGGAGTAACAAGAAGAGATTGAAAATGAAATACATGGGTGAGAAAACAAACAAATGTTAAGTCTTTTAATACTTTTTCTTAATTCTTTCAATGATGTCAATAAGTGGAGTTGGCTGGACATATTGCTAGAAAAGATGATAATAGATGAACAGTTGAAATCTTAAGCTGGATTCCAAATTGTAAAATATCTAGAAAGAGACCATATGTGAGATGGATGGATGAAATAATGAAGTGTCCTGGAATGATGTGAAGAAAAGAGGATAGAGATCAGAGAAGATGGATTGAACTTGGAGAGACTTTCATCCTCCAGTTGACCGATAATAGTCGAAAATGATGATGAACTAATTATATACTATAGTATATAATTCGATGATTGATTAATGTTCTCGATATTTTCATAATATAGTACATTTATATCTATAAAAGTTATTCCAGAAAATATTGGATGTTTAGCTTTAATTAACAATATGTTTATCAAAATGTGTGTGAGGCGGATGGGTAATTAGAGAAAAATAATTAGTGAATTAAATACTACACTATATTTAATTAAGGCTCAATCCAGCATCCTATTATCCCCCTCTCTAGGAATACAGACTGATTGATCAATTTGATTTTAAAGAACAAAAGATTCAAAATTATAAATATTTTGAATCAACAGAGCAAAGACTTTCTTATGCAATAAGATACTTCAACTTTATTAGAATCAGTGGGAAATCATCCTAAGGAGACCTAACTCAGGAATTATGCATGTGAAAGTACAAAGTAGCAGATTAAGAATTTGCTCAGGCTATCTCTAAATTATATTTATTATACATTTGTACAGCAATTATGTATGTAAACATTTTAACTTCTTGTAATAATCACTTGTCATATATATACTGTACCATGAACCGCTTTTGCTGATGATGCTGGTATATATAATAATGACATATATTTATATGTATCTCAAGGCACAGATATTCCCCGTGTTTATGTGAATTATTCTAAAGCAATATTATCTTGTCAGTTCACCCAAATATTAATTGACATTTGTATTTTAATAAATGACATTTAATTAAAAATAAATTTTGATGGGGGATCAAACCTATTATATGAGGCACACAGATTATATTTTCTGGTCACCAAATCCTATCTCAGAGGATCTCATTTAACATTTATTCATAAAAGTTTATTTGAATGTATGGATTTTAAACTTTGTTAACCTGCATTTAGAACACCACTGTCTGTTAAGAAAGACCACATGAATATTTTACCCTCTGGCATCATTATCCCAGTTCTCACAATAACAACCGTGGTTTGCTTAGCTTAGAATATGAGCATTCAGGATCAGTTATGAATTGATATGTAAGACTTGGAGGTGAGACTATGGAGAGAATGATGCACAAACAACTTAACAATATAAGTTAAATTACAATATTATTAATTTTAGATTGATTTTAGAGATTACTTATAAACATTATTATTTGATGTTTAAAATTATAAATTAATAAATCTCATAAAAACAAATATTGGAGATTAATTATAAATATATAGATGCATTTAATTAATATGTTTATTTAAATAAAAATATAGTATATATACTTAAGCTAGATGTAATTTTGAGGGGATTTGAATCCAGACTTTCAAGCTCCCTTGGTCATCCACTCTATCTTATTCATTAATCATTAAAAAAAAAGTAATTTAAAAAAATTATATTTATTAAAATATACATATTATATTTAGAAATATTACTAGAATCACTCTTTTCTTTATTTTGCTGCAATATCTTAACAGAAAATAAAAAATGCTCCTTTGTTTTTTAACAGATATGTAGATGATTATTTGATGATTTTTAATAAAAGCCAAAGACAAATACGCTGCTTTATTAATGATAATAATGAAATGGAAGAGAACATAAAGTTTACGATTGAGAAGGAAGAAAATAATGAAATTGTATATCTGGATATAATGTTTCAAAAGAAATTGATAGATAAAAAATGGTATATTCAGACATATTGGTAACAAAATAAGTTTATTTTCCAACATTGATAAAAATATATATAGGAATAAAAACAAATAGTATTATAGTGAATAAGTTTAACAAAATTATAAAGAAGATTAATAAAAAATGCAAAAGAATAATTACTACAAAAATAGTTAATAAAAAAGAGAAAACCTATTAAATTTGATAGAAAACAAATACATAGGATATAATAAAGATAATAAACATAATTAATGGAATATATATAATAAAATGAAAACAATGTCTAGATAGTAGGATTGATAAAAAATATGTGGGAGAAAAAAAATATTCTATAAAAACAAGATTAAAATAACATGTCAGATAATAAATGACTGATTATATATATGAAAGAAACAGGACACAAATTTACACAAAGTTCAATAAAAATGAGATAACATATAGAAAATATTAAAGAAATGAAAATAAAAGAAGTAATACTAATAAGAAAGATAAAACCAATATTTAACAGGGATTCTGGGATTAGGATGAGGTTGGTATAGTTATAGTTATGGTAAATATAAGGAGGTAAATATATAAAGAGAAAATTGTTTATAAATGAATTATGAGTTGTAAAAAATGGCTAAGTTAAATAGGAATATAAACATGGTTAGCATAATATTTACATTAAAGCAATATAATATAAATTTATGAGAATTATATAATAATAATAAAAGTTAAAGTGTATAAAATAAAAATATAAATAAAGAGTTTTAGGAAATATATATTATTTTAAATAATATATAATAGAGGGACAATACACATGGTCTAGAAATAATATATTTCACACAATAGATTATGTATTGGTAGAGAAAGAGGGAATGAATAAAATATGGAAAATTAAGGTGTTTGATAACAAAAAAGTATGCACTAATGATCATAACTTCATTGTAATTGAAATTGTCTGTAATGTGATGGAGAATAGAAATAATAGTGAAAGATATGGATGGAGAGTGAATGATAAGAATAAGTTGGAAGAGTATAAAATATAAGTTGAAGAAATCATGGAAGAGTTGATTGGAGATGATTATAAGGACTGGTATAAAGTAGTAGAAAAAGTGACAAATAGGGTTTTAGGTGAGAATATTTAGAAGAATAAAAGTAATAAAAATAAATGAGAATTAGTAAAAGTATAAAAGAGAGAAAAGAAGCATGCAGAGAATATAAGTGTGCTATTAAAAACAAGGAAAGTGAAAAAGATATTAATGCTAAATGGGAAAAGTACTTAGAAAAGAAGAAGTTGGCTAAAATAGATAATTATAGAGAGAGAGAATGAAATTGAATAGTAAATTGTTGGAGGATATTAATAAAAGTGAAAGAGATGGAAGTAAAAAATTTTGGAATTACATTAAAAGGAGAAATATAGGGGAGAGATACTATTACTAGATGATGAGGGAATAGAGTGTAGCTTTAGAAAAGATTTAGAGAGAATCTTAAATAGATATGTAATGAATATAGAAAAGATTTTAGATGTGAAGGATAGAATGATAGAAAACATGAAAGCATATAGTAATGGGAATATTAAGTTTACAAAAAATGAACGGAATGAGGTAGAGAAGAAATTTAAAAGTGGAAAGGCAGATTTAGATGGATGGGCAACAGAGATGGTAATGAATTTAGGATATAGGGCAAAAGTAAAGTTATCCTGTTTTAATAAGATGGCACAGAATAGAGTTTTTCTGAGTAGTTGGAGTAATACAAGAGTAAGATTATTATTTAAAGGAAAGGGTAAGGATCATAGAAAGTTAAATAATTATTGACTGATAGCAGTAACATGTTTTATATAGTTTTCTCATATATGGTGGCTAGAAGAGTTGTAAAATGGATGGAAGGGAATAATGTAATGGGGGAAATGCAAGGAGGTTTTAGATTAGATAGGCATATAGGAGATAATTTATTTGTAGTTACACAACTTATGTATATGAGTAGAAATTCAGGTAAACAGTTATTTTGTAGATATAGAGAAGGCATATGAGAGTAAATAGAAATAGATTATGGATAAGTTTAGCAAATTTGGGAATGGATGAAGCTTTAGTGGATATTGTTAAGAAATTATATGAAAATAATTATTATATATATCAATCAGGGAATATACAATCAGTTAAAGTTAAAAATGGGGTGGGACTAAGGCAAGGATGCCCTATTCACCTATTTTGTTTGTGTTGTATTTGAATGAAATGGAAAGAGCAATAGAAAGATTAGGAAGAGGGATAGAGATACTGTTAATAGGTGGTAAGGGAGTATATATTTTGTCAGGTCTTTTTTTGTGGATATATTTTTGTGTGCAGAAAGAAGAGAAGATATGGAAGTTATACTGAGAACATGTGCAAGGGTGGATAAAGAGATGGGATTTAAATTTAGTGAAGAAAAATCAAATATAATGATGGTTAATACTGGGGAAAGAGAAGATGTAGAATTTTTTGGGAGATATTAAGTTAAGGGTGGTGAATAGATATAGTTATTTGGGAATTATTTTAAGTAATCAGAAAAATTATTTGGATGAATGGGAGAAAAAATTGATAAATGCAGCAAAGAAAAGAAAGAAATTGATAAAGAAATTAACAGTGTTTTCATATAATAAATATGACATAGCTAGAATTATATGGAAGTGAGTTGCAGTAGCAGGGTTATATGGTAATGATGCATTATGTGTTAGTAAAGGGGTATTAAATTACTTAAGAAAAAGTTCAAAGGGAAATAGGAAGACATGCATTGGATGCAGATGTATTGACAGCAAGGGAGACAATTCAAGGAGAAGGGGATGGTCAAGTTTTCATATGAGAGATGCAAACAGTAAAATGAAAATGGATTGCAGTTTATAGATAATAAAAGAATAGCCAAAATAGTATTTAATTGGGTTATGATTAAAGGGCAGGCAACAAGTTGGATAAGAAAGGTAATGCGGTATGCAAAAGATTTGGATAAATAATTTATATCAGTATATTTGCATAAAAAATGGTATATATTGTGTTAGGAGGAATGTTGAGTGTTATAGTGGTAAGGAATGGGGTAAAAGAATAGATTTATTAATAAAGAGTAGGGAGTTAGAGAGATGGAGAACTAGTATGGAAAGTAAAAAGAATTTAAATATATATAGAAATAAACAATATTAGGTGCGAGTTAATATATGATAATAGTAAAGAAAGTAGTTTATTGTTTAAGGCTTGGACAGGTTCTTTAGCAACAAGAGAATATACATGTAAATGGAAAAATATGGGTGATTTAGTCTGTAAATTATGTAAGGAAGGAATAGAAAATATTAGGCATCTGTTAATTGAATGTAAATGCTTGAAAACAGAAAGGGTACATGTAATGAAGTTATGGAAGAATAAATATGAAAAAAGTGATTATACAGAAAATGGATTATTGATTTTTATGCTGGGTTTGGAAAAAGATAAGGGGGATTTAGATATAAAGGCCATAGAGTTAACAAAGATTATGTTGTAGAAATGGAATGGAGCAGAATATGGGAAATTTAGAGTGAGGAATGGAAAATAAAGTGGCTAACAGGTTTCTCTGGGCATAATTGCTGAGGATTCTTGACTTCTTTTAAAGAGAAGCTACAGTACATCATATCACATCAATGTTTAAGGAGAAGCCACATCACATCAATGTTTTTTAAGAGATTAAAGTGAACTGGGTAAGTTCAAAGATTATAATGTTTATAGGTTTTAGATTTAAAAAAGTAATAAATATAAAATATTATTTTTAACAGAAGAATGAATAAGGAAGTAATATATATTATATGATTTAAAATTAAAAGAATATTAGCTAAGAACTATAAAGTGTAAGTTTATAAAGAATAGAAATAATTAGGAGATTGTTAATAATAATAAAAATAAATAATATATTTAGATTAATAGTTGTTCTTGAATATATATGTATACAGTTAAGAATACACATGTATAATTTATATTTATTTTCTATTTATATTGTACATTTTATATTAACTGGATTATTTTATTTGGGTTTGATTATTTGTTTCAGTTTTTTTTTTTTATATTTTATGTTTTTAATTTTTATTGTTTACATTTTTATGGTATTCTTTATATAGTTATGTATTTTATTTTTTGTCTAAATATAGATGTATGTATATATGTACAAATAAAAGATTTTGCTAAAAGGTGGTTTGAATAAATTGTATTCATATTATATTTACATTTTGCATACAATTTTACATTTTTTCAGCAGTTTCTCTGGATAGTTTATTAAGCTTACAAACTAGTAGATAAGTTTGGTTCTAAAGTATGATAAAGTCTTTCTAATGTTGGACAATTATTAAGGAAGTATCCCATAGTTTTTCTTGCTTATGACATAGAGAACATATTGAGTCTATATTTGTAAAAATAAAAACAATCATTTTGGGGCTAGAAAGATATTGGTAGGAAGAGCCGCAAAATTGATCTTGATTAAAAAATTCAAATATTTTGCCTCCAAATACGAAAATTTAAATCTTTAAATTATCTATTTATAAGTCTTGATGTTGGGGTGGGTTAATTAGTTCTTTATGTAGTATTACATATGCATTCCAATATTTAATTTTTGTTACAAATAATTTCTGATCTAGTGAAGTGTATTTACCTATGAATGTGATTAATCCTTTAATGAAAAGATTTTTGATTAGTAGTAGTATATCCAACTGATTTATCAATTAATGCTTAGCATCACAAAATACAAGTTAATAAACCTGGTGATTTCATCTATTGCTCTCTGATAATAGTATATGCAGTGTAATGAGATCACATTGTGTTTGGCATGTTTTTGCATTGATTTGGTATTAATTGATAGTATTTGCTTGTCCCAGTTCAATTTATTGCATAGTGAATTTATCTTTTTCATAAAGGATGTAGTGTACTTGACGGTAGGCATATAGTAGGAGGTTTTTTGAGATCAAAATATTGATGACACTTTTGCATGTATAGATAAATATGCTTTAGATAATGAGTTGAATGTGTTTTGTATAAAGATGAGGAGTTTACTTTGGATTTCAGGTCTCATAGCATTTGTAGAAAGATAAATCAGAAAACCTAATTATTTATGTGATAAGGCAGCAAAAGGAGAGTTTATTTTATTGCCTGAGAGACTATTCCATGAGAGGACTTTTCTTTGTTGAACTTGAGATAATAGTTCTCTATATAATTGAGTTGAATGTCAATTAGTTGACAGATATAATTTTTTAATTGTAGTAAGATGATTAAGACATCTATATGTGCTATGTGATTGTTTGATTTATAAAAAATGCTATTAATTCCTGGCAGTTTATTTTGGATGCTTGATAATAATGGATTAATGGCTTAGGGAGGAACCCTATGATATAGAATCATGTGGGGAGAAACTGAGAAGTTTGTCCATTTAATGTAATGTGAATTTATCTGTTGTTGAGTGAGTTTGCTAATATATAGAGAATAAAAGTAGATACATTATGTTCTTTAAGAATGTGCAGGAGTGTCAATAGGAACTGATCAAAGGTAGAAGTGATATCAATTTGCAATGCAATAGGTCTTGATTTTCTAGAATGTCTGATACTATCTAAAGTCAATAAAAAAAGACAATGGCAGCACAGGTGGAACAATCTTTTTTGGCAACTGAAAACTTGATAGATGGGGAAGGATGAGAGGTGCAATCTTATCTTTAATTAGTGATTCTTTAGTTTTAATTAAAATAGGGATTATTGAGCTAGGTCGAAGATTATTAAGTGGTGATGGTATAACTTTTTTTTTTAAGGAAAGGTATCATTGCAATAAAGTATGATTTAAAACTAAACCACAAAATAAATTTATCTAAAAATAAATATAGGACCACAAGCATATACTATATCTAATTTAACTAGAATAGAATACTAAGAAAAATATACTGAATCATATAAATAAAGATATCATGAGATATATTTAAATAAAAATAAAACATATATTTAAAGCATATAATCTTCACTGATAGTTTACTAAATGACAATTATCTTTTTTTAAAAAAATCATTTTTAGGACTGATGGAAGTTCTTATTTACTTTTGTTGTCAAGTATCTCCAGACATCTTAATATGTTTGAATTCCTCAAACAAAATGCAGTCATGATCTCATCAAAGAATTTCAATGAAAACATAAATTAATAAAAAGACCATCAGAGCAAAATAGATTAATATAAATATTTAATTTATAGTATATTTTTAGACATAAAAATAAATTACTTAAAAGTTATTTAAAAATTTCTCCCTGAAGGCTTACAAAACATCATAATTTAGACAAAGATAGTCTTTTAGTGTCTCTTGATATTATTTGACATTCATCAGGGATAGTTATTGATGTTAGTTAGGTGTTCTGGCCTAACAACTTAGCCCGTCTTTCTGGGTTCATGGCTTAATCTATTTTTTTAATAATTCAACATCTCATTCTCTAGAATTATCTCAATCTCTAAGGAATATTTTCAATTGCTAACTTTAGACTTTTTCATTAGAAACTACTAATTGCTTTTATTAATTAATTTTTCTCTTATCTCCAAGTAATTTTTTTAATTTAACAACTTTATTGTATTTTAATTTATATTTTTTCTTTGTTATATTTTCCAATTATTACATATTCAATTTATATAATACACATGTTAAAGTACATTTAAGTATATAAAATTTATAATTTTCAGTTTATTAAATATATATTCATATATAAGTAACATACATTTATATTATTGCTTTTAATTGATCGCAGAGAAACTATGCAAAAATGGCAAATCTGTTGTATATTAAAACATATTTTTATTATGAGTACAAATAATTCATCAAAGTAAATAAATACTAATGACAAACTCTTTTTTAAACAAGATTTAAAATATTCAAAACATCTTGTTAAAAAAAAATTACCATTTCAAAGTTCTTAAAATTTTTATAAATTATTTAAAATCTCAACATTACTTTTAAATAATATTTAAGATATATAAATATTCAATATTCTTCAAACTGAAAATTTTAGATATAGTATTGGACATTAGAATAATTCATAGAGCTTTATTTAATCAATTTTCAAATATAATATTGGACACTACTAAAATTCATAGAGGTTTACTTAATCGATTTTTAGAATGTTCAAAATGATTTTTATTTATGCTTTTAAAGATGACTATCAAACCTATACATTTGACATCATTAGCCAAGTTTTGACAATATTATTTTTAATTCTTAAGATTATGTCTAGTGGTCAATATAATAAGAGACCACATTCAAATCTTATCACAACTCGTAAAGAGAACAAAATGGAATTTGCACATCCCAATATGGTTAATATAAAGTAAATAATATAAAAATGTAAATTGAATCCTCCTTGATTTCATTATTGATTAAAAGTAGTTGTTCTGTGTACAATTTTAGCTATGTTATTTCTTTGTGGATTATACTTTAGTTACAAAAGTATAAAGTAAATCATGTTTGACTTCAAATCAATTGTTTACAAAGAAGTAACATATTTAAAACTTAACATTGAACAACTATTTGTAATTTAACATCTATTATTATAGTGATGTGAATTTTTTACACATTTAACATATTAATCTGAGTCCTAGTAGGCCTAACAAATCAATTTTGGAAGGATTACGGTCAACAATTATAATTAGTTGAAAATTATTATTAGCAGAAATATTTTAATAACTTTACTTAAATAATGGGAAATTTTTATTTTTGGCAAAACAATAGTTATAAATTTTTTTAGATAGGATAAAGAATGCTTTTTATATATCCCCCCCTCCCCTGATTAGTGCAATCTTGATTAAATATTGCATCTAATTATATAATTCTAAAACAGCAGCAATCTTCGCTAATGCTAAATTTAGTCGATTTTATATTCCTTCTTCTGTTTTTAAACTATATTAAATAATGATGAATTCATCTTCATAAAGCTGATAATGAGAAAATAGTCTGAACACCCAATTTGTATGCCTAGCATTACTATCAAGATTTCATCAACATTTGCCTTCATGAGAAAACAATTATACAAATATACAATGTTAACCACTGGATCGGAGAATATTTTTATATGATAGTGCACTGATAAATGTAAATAAAATTTGAATTTGTTTATCAATTAATTTACTTTCATATTCTATTTTAGATAAGGTTATATCATTCATTATTTGTGCCAGTCAAACCCCTATTATGATCCATAATTTATCTGCTTATTATTAATTGTGAAGTTTAAAAGAAACGATTTTAGGGAAGAAGAGTATAATTATTTAGCAATGATATTTAATTAAACTTGTTACATAAATAAACATGCACATACAGTTTAGACATTTATATGTTAGATATATTTAAATATTTATTTTTATTTAGTGTGGATAATTAAATCCATGCTTTATTAATACATAACATATTTATTTTATTTTTCTTTTCGTAGGAAGTTAGAATATTTAGTTACAAAGTGTAGTGCTGGAAATAAAAGCCTGGAAAGGTGGTCAATCAGCATTCATAGTTGATATAGTAAATGTGTAGAATTATAAAAATTATCTTAAATTCTTTAAAATTTAATAGTATTTTTTGAATGTGCATGTATGTGTGTGCATGAATGAAATATATAAAAGGATCTTACTTGGATTAAATAAACAAATCTAACATTAAAATAAATTTTAATAGAGGAAAATTAATCCATGTAAATTGAAGCAAAAAAGCTTGAAATAATTATTCTTTTTTTTTTTTTTTTTTAAGAAAAAAAATTTAATTTGATTAGATTTATGGATAACAAAAATGAATTTACAAATTTGGCAAGTAATAATATTAATTAAAAAATAAAAGTCAAGCATTAGTGGTCGAGAGATCAGTGACAGCTACTTTATAAGCAGTTGTCCTGGGTTTGCGGGTTTGCTTCCCGGGCTGATGCTATGACACATGAGAAAAAAAAATAAAAAATAAAAAGAATCATTAATTTCTTATGTATTTTTAATTACTAATCTATTACGATTTTAATTAAAAAGCAAAAATGTTAAAAAGAAAAATATAGAATTTGTAAAAAGAAAAAAAAAAGAAAGCATCATGTTAGCACTGAACTAGAAAATTAAAAAAACATCAGGATAGCTCTAATTATTGAAAATAACAGAACCTTTTTTTGTGTGAATATAACAGTAACTGAAAAATATATTGCTGTGATTTATTAAATATAAATCACTCTTAACAGAAAGAGAAACATTAGATTTATGGATTACAATTATTATTTGTTGATACAGCCACAAAAAATGCATTACTAATTAATTTAAAATGTACCAGTGTGCCATAATTATATAATAATCTTTTGAAAAATATCTGAGATCAACTTTAATACCATAACCTGAATTAATTACAATGCCTATGAAGATTGTGAGCTCCTATCATTTTGAAAATGGAACATTTAAATTGAATAAATTAGAAGAAGAAACATCACAAGTTTTTTCCCTCCATGCTGATGAGTAATGGAATTTATAAAATATATACCGTAGTAAGACTATTTCATGTGAAACTAACAAAAATAGAAACAATCATAATAAGCCAGTCTAATTCATTTACTGAATTCTAATTTATTCCTTGTATATTAGTTATTAAATTACTTTTATTTAGTTATTTTTATATGCTTAGCCATTGTATGAATTTATTCTATAATAATTATTTTTAATTTTGTGTGTGAGAGTTAATTGTATCTGTAAATACATGGTTATTAGTTTATAAAATTCAAGTATTCAGGGTCATTTTATATCACAGCTTTATGTTCACTCTAGAATTGATCAGTTCTATGTTTATAAAAAATAAATTAAATTAGAAAGAAGGCTTAATCACTGAGCAAATGTCAAATGTAAATAGGAATTGGGGATTATAGAATTTGAAATTGGTCCATTCAGTATTATCTTTTTACAAATGAAAAGATTAGTGCCCTAGTAAAGGCTGAAAATGTATACCTTTTTATTTAAAACAAATTGCTTATGAGTGGTAAACCTATTTTGAATCAGTAGTGTTGATTTTGTGGAGGTGATTGGGAAATATAATCTGTTTTTAGGTTCAGTCATTTCCATTCTTACCTTCTTTATATATAACTATAAAAGTTACACTGATTATTTATATTTAGAAGTAATCCTTTCAGATTACTGGTACAAAAATGGTGACTAAAGTGTGGCATGATTAATTCATTTTTACTTGAGAATTCAGGACAAAAATGACTTCCTAATGTGTGGCTGATAATATATGTATATAAGAATACACTCTGAGAAAATTAAATATAGAAAAATGACTAAATTTTAATGGAAATAGAAATAAATAAATTTTAAATACATTATAGTTTCATTAGGGTATATTAATAACATTACAATATGTAGGTGCCTAAATAATATGTATATATATTTTCTCCTGAACTGAAAATAATCAATTTAAAAGACAACTATTAAATTTAAATTAAAAATTTATTTACATCAAATCGACTTTCGTTCAAAATTGAATCTTGTCAAGATCTTACAATAATTTAAAAAATATCACGATTTACATATCCAGAAAACCCTCTATTGGTCAATCTCAAACCTAACAAATGTTTTCATACTTTCCAATTTTTATTTAATATCCATTTTCCTCCCAGCTTTATTGAACCTTGTACTAAATTCATGCATTTCTCTTTATTTTCCTGTATATACATAGTCTCATATACTTTCCTTTTTTTTTATAATTTCTACAATATTTGATCACCTCAATATTCTCTTCACATTTCAAAAGTAATATCAAGTGAAAAATGTATATATGTGGTTTATTCAAATAAGTGCTATGAAATAGGAAAACAGTATCATTTGGAATGAAAGATGACATTGGCACTTAAAATTAATTATAAGAACTAGTCACTAAGCTATAATGTTAAGGGGTATAGGAGTGAGAGGAATTAAGTAGGAAAAAGGGTTAAAATTGGCTTATGTATGAGTTCAGTCAAGTTCAAACATTTCTGAAGATGTTTGTATGTTTATAGTAAGGATTGCTGCACGAAACTATGTATTTGAATTATATATAATAGTAATAGTGTTATTGTTTTTTTTTATTCTCTGCATAAGCCAAATAAATAGTAGTAGAAGACTTATATAAATTAAATGATTACTGGATCATTAAAAAAATAATGAAAAAAGAGTCAATTATTGAGAAACCAGTGATACAAGAGCAGAAAAGCCAACAGAGTTGGAGCTGGACCAAACAAAAATTAAATCTCCTGAAGCAACACCACTCATAATTGATATGAAAATGTTGTCTGATTTGATCAAAGAAGACCAACAGGAAATTAATATAGCAACAAAAAAATGAGATAAAATTTGAGGAAACTCAACAAATGATTAGAGAAATTTGTGAAGAAATAAGAAAAGAAAGTAAGAGTATGATAGAAACATTCTCTGAGAAATGTGAGGAGAGATTTAGTCAACTGAAAGAGAATCAAGGAGAGTATAATGAAAAGACAGAAAAGATAAATATGCAAGTGATAAAGAATGAGAAATCAATAAATAAGATATGAGAAAATGTAGAAGAGATAACAAAGTTAAATGATTTAAAAATTGATTTCGAAAAAGCAATATAGCTGAACTACTAAATGTAATGGATTCCAGTATGCATGGCCATTCAAGTAGGCAGTCTGAGAAAATGTATGATTAAGCTTACTTAAATGTTCTGGAGATAGAAAAAAAAAAAACAGACAAAATGAAAATAAAGCATAGAGATTTCAAAAAAAGATGTTGGCCAAATGGAAATCAAAAGCAAAATAAAGGTCTAGTCTAAACTGGAAGTTAAACTAGAATTAAAGAAAGTTATGATGCCTCAACAATGTGTGCCACCTATGGCTGGATGAAGCTATGATCCTGTTGTTAAGATGGAAAAAACACTGATAATTTTCTCTGGTCATCTAAAATAGGATCAGCAATATCACTCAAGAAATGTTGAGAAAGAGATAAAGATTAAATCTCAATTGAATATGGAAAGTCTGAAATATTGATAATTCTAGACATATGGGAAAGGATAAAGAATATGTTTTAAAAATGTGCTATAATGTTTGATATTAGTGATTTTGGCAATATTATGTGCAGTATTTTTTTTCCTCATATGATGTTTTCTATATTATTTCTGGATAACAGTGCAATGCTTTTTGAAGTACAACTGATTGTGGCATAAATTGAAATATAATGCTGGACTATTGAAACTATTCAATCATGAAAATAAAAATTGTATGATATGCTAGGCTCTGTAACCATTTGAAAGATTCATGTGAGTTATGAGTGATTGGTCTTATTAAGTTGGAAAAGTGCAGTTACTTGACATGTATGGTAATAATTCATAAGAAAGTCATTCTTTTTATTTTTAGAGGAAATCATTTCATTTATTACAGATGGTTACACAGTAGAGCTATATCCAGTCAGTGGCTTAGTCTGTTTTTTTTATTAGTAAATATATAGGTTATAAGGCTACACTTGTAGCATAATCCCAGTGTAAGTGGGAGGTTTTGAATATAGCCCCTAACTTTCAATGTATTCATGATCAAAGTACTGCTTTGCATTATATTGATATCTGGAAGATAGCTTGAATGGACTTATTGTAAAGTGATTATGCATATAGTCATTCAATATGAACAAAAGCCAGGCAATTGCAAAAGTTCAATGATATAGTATTTATCGATAAAAAAATTCCACTTGTAGAGTTTACTTCTTTAATCAATAACAAAATGTGAATGTGATAAGAAAACTTTACCATAAAATAAGATATAGAAAAAATGGAATGAGAAATAAAATATTTGTTTTTATTGTCTCATTTTTTAAATTGGGGGCGGGGTGATATATAATGCTGGGAATAGAAGCCTGAAAAGGTGTTCAGCCAGCATACATAGTTGGTATATTAAACATGTGTTGAGTTATGAAGATTATTTTAAATTCTTTTAAATTTAATAGTATTTTTTCAATGTGCATGGGTGAGATATATAAAAGCATCTTATTAGGATTAAATAAACAAATACAAATATAAATAATTCATAACATTAAAATCCATGTAAGAACTTTTAAATTGAAGAAAAAGAGCTTGAAATAATTTTTTTAAAGAAATTT
Organism: Epiperipatus broadwayi; assembly: GCA_028023455.1. Classification (NCBI taxonomy): domain Eukaryota; kingdom Metazoa; phylum Onychophora; class Udeonychophora; order Euonychophora; family Peripatidae; genus Epiperipatus; species Epiperipatus broadwayi. Next base: position 1,189,841 of record JAQFVV010006262.1, read on the forward strand.
TTTTACTTTAATTAGACTTGTAGACAACAAAAAAATGAATCTGTAAATTTAGTAAGTAATAGTAATTAAGAAATAAAAAAAGTCACTAATTTCTTATGTATTTTTAAGTTGTTTAAGTTAAAATCTTAGAATTTTTTTTTAATATCAGGCTATTATCTTGACTGCTAGATGTCTAAGTTCCAGTTTTGATCCTAGTACTCATTGATAACAGCAAAAGCTAGAAACTAGTAAGAGGTGGAGATATTCATTACATTTGGTATGTAAAGATTACTCAAGCTTAAACAGTAGATGACCTTAAAGTAAGATGAAGAGAACTGCTTTTGGAAGCATAGAGCAAACATGAAAGTCATATGACAGTTTTAGACAAGGAGTAGAAGGAACTCCTACATTTAGCATAAAAATGAGTTCTTTAGAATATATAAAAAATGATCTGCTCCCAGATCCGTATAACTATGCAAATTAGTTTGGGTTCAAAATCTCAGAATTTTTTTTTTAATTCCAAGCTATTGGCCAGAATAGTGAGTGTAAAGGAGTAATGGGTGAATGCTAGATGCATAATTGTATTAGCTTCACCTTTGAATTTTAATCTTACTGTTGAAGACAAAATCCAGAAAATTATCTGATGGGAATATTAAAGCACTTTATCATCTGGTGTCCATTGAATATCAAGTTTATAATAAATTGGATCTTAAGTACAATGAAGAAAAAAAATTCTATTGGAAGGACATAAAATCCTGAGATTGTTGGCGGTAATTTTAAAAGATTGAAAAATTCTTTAAGTAAAAGGGGAAAAACAATAATATTTTATTTTCCTTAAACATACAACCAACATGTATGTGTGCATTAAGAGTAAAATTTGTAGACATAAAATTACAAAAAAAAAGTATACCTTTCCACTTGTTGTGATTTCCACACTTCATCCACTTTGCGCTGGCTAGCTTTTAAAGAAGCCTGAGTGTAATCTTCCAAACGTTTTCTCTTGTTTAATATAGATTTATGTATGTCTGCTAAATATTTTTTAAAAAATATTTTATTAAATAATGTAATAATATTATCTCATCTATTTTTTTTCCTATTTTCTTTTTTAAATGTGACAATTCCTATTTTACATCTCTCATAACTTTTTTCTTACATATAATTAATTTCTAAAGAAAATCTTAAAATAATGAAATATATATATATATTAAATTAATTAACATTAAATATTCTATTAGAAAGGTTTACACAATAAATTATTAAATATAATATTTAACATGAGTGACTTATAAAGATAATTTAATGTATAATCATAGACAAAATAACATTAGAACTTGAAATATATTCATTTTACATATATCAGAATATTTTTCAAAATATTGAAATAGTGATAAATTTAAAATTATATCATCTTTTTTTCAAAAACTAAATCATATGAGCATATCTAAAATATAGTAACAAATTGAGATACCAACTCTTTTATCTCAATATCTAATTTATTTTAAACATTTTGTGGTTGACAAAGTATAAGTTAAATTTCAGATCATAATTTTTTTTATGTAGGTTTATATTATATATGCACTCATTGATAAAGATCTGCATTAATAATTAAGTTTAGTCAATTTTATTTTAGTTTGAAAAAAAATAAAGAAACTTGTACTAAAATTATTTCAAATAAATCTGAAAAAATTTATATTACAGGAACAACACGTAATAATGATCTATAAAAAAAATTTCTCAGTTATTATTTTTTTTATACACTCTTAGAAAATCTTTTTTTTTATTTATTTAGCCTTGTTCCTGTTTTTGAAAATGTTGAATTTCCATTAAACAAGCAGATTTATCTAATAAAAAAATTATTTGATAAACTGAATGAATGAAAATAATTACTGCGTAATTAATCAAAGAATTTTTTAATACATAATCTGAATGATTGAAAATAAGTACTGGTTCATTTAATTTTTAAAAAATGTATTCAAGTAATCACTGGCTTTGTTAAGTAAGGAATTTGGTAAATGAATGGGTTTGTTAATTTAAAAAATTATTGGTAAACAAGTGAGCTTGTTGATCAAGAAAGTTAACGATATAAAAAGATTATCTCAGAATTATTCAGATCATTCTGCTTCTATTTGTCATCGAGGCTGCTTCATCTTATGATCGCTGCCTTTATCTGATTAACATGATGTATCCTGAACTTTTACCAGTAGTCAAATTAATAACTATGAGCAGCTAAAGCACCAGACAATATGTAGCCTATTACCATTGAGTGTCAAAGTTTACTTGCTGAGTTTAAGCTAACAATATGCTAGCCACCATCAAATCTGCAGTTCAACAAATGCATTTCTCAATATTAAATAAAAATTTCAGAACTCTCTACAAAACTTAAAACTGGTAAATGAAGAGACTTCACATGGAAACTACTAAAGGAAGTACATTTACTTATGCATGTGCTGAAGCTATAAATATTGTTATACATCTTTATGCTTCACCTGTTGCTCATTATATAACCACTAGCATGGGTTTGAACCCAATTTATATATGTGGTTGGTACCAGCATCTAGCCATAGGCAATAGCACCTATATATATATATGTGCACGAATCTGGATGAATCTATACTGAAATTTAAATATTTTATGGGAAATTAAATAGACATCTATTTTAATAAATTATCAAAAGATTTGGTTTCTTTTGTCCATTTAATTCATGTATGTGTATGAAACAAAATAGATATTTAAAAGTCACACACTCAAGTCTGGTGGTTTTGGTGGGTTGGTGTCTCATTTTAAAAATATATATAAAATTTTATATGAACAAAAGATTATTTAATTAAATTTCACTTAGCTAATTGATCAATCTTTCCATTATCATATATGAAAATGTGGGTTAATTTAAAATCTACAACCAAATATACTGAGTTTGAGATAATGGCTGGTGAAAATGTAATCAGATTTAACATCTAAAAAATGTAATTGAAACAAAAAATCATGTCCTGTCTCTAGATATGATATTTTGCCTCAAGGTACCAATAACAGCATTCTTTAGATATTCACATTATGTCTAAATTTTATGTTAGAATGCTAATATAATCCACGCTAATTTAATTTATAAACTAAATTATGTCGGAGTAAAGGAAATGACCATTTGCTTCTCCATGCCTCTGAGACTCTTGTCTTCTCACTCATGATCCTGAAGCCTGAAATAACTAGGCCCAAATTAAGTGAACTGTTCAAAAAGAATGCTTGCCTGAATGTAAATTTTGATTATCGATTGATGCTTATTTCCAGCAAAATCAATATATGATCATGATCCACTGACCATCTGCTTCACATCAACAAGTTGGCCAAGGTAAATGTCTGCATTGCCACCAACTAGTGAACTCTTTATTAACTTAGTATTTTATTTTAAAACTATATTTGTAAGCTTTCTGTTATTTATTTTTTCAAAGCTATTCTGTAAAATGTTAAATAATGTCTGTACAATTTGATTTAAAGCTGTATTAATTTCATGTTAAATTTGGTGTGGCAATCTAAATTGAAATTTATTTCTCTTTAGTTGTTATTTTGATCTATTCTTAATATGCCAAGTTGGTATGCAACCTAGTGAGTAAATTTAAACTCTACTGCTCGTGGTTTTTCCCCATTGAATTGTTGGAGATGCAAATTTTGCTTGAAAGTTAATTATCCTAAAACTTGCTTGGTTTGATATCAATTATTTCATATAATACTGTTTACTATTTAAATGACAAGTGAAGCTTTAATGCCTATACTCAGCTACCCTCATTAACTATAAATTAAATCCTTACCTAATCAATGAAATATGTTGTGCAAATTTATTTAAGTAAAATTCACTAGAAGTAGATTTTATATAATTAATATGTCAATTTTACATGTATTGGTCATTATCAAAATGTAGGGAGATATTTTAGAAGTGTGGGAGAAAGCCATCTATTCCCTTTAATTTTTAGATTCTGATTCATTTTATATTTTATTTGACATTGGTTAAATGCCCATGGATGGTTTGTATGTTTATGCATTCCATTGCATTAGATAGCATACTATTTTAAACACGTATTAACTAATTTGCAATAGTCATTAGTGACACAAATTATCTATACATTACAGGTGTTATGAAGGTATTGTTACAATTGTTTAATTCATTGATCTTCTTGCTTTGCCATGCACCTTGGAATCTTTGGAATGCCTTGACCCATTCCTCATTCTCCCTCAATGAAGATTTTTTTCCTATTGGAGATCTATTTCAGGCACTTCACAATGGATAAATGTAAGGGGAAAATACAGATAAACTGTCCCAACATGTTAGCTTGTGCCACTACTTTTCAGAGATATGTTCTTGGCTGTCTGCAGACATATTCTCACTTTTGTACAAATCTGACAAAGCCACTCAGAGTGTCTTAAGTGACCTGATTCATGTAGGCAATTGTAAATTATAACAATACCACCTTAATTAGTATTGATTTATTTATAAACTTGAAATGCTATCCATAAGATGTAATCATGTGCTCTTTGCAATACATTCTATTTAAGTATTTAGGTCCAATTATATAATTGGTTTTGTTTTGGCTCAGCTATCTTGTTCTCACTCATGTGGGGTGATCTCCCAAATCTAGTAGAAATATGATCACACACACTCTTGAAATCACACATCATCACCTATTGCTTATATGTATAATGTCGTAATAACATCTGTTATACATAAATTCATGATGTTTTGATGAGGGTTAAACTATACTTTATTGTTATTTATCTGATTAATTTATTCCATAACCTTGGCGTATTAACTGCACCAAACAAATTCCATGTATTACCACACAATTATGCATTAGCTCAATATTTATTTTTATTTATGTAACTTCCAAATGACCTATTTAATTAAGCTGCCAAGACACACAATTGCAGAATAGGCCATAAACAAACTTGTAATAATGATTGTATGGACATACACACACACACATATTTTGTTTCATTTATAATTATCAAACTACATATTTAATTGCTTAATAAATGTTTGTTATATCATTTATCTGTTATAGTATTTTGCTATTCCTTGCCCGAATCTCTAGCGTTAATTATTTAATTATATTACACCCCCTAATTAATGAAATCTTATTAATTGTTATCAATTAGAGTCATTTGTTTCACATTGCCCTGGTTATTGTTATTGCTTTGATTATTAATTAACATTAGGCAATAATCTGCACCATTGTGTAATTTGTTGATAAGTTAGGAATTACTTATTATTATTATGTGAATGGTGAAGAATTTATTAATTAATCATTATTCAACTAGTGCTCTTTAATTTATCCTTCTTTGTAATGGCAAGACTGTAGTCATAGGTGGAGCATTCTGTAATTCTTATATTTCTTTGTGATTATTGGTCAATCACCTAAGTATCATTGATTTTAAGTCTCTTGCTCTTCCTGTTCTCATTGCCATGACTGGAGTAATGGAAAGCTTGTTAGTATTTTCAAGCATTGTTCATATAGTCATAGTCCTTGGAACGCATGTAAATAGATTACAATTTAGTATTGTTCCAGATCATTGCTGTACTTTTGCTTGGATTCTAGATTTTGTTGAGTGAACACACGATTTTAACTGGTACAATACATATATGAAAATTCAACTTTTCCAAAAAATATTCCCTTCACCAACTTTTTTCTTGGACTTAAGGTAATCTTTTATTTATGGACTATTTTATAAAACATTATCAACAAGCCAGTGGAGGTTATTATTTAAATGATGTAATTTTGCGTGTTTAGGCATTTATTGTTATAAAACTATTTTTCTTAATGTTTTTATGTTATAACACTTTATTCAACTTAGTGTATCTGATATAGTATGGTAGCTTTAGTTTCAATAACAGAAACTAGTTTGTTTTTACAATTTTTTTTTTCTTTTTCCCCTCATAAAGTTTTTTTGTTTGAAAGAAAATCACTTCCATGATTATTTAATTATGATCTATGTTGATTTTAAAGAAAATTTTTCAACAGAAAAGTTTATTTTATTTTTTATATAGTTTATATTAAATAATTAATATAATGTCTCTGAAGATTGTCAAAATCATTAATATATGTATTTGATGAGATATGTACATAACTATACAGGAATCCCTCGATTAGTACAGCTTCGATTAGTACAGTTTCACTATAGTATGATATTAAAACAATAGAACAATCATCCACTAAAAATTGTGTTATTCATCATTTTCAGCTTTTAAAAAATTATAATCACCCCTTTTATAAACAACTAAACAACCATGAGTGTGAAAAGAAAAAGTTCTTCTGGAAATAACTCATATAAGTGATTAACATTAGAACAAAACTTGATATAATAAAGCTTCATGAAGAAGGTGCTTCCTTTGCTAAAATAGGCCATGAAAAAAGAATGAATGAATCATCAGTTACACAAATTATTAAAAAGAAAAATCAATACATATCATATGATATAGCTACAGCATCTTATTTACCTAAATCAATAATTAAAAACAGAAGCAGTCTAATGATAGATACATAATGACTGTTATTGATATGGGTTGAAGGTTTAAATCAAAAACGAATTCCTCTAAGTCAAATGGAAATTCAAGCCAAAGCACTTAGTCTCTACAATGACTTGAAAGAAAACAAAAAAAAACAAAAAACAGAAAATGAAGAAGCAGGGGAAACTAGTGAAATTTTACAGCAAGTCATGGGTATTTTTTTTGTTTTCAAAAGTGAGCTGGCATTCATAATGTCCATATTGTAGGTAAAAGTGCAAATTCAGATAAAGAAGCTGCTTTAAAATATCCTCAGGAATTAAATGAAATTATAGAAAAAGGAAGCTATAAATGTTGATGAAACAGGAATGTTTTGGAAAAAATTACCAACATGAACTTATATAACAGCAAATGAAAAGGCATGCCTTGGATATAAAATTTCAAAAGACTGCCTAACACTTTTATTGGGTGGAAATGCAGCAGGAGATTTCAAATTAAAACCGATGTTTGTGTACCATGCTGAAAATCCTAGATATCTTAAAGGTTTCTCAAATAACACTCCCCGTATTGTGGCACTCAAATATAAAAGCATGGGTCACAAAAAATTTATTTGAAGATTGGTTTACCAACTACTTTTGTCCTACAACAAAGCATTATTGCAGAGAAAATGATTTTGATTTTAAGATTTTATTGATCTTAGATAATGCACCAGGTCATCCAACTGGACTTTGGGATTTAAATGAACATGTAAAAATAAGTTTTCTTCCACCAAATACCATTTTATTAACTCAGCCAATGGAACAAGGTATCATTGCAATTTTTAAGGTCTATTATTTGAACAAAACTTTTGCATAAGCCGTAAAAGCTACAAAGGGGGAAATGCTCAAACTTTAACTGAATTTTGGAAGAATTACAACATCAGAAATGCTATTGAAAACATAGAAGCATGGCTTCAAGTTACAGCCAGTAATATGAGGGCAGTATGGAAACATATACCACATTGTGCAAATGATTTCATTGGTTGTGAAGCCCATTTTGCTGAAGTTATGAATAACATAGTAGAAATTGGAAAAGAACTTGGTTTTGAAGAATTAAATTCTTCCAAAGTGGGTGAGTGCATTGAATCAAATATAAAAGGCTTGGATAATGAAACTCTTATTAATGTAGAAGACCAAGGAGCCTATGAAGAAGATGAGACTAACTTAGATAATGCAGAGTTACATGAAGTTCCTACAAAAGAAATAACAGCTGAAGAATTTGATAAAATTACTAACATGGTCGAAACTCTTTCCAAGTATATTATGGAAGTTGTTCCAAATATTGAATGTAGCTTTACAATTTACCAAAATATCAATTCTACAATTCAATGCTACAAAGAAATGTATGAAGAGAAGAGGTCAAAGAAGAAACCAGTGTAGACATCAATATTGCAATTTTTTGTTAATAAAAAAATAAAATCTTTTAAAAAATATGCAGTATTTTTTTTTGTTCAATTATATATTAATAAAAGCTTTTAAATTTTTTATATCATTTTATTATTTATTCATATCATTTTATTATTTATTTCAAACATGGAAATCATCATAATTGAAAAAAGTGCTGACAAAAAAATTTATTGGAACCAATTACCATTTTTTCTATAGCTTTTGTTCCTCAGCTAGTACAGTTTCAAACAGTGCGGGATATTGCCAGCACCAATTAACAGCACTAATCGAGGCAATCCTTTATAAATCTTTAATAAGCTGTTTAACTTGCTTAGCAGTTTTGCTTGTTTACTGTTTGCATTATGCATGTCTGAAATTAAAGAAATTAGCATATGTAGATATGTGCATTGTATATAGAGATCCTGGGTTTTTATCCAACACATATAAATTTATATATTTTATCTCCTGACAATTTATATTATTCTTCCTTGAGGTACTCATCGATGATTATGTTTGCATTAGGTAGACATTTTTCCAATGAATTATATATTTTTGCTCTATCAGGTGGGGGATTCTGAGACTTACTTATTGTTATTCTGTTTTTACTTATATTGGATCAAATGCTCAGCATATAGTCTTAAATTTTGTAATGGCCTTCATAGGTGAACGTTTATAGTGGATTAATGCCACTTTATTATTGATTGTTTGTTTAATGCAAAAGTGAAATATATAGGTGCACACATCTTGATAAATCAATCATAGAGTAATTATCAAACTCTTATTGTATTTAGATCCTGAGATATTTGAAGCACTGTATTTGAGCATTGTTATATTGAACTGTATTATATTATAAATAAACTTAATTTTGTTGATTTTTAGATTTGTTTCAGCATTTTGTTTACTGTTGGCTGCTTTGCCAAGAATCTCAGCTGTTCATGATCTAGAGGTGATTTTAAATGTCTGAATGATGGTACAGCTGTAGTAGGCATGGTATCCACACCAGTAAATTATAATTTGATGTGATGACTGTGACTTCTTAAATGAAGTCAGGAAACTCTCAGAAACTATGCCCAGAGAAACCTGTTGGCCACTTTACCTTCCCTTTTCATTCCCCCATCCTAAGTTTTCTCATAATCTGCTCCATCCCATTTCCACAACATAATCTTTGTCAACTCCATGGCCTTTATATATAAATCCCTCTTTTCCCAAACCCAGCATAAAAACCAATAACCCACTTTCTGTATAATCACTTTGTTCATATTTATTCTTCCACAACTTCATTATTTGAATCCTTTCTGTTTTCAAGCATTTATATTCAATTAACAAATGCCTAATATTTTCTATGCCTTCCTTACACAACTTGCAGATTAAATCACCTATATTTTTCCATTTATGTGTATATTCCCTTGTTGCTAAAGATCCCATTCGAGCTTTAAACAATAAACTACTTTCCTTGCTATTATCATACATTAACTCGCACCCAGTGTTCCGTTTACTTCTATATATATTTAAACTCTTTTTACTCTCCATACTAGTTCTCCATCTCTTCAACTCCCTATTTTTTATTAATGCATCTATTCTTTTATCCCATTCCTTCTAACACAGTCATCCCACCTTTTGTACAAGTATACCAATATAAATTCTTTATCCAAATCTTCTGCATACCACATTACCTTTCTCACCCATCTTGTTACCTGCCCTTTACTCATAACCCAGTTAAATACTATTTTGTCTATTCTTTTATTATCCATAAACTGCAACCTAGCAAACATTTTCATTTTGCTTTTTGCATCTCTCATATAAAAACTTGACCATCACATTTCTCTTGAAATGCCTCCTTTGCTGTCCACACATCTGCATCTAATGCATATCTTCCTACTTCCCTTTGTACTTTTTTTAAGTAATCTAATACCCTTTTACTAACACATAACACATCATTACCATATGTTAATCCTGCTGCTGCAACTCCCTTCCATACAATTCTAGCTACATCATATTTATTATATGAAAACACTTAATTTCTTTATCAATCCCTTTCTTTTCTTTGCTTCATTTATCAATTTTTTCTCCCATTCATCCAAGCTATTTTTCTGATTACTTAAGATGATTCCTAAATAACTATATCTATTCACAATACTTAACTTTATATCCCCCAATAAAAATTCCACGTCTTCTTTTTCCCCAGTATTAACCATCATTATATTTGATTTTTCTTTACTAAATTTAATCCCCATCTCTGTACCCACCCTTGTGCATGTCCTCAGCATAGCTTTCATATCTTCCCTTCTTTCTGCACACAAAAAGACATCATCTGTAAAAAAAAAAAAAAAAAAGACCTGACAATTAGGTTATAGACTTAGTGGCGCCCTCTGGTGGTGAATATTAGGGTGTATTAGTATATAGCAAGCAAATTTGGTTATTTTGAGCCAACCTGTTGATTTATCAAATTTATGTAATAGAAATCAAAAAGAAACAACTAAACTTAATCAAAGATGACTTTGAATTTCACTGAATCTATTGCATTGCTAAACTATCCTTTTTAAAAGTTTTCCTACTACACAAAAGGCTCAACCAAAATGAATCAATTTTATTCTGAAAATCATTTTATCCCATGAGATGGTTAATTTCATCTAATTAACTAGTTCAGTCCAATATTTTCATTATCATGGCCAGGTTTAAACTAACTTCTAATAACATAATATAAATGATAATGACATATAATATGAATAATAATCACACAACCACATGTATAAAAATAATGCTTATCCAGAGATCATGAGAACAAGTAATAAATTCCTAAGAAATTGATTTAATAAATTTTTATAATTCAAAAATATTAAAATGTAAGAGAAATTAGAAACATAGATATTTCTAATAACATATTGAAATATACACATGTATCACGTGAAAATAGACCAATTTACATTCACATATTTATCCCTACTACCAATTTTATTTATTTAAAAATGATTCATTTAATTCTTAGTATTATATAATTTCAGGGTAAGTTAATGATATATATCAAACATACTATAAAATTACATATACTGTATTGAAAAAGCAGAGAAAATATATATCAAAACCAAACAATAATAATAATAATAAATTGTAAAAAAATTCTCCAATTAATTATTAAATTAACAAATACATATACAATAAAAATTACATTAACTTTATCAACATTTAAATTATAGGCTTTTATAAGAATAAGTAAAATTTCCCTTTGGTAAATCTATAAATACATGAAATAATGTTTAGATATCTTTTTTTAATATTTGATTTTACAATAATGACATTATGAGTTTTAACTGATCATACTCCTTTTTATTCAGTATTTTACATTAAGGTGTTTTCAATTTAAGACTCATGGTTTTGTAGTTAAATGGAGATAAAAGGGGGTTGCTGGAGGGTTGCATTAGATCCTAAGATCTAGATGCTTTGCTCTCAGATCCAAGGCTCCTCACTGATGAAGGCCATAAGCCAGAAACTAGTCTGGGGATATTGGATGAGTAAGCACTAGATAGGGATTTTATGCACAAGCCTTCTGGTATCCATTGATTACTCTAGCTTGCTGTGTGTGTCAATATATATATATAGTGAGTTTTGCCTGTTTTATCTTTACATTTATAACATTTGTTTAGAATTTCTAAAGTTGCACAGTATTATTTTCCAATATTTACTATGTTTGTGGTCCAGTTTTATTCTTTTAGTTTGCCTAGTGTTGAAATGAATAATCTAATGGACTTCATGAGAGTTTTATAGAGATTCTTTAGATGACTTTCAACTAGATGTCCTCCAACTTTCCAGATAGTTATAACTGAAAGAAGACTTCCCATCCAAGTATTATATTATCCAACCATGTTGGTCAAGTGGAATTGTATTTTTGTGAATTTATGTAGTCATTGCTAAAAATTGTTGCTTTTTGTGGCATAGATGCAATTAACTTTCAATCAGTTGGTTGGCTTAGCTTTCTGAAAGTTCTTATAGTATGAGCATTTATGGTTTCTTGGTTTTTTCTATGATTGATACAACTCTTTAATTTATTTTGGATTTCAATGTAATAAATAAAAAAAATTGGTAAGAAAAAAAAAAACTGGAAAAAAATATAAATTGATTAAAACTAAAAATGTATCTATCTGACTTCATTGAATGTATTTTATTACATAAACCTTTAATCACATTGCTGGTTTTTTTTTTTTTAAATTATTATTGATAAGTACTTTTCAACACTAACTTATTTAATTTGAAATTCCTTGAAATTTTAACAAAATCTGATTGAATTGAATGTTATAATTTGAGTATATAGTTTTAAGTGAGTTATTCCTGATAGTCAATACAGCTTTATTTGGCTCGGAATTATATATTTCTAATATCACATAATTTTATTATAAATTATAGTAAGGAAATATCCTCTCTAGCATCTTTTGCCTCTCTAAATATTATTGATGTTTCCTTTCAGAACTTTATATTATTTAAGAATATTATAAACATTTAACTGCTGATAAAAGTATATATGTGACAAACTGGAAGATCTGAAGTAAATCTTAGAAAAATCTTCATCAATATATGGAAAATCACTATTAAGTTGAATAAGTGCTACAAAACTACCAAACATTTGTCGTATTTTAAAAATTGCCATTTCAATCTCATCATTGTTGATGAATATATCATTCTTTTGTTTAAGAATGCTAGATTATGTCACATTATGATTTAGTTTGAAATATTGGAAGAAAAAATATGCTATGAAAAGGTAATATTTTATCAAAATGAATACTAAAGCTATCAGTATTTATGGTTTTAACTCATAGTTATGCAAATGAACACTTTAAGGGAATTTTAGTAGTGATACATTCATCTTAACAAAAATTAAAATTTCAACCCAATTTTTGCTTTGATTATAAATCTTACAAACAATCCTATTTTTCTGCATAAAAAAAATTTAAGTTCAGTTCAAAAAATTGCTACTCTTGTAAAGTTTTAAGTTACTTCTAATGAATATAGACATAATACATCTTTCAGTTAACTCAACATGTCTTTTCCATTTTATTTAATTTTTATTTACTCTTCTTGCAAAGTCAAGAATTTATTCTTTTCTGTTCTTTATCTTCTCTTTTAATGTTAAAACACATTGTTACTATTGCCAAAAAAATATTGACAATACATCAATTTCTTTACTTATTCCAAAGTTACTTGGAAAAAAAATTATATTCAGTTTTATTCTGAAAAATATATAATTATTAACAAAATATTATTCAAATTACTTGACTTTACTTCTTTCATAATTTATAAATTTAACATAAACAAATTTCAAACTATTAGAAAAATCATTCCCTTGCTTCCAAATTAAGGAAAATAATAAAGATAACCCAATATTCTGCTTTAAAAGCAATTATAAGTTAAAAAATATTACAAAATATAAATTTCTAAAGTATGTTCTAGACTAAGTTATTTGCTTTCCTCAGTTTCTTCAAATTCTATAAAATATTTTTTTTTGTCATGTCAAAGTGACTACATTTTGTATATTTTACATAAGTTGAATAATGTCTTGGCATACAGATTTACATGTTCTCTTATAAAATAAGTGTAAAGGAATTTTCCAAATGTGATGATATGCAGTAAATTAAAGAATACTTTGAAAGGAAACTATAGCTAGCATAAAATTATCTTTCACTCATCAAAAAACATTGATGCTCACATTATAAATATCTCTCATATAACTTTATTAAATCATGCTTGTGTCCTTTCATTTATTTTTCAAAGTATTCTTCAACATAATCATCATAGATACAATATTAAAATAACTATTTCAAATGATTTTAATTGAAACCATGGTGATGTTTTCAATCTCACTCTATCTGAATACTACATATCTATCTGTATATAATCCCTAGTAAATTGCTCAATTGTAAATTAAATATAAATATGTTTTACTTAAATATGAGATTTCTCTTTAATTTTGTCAAAACAAAACTTGCATATATAATCATGTCTCTAATGCTACTTCTAATCCTGATTTTAATTTCAGCCTAAAATGACCATGCAAGTTGAATCAAATTACTCTACTTTATTGTTTTTTCAGAGTAGATGGATCACTCTTTTGAATGGTAAATAAAGTCTTTTTTGAAGAATGAAAAAGATTCCAATCTATTACAACTAATTAAATCATGCAAAAGCATTCATGCTTATGCTACTGACATTTCACTGCTGTTCAAACCAATTCAATTTTTTTTAAAAAATATTTAGAGGTTGCTGTTTTTACCGTGTGTAACGTGGAGAAACAGCGCCGCATAGTGGGCTAGAATCTTGGTAGTTTCTGATAGCAGACGACACATAAGCTAAATGTGTTTACGGCAATCAGCGCCACCTAGGTTCTTGGTAGCAGACAAGGTAAGCTGCCAGCTAGCTTGTGAAGGTTCCTGTGTGTACGCATGGTGAACAGCGGCACCTAGCGGCAGGAAAAAGCATCGTCTGCTTTCGAGGCACCTACCCTGTATGTTCTGTGTGAAAACACAGAAACAGCGCCTCTAGCGGCCACATAGCAGGTCGGGTTAAAGTACCTTTTTTTATATTCTTCACATTGTTTCTAATTAAAATGACATTGTTTGAAATTACCTCTTCATCCAGATATGTATTGAAATGGTAAATCTGATTCAGATTTGCATTTCACAGTCTATTCTGCCTAGCCACCTACTAATATCGTTTGATTTCAACCCACGTATGTGAAAATGTAAATAATAATAATGGCTGAATATATATAAATATATTCTATACAAATGTTTTTTCTTTCATATTGTTTTTATTAATGTATTTAAATCGTATTCACCTTGAATTAACTGTTATAATTTATTTCAAATAATATATATAATATTGTTTTATATATATATAACAAAATAATGCATTTTAATAAGAAAATTTGAACAGAAGTTTTTTTTATATATATGTTTATTTTATTGTTTATTAGAGAATCCAAAATGTCATATCAAGATTTGCATCTCGATAGGGATTTTTAAAGTAAAAGTCAATGCAGAAATACATTGTAAATCTAATATTAAAATTCAAAGAATAAAATCAAATACTTTGGAATTGCCATTAACCCGTTAATGAAGTTCTATATTGTTTAAATGTATGTTAAAAGTACAAAATTGACCAAAAATAAACTATTGATCCATATCGAAGTTCGAATTTTCTAAAAATATAAATGAATGTATGTTTCTTTTGTCCAAGTCAGGATGTGAATTAGAAGATAGCTTCAGGCAGCAAATAATTGAAATGCTGGAGTCAAAGTTTAAATGGGGGGGGGGGTCTCTGGATCCTGTCTCTTAACTATGCTGTTGCTATAATCCTGTCCATGAAGAATGCTGCAAGCCATAAGAGTTCGCCCTTACCATCCCTCTGGGGAATTCCGAGGTAACGATACTTATGAACCGCCAAGACTCCAGATCCTCTCTTATGTTTATTTTTTTATTTAAAAGACCTATTTTTTAAACTAATATTAATTTAAATGTATATATTTAAATTTTGATGTGTAAGCCCAAAGTATATAACATAATGCCAGTAATCAACTATTTAACCCTCTCTAATTTATTAATAATTATTTTTTAATAACGCAAGCTCACAAAACTTATATATATGTATTAATAATTGCTATTTCAATATGCTATTTATTTGTTTTGTATTAATTTCATAGTTTAATTTCTATGATTTTATTAAACCAATTTCACTAGCGGGGATTTTGAGATGGTAATTTGTGAAATAGCAAAGTATACTAAAAAGAGGGGGGGGGGTAGTAGAGAAATTAATTAGAAAGCAAAATAATTTGTTTTCTCTTATTTGCTTGTGGAGTTGCGTGAAATATCCTTAAAAAAATGTGTTTACATTAGTAACTTTATTTAATGTTTGCTAATGAGTTTGAAGAATGAGATTTTTATAAATATGTTTTCTTGAATGGAATGAAAATAAAATATATATTATAATTGACCTGGAAACAGCACTGCTGGACAGTGTCAGTTATTATCATGCAATGTTTTTTAGAGTTAGGGGGGGGGTAACTATTTAAGATATATTTATCATTTGTTATGTATTCTAATTAAATATTTTCACGTGAAGGAATTGGTTATGCAGGTGATCTTTATGCTGTATTAGACTATTTAAAGCTTCCTAATTATCATCGTCATCATCAACCATTATCAATCCACTGCAGGATGAAGGTCTCTCCAAGTTCAATCCATCTTTTCCTATTTTTAGCTTCTCTTCTCCACATCACCCCTCCACACTTTCTGATTTCATCCATCCATCTCACATGTGGTCTCTTTCTGGGTCTTTTACAATCTCTTGGAATCCAGTTTAAAATTGCAATTGTCCATCTATTATCATCTTTTCTAACAATATGTCCAGCCCAACTCCACTTCAGTCTTTTAATTTTTTCAATGAGGTCAGTAACACCTGTTTGTTCTCTTACCCATACATTGCGTTTTCGATCCCTTCTTGTTACTCCCAACATGCATCTCTCCATACTTCTTTGAGTGGTCTGAAGTCTCTGTATTGCTCTTCTATTAAGTGTCCAAGTCTCAGATCCATAAGCAAGAACTGGCAAAACACATTTATTAAAAACCTTTCTTTTCAAACACATAGGCATATTTCCTTTTAGTATCAAGTTATTTCTACCAAAAGCACTCCAACCAAGTTTAATTCTATGATTAATTTCATCCATTATATTTCCATCTGTATTAATAATCTGACCAAGGTAATTGTAACTGTTAACTTTTTCTAACTCATCATAATCAATCTTTATTTTCATATTTTGAGAAAATCTATTAAACATTACTTTAGTAGTCTTTTTAACATTTATCTTTAGTCCTACTTTCAGCTGATAACTCCTGCAACATTTCCTGTAGCTCTAAAGCATTATTTGCAAAAACAACTACATCATCTGCAAAATCTAAATGACTTAAATAATTTCCATTTACTTTCACTCCTTTAGCTTCCTATTTTAATCCACAAAATACTTCTTGCAGCACAATTGTAAAAAGTTTTGGAGATATGGAGTCACCCTGTCTTACATCCTTTTCAATGTTGATTTTCCTACTATCATTATGTAATATAATTGTTGCTGTTGCATTTTTGTAAATATTCTTTAAAATATGACAATATCCTGGATCTAAACCTTGATGATCCAATGCTTTAATCACTGAAGAAATGTTTATAGAATCAAATGCCTTTTCATAGTCTACAAATCCTAAGCATAATGGCAACTCATATTCATTTGTCCTTTCTATTATTTTTCTCAATACCTGGATATGATCTACTGTACTAAAACCACTTTTAAATCCAGCTTGTTCTCTTGGTTGGTGGAAATCCAGTGTTTCTGTAGACAAGTTGTAATTATCTTAGTAAAAATTTTGTATAAAACTGATAAAAGACTGATAGGTCTGTAATTTCTAATATCTTCTTTATCATCTTTTTAAAATATTAATACTGCATTCTTCCAATCATCTGGTGCATCTTTATCATTTAGACATTTGGTATATAACTTTGCTAAAAAAAATTATATTTCTTCACCTGCTTCTTTTAATATATCAATTATAATTCCATCATTACCTGGAGCCTTTCCTTTCTTCATAAATTTAATTGTATGTCTCACTTCCTCATTCAAAATTCTGGACAATTCGGAAGATATAATAGGTATAGGAGGCACTTGTTCTTTATTACTATATAATTCTTGATAAAAAGTCTTCTACACATTTCATGATGTCATCTCTCTTTTTAATAATAATGCCATCTTTTTTTCTTATTGCAGATGTAAATTTCCTACCAATACCAAAATGTTGTTTTACACTCTTTAGACTTTTATTCTCTTCTACAGCTTTCCTTGCTAGTTCACAATTATACTTTCTTATATCATTTTCAACTCTTTTCCACACCATTTTACAAAATTCAAGATATTCAATCTTTTTTAATGTATCATTATTGTATATCCTCATATTCCTTCTTTTCTTCATAAATTCTCTAGTCTCAGTAAAGATTTTATTGGTCAATTGCTGCTTTTTTCTACCAGCTATCTTTGTTGCAGTTTTTAAAAGTGTATCACTTATTTTCCTATTAATATCATTCAAATCTGAATCATGTTCAAAATCTACTAATACTTGAAACGATTGTAAGTTCTAATTTAAATTCATTAGAATGTTTCTGAAGATTAGGAATATCAACTGTAAATATTGTTTTTTTTTTAATAATGTTTATCTCTCTAGTTTTGCATTAACATGTATCTTACATCTTACTAATCAATGGTCACTTCCTGTGTTAAATTTATTAAGAATATTACAATCTTGAAATATGTATTTTCTGTTAGTCAAAATATAATCCAATTCTGTTGTACCTTCATTTGGATGCTTTCATGTCCATTTCCTTTTAACATTTTTCTCAAAAAAAGAATTCATAATATAAAGTTTTTCTTTTTCTGCAAACTCCACAAGTCTATGTCCTCTCTCATTTCTATTGCCATAACCAAAATTACCTACAGCATTTTCATCTTTGATTTGTTTACCAATTCTAGCATTAGTCTCCCATAACAATTTTAAAATATTGTTTACTCTGATCAAAAGCCTTTTGTACATCCATATAAAAATCTTCTATAAATTCATTCCTATGAGAACTTGTTGGGGCATAAACCTGAATTATCTGCATTTGGTATCTGCTATTAAGTTGTAAAACTAACTTTGACACTGTCTGATACACCATCAATTTCCACACCCATTTTTATTTATAATGAATCCTACTCCACTTGTATTTTCAATATTTGTGCCTTTATAGTAGAGTATGTATCCACTTTTTAAATCAATGGTTTCTTCACCTTTTCTTCTAACTTCAGTCCAATAATGTCCCACTTAATATAACAGTTCTTCTAACTCTTGCAATCTTCCTTCACTTGAAAGTGATCTGCAGTTGTAAGTACCTAAATAAAAAGTCATCATCAAATGGCAGCCTGAGTCCACAATCAGGGGATTCTTAGCACCCTCCACCTTTGGCCACCAACTGCTGCCTTGGTTGGTGACTTTACAGCCTCCTGGGAATAAGGGCCATGATTTATTTTTGTCTGTCATGATTGTATATATTGGAAAAAATATTCTTAAACTCGGAGGTAAAAAGCCAATAAACTCACCATACTGGCTAATGCATGTTGGTGAGCAGCCCGTCCATGTTTGTATGCTATATTAATAATCACATTGTAATAACAGCTGCAACAACAAGAATGTATGAAGTGGATATTAGGAATTTGCCCTGCTCGGTTCCTTTAAAGCCTCCAAGAGGAATCAAAGGGTCTCCTTTCAGTTAATAGAAAACTCCTTTCTGCAGCCTCTAATTATAATTATCCATATATTTTTGTGATAGATAAGTAATCAGGTTGATAATGAATGTCGAGTGTATCGGATGGGATCTATTTAAAGGTCATTTTATTTGTACAATCTTGTTCCCAGTAAGGCCTGCTCCTACTCATTGAAGTTTGTAGGTTTCTGGGTTTAATGTAAAAATGCTGGGATCGTGTGCATGATAACTGACCACCACTTAACAACTTAGTTATAAATGTTGTAATGTTATAAATGACTTGATGATGTTTCAGTGAGCTCCATCTTAAATAAAATAAAAGATATTGTTTTGATGAAAATCCGCCCTTGTAAAAAAATGTAAAATAGCATGTTTTATCTTTGTCATTTTTAAACCCTGTAAAAATGTCAAGCTGTTTTTTTATATTCTTTTGACATTGTTTTTTTTTTTTTCTTGGATGATTTAATTAATAAAAAGGAAAAAATTGTTATTTTTTTTATCTACAATCAGTCTGTAAATTTTAAATACGCCGATTGAAAAATCCCTTTTGTAATAAATGTAAACGGGAACTTTAATTTGCTAAAATCCGTTGTCATTTATCTTTTTTATGTTATTATAATATTACAATGTGATAATTGTGTAAATAATGTAACAGGCTAAGAAAATGATCGCTACTTATATATATGTAGTCCCCTCATTACACGATCTATTTTAAATTTATATGTCTAGATAGTAAACAAATGTATACAACTGATCCGTGAGCTTGAGGAATTGTAACTTAATATTTTAATAGTCTAAATATATATCTATATATAAAATTTCCAGTTGTCTGAATCATTTAATTATTTTTCTTTTTTTTTTGTTACTTATAAATTGTCAAACACAAGGGGTCACTCAAGGTCTCATTGAACCATCATCATCATCCTAAATCTTATGTTCTGAGGCTTTGCTCCAGACCAGTAAAACTAAAATGTGCGATATGATCCTTGGGAAATGTTGTTGATTATATCTTAGATTTGGGATAATGGGTAAATAGGGCAGAATCCACAATGTATCTGATCTTTGTATTTCGTACATAGTTGGGTTCGAGGTACTTTACCCCTGTTCTGGGTCTTGTTAGATAAACATATTTTTCGACTGGTACATTTTTTCCCCCAGATTTGGATGCCCAAATCATGGGACCTCGAGATAAATACTCACACCCTGATTGATGAATATGTCTCCAATGTTGAAATATATATAAATGTATAAGATTTTTTCCCTTTCTCTTTACATTTTGGTATATATGTAAAAAAAAAAAAACCTGTATTTTTTTTTGTATAATAAAATGGTAACTAGAAATATAGATGTAAGAATGATGATAAGTTTTTTTTTTTCATGTTCTCTAATCCCCTGAATCTGTTAAATATTTTGATATGTAAAAATAACTAGGTGAAAGCTTTCTAAAAACTAGAGATGGTCATTAATAAGAGACTTGGGTGACCCAAACATTAATAATAAAGCATGCGGTACTGTTGGCTGGCACCCTCATGAAAATTTTTGCCGTCAATTAATTCCTTAAAACATGAAATAGTGTAACATGAGATTCGAACATGGATAAGTGGGATTATGTAGAGAATCAGTAAGATGAATAAAATCTAATTGTAAAAGTAAATAATATTAAGAGAGTGACATCAACAAAGAAAGGCAGGATAAGTTTCAAATCTGTACAGGCAAAGGAGAGCAACCATGTCAAAAAGGGGTAAAATTTTGAGTATTAGATGTAAAGATAGCCAGGAGACAAATAGTATGATTTTATAAACAATAAAGGTGGCAGACTAGTAGTAAGAGACCATGGTGCAAATTAAATAGGAAGCAGGCTTAGTGGTACAATAGGAGATGGTTCTAGAAGAGTGGGGTGGTTTATCCCGTTAAAGTCATAAAAAAGAAAACAGTCAACAGAGAAATAGTAGTCGTAGTAAGAATTAGATTTGGTAGTATAGTGTGCTAAAAATTAAATAAAAAAGATTTGTTTCAGAAATGATCCCCTACAAAAGGAGGAGGAGGACCAACATGAAGACCAGGTGGATAACCAAAAAGGAGATTCCAAAAAGACACTAATTATAAACGCAAATTAAATTTAAAACTCCAGAAATTACCATAAAGGATCTAGAAAAGTTGATGCCTGAGAAAATGTCCATGATGGATAAAAACTTGGTAATGATGATGCATAGCTTGATGACAACCAAGATATGTGAAATTAAGGAAGAAATACAGAAACACAAAGAAGAGATATGAAGAAAACTAGCAATGTAGAAATGATCAAGCAACTCAATCAAGAGATGACCAAGAAAAAAACAACACCAGGATCAATGTCCCAGAGGGGAACTGAAAGCATTATCAAGAATGAACAAGCCCAAGAGGACCCAGGGGAAAAACAAGTGAAAACAAAGATTCTAGATGCTGATAACCAAAGTTGGAATCAAACACCCCAAAAAGAAAGAGAGAAAAATTTGAATATCATAGACAATCAAACTCAGACCCCATTAAATAGCTTACTGGGACCATTGCTGATGTCATCTTTGATCCATGTACAAGGGTTTCAAGGTGAGACTGGAGGAAGTCTGCAGGAGCATCTCAAAAGTGTAAGATAACTGATTTATTTTCATGCAACCAATGAGGCAGAGAAAGTGGCCATTGCGAGCCATTATTTGAAAAACACCGCTAAGCACTGATGGAGATCCTTAACCCAGAAACCTACAAACTTCAATGAGTATGAGCAGGCTTTGTTAAACTAATTTTGGAGTGAAGAATGCCAGGAAGACCTAGTACATACCTTGACTGTTGAAAAATATCAAGGAAATTAACAAGGAACATATACTCAGTTTTTTGTGAAACAAGTGGCTAAGTTTCAAACTCTTATCATTTTTACTTACTCTGATGCACATATCTGCATTATCAGAGATAATATGCCCCATGGGTACAGAGGATGATATTAAGTAGCCAAATTTTCACCATTGATGGAGTGACCAAATTCCTGGCTTCAGTTGACCATGGAAATCTAACTCCAGAGCATGATAATAAAGGGATTTTCAATGCAAGGCATTTAAAACCATACATTTCACTGGATCCTGAGAAATAGGATGGATCAATCAAACCAGATTGACATTTTGGGGAACAGAATGGATTCTTAAACTAGACTAAGAAACCAAAGGACTTTCAGATATACATATAGGGCTCTAGTAAGAAATTACCTAAAGATAAAGGTTGAAGTTGAGAATTTTGACACTGTATTTAGGTGATAGAGAATGACAGTAGGTAATAGATTGGGGCTCTGTGACTTGGTAGATTCAAAGTCAAAAAATTTTTTTTTCCTCATAAATGGGGAAGTATGAAATAGTAAATCTGATTCAAATAAGCATTTCATAATCTATTCTGCCTATCTACCTACTAATAGGGTTTGATTTCAACCCACGTATGTGAAAATAGTAATCATGTAATGTCTCTATATATAAATGTATTCTATACAAACATTTTTCATTCATATTGTTATTATTAATGTATTTAAATCATAATCACCTTGAATTAACTGTTATAATTTATTTCAGATAATATATATAATATTGTTTTTATATATAACAAAATAATGCATTTTAATAAGAAAATTTGAACAGAAGTTTTCTTATTTATATATATGTTTGTAATATTGTTTATTAGAGAATCCAAGATGGCATACCAAGAAGATTTGTGCCTCGATAGGGATTTTTAAAGTAAAAGTCAATGCAGAAACACATTGTAAATCTAATATTAAAATTCAAAGAATAAAATCAAATACTTTGGAATTTCCATTAACCTGTTAATGGAAGTTCTATATTGTTTAAATGTGTGTTAAAAGTACAAGATTGTCCAATAATAAACTATTGATCCTTATTGAGGTTCGAATTTTCTAAAAATATAAATGAATGTATGTTTCTTTTGTCCAAGGCAGGATGTGAATTTGAAGATTGCTTCAGGCAGAAAATAGATGAAATATTGGAATCAGAGTATAAATAGGGGGGTTTTGAACAAAAAAAGTGCAGCTGTGAACAGAGTTTTTCAACTATCACTACACTAGTTTTGAACCCGAAGATGAAGTGAGTAGGAAGAGAATGTCTTTGCTTTTCCCTCTGTGGATCCTGTCTCCTAGCTATGCTGCCACTATAGTCCTGTCCATGAAGAATACCACAAGCTGCAAGAGTTCACCCTTATCATCGCTCCAGGGAATTCTGAGATGACAATACTTATGAACCTCCAAGACTCCAGAACTGTCTTATATTTAATTTTTTTTTATTTAGAAGACCTATTTTCTAAACTAATATTTAAATTTTGATGTGTAAGCCCAAAGTATATAACATAATGCCAGTAATCGACTATTTAACCCTCTCTAATTTATTCATAATTATTCTTTGATAACTCAACCTCATAAAACTTATATATATATATATTTTAATAATTGCTATTTCAATATGCTATTTATTTGTTTTATATTAATTTCATAGTATAATTTCTATGATTTTACTGAATCAACTTCACTAGCAGGGATTTTAAGATGGTAATTTGTCCAATAGCAAAGTATACTAAAAAGTGGGGGGGAGGGTAGTAGAGAAATTAATTAGAAAGCAAAATAATTTGTTTTCTCTTACTTACTTATGGAGTTGCGTGAAATATTCTTATTAAAAATGGGTAGTTGTTTTATTGACATACACACAGTGGGATGATGCGATTTATGTGCTAAAACACATATAAAAATGCCGTTTATGCAGCTGACATTTCGCAGCTGTGTTTACATGCAATTCAACAATTCTGCTGTAATAGACATTACAGACTGTTTTGTCACATTGCAGTAAATTATTTATGCTGAATCACACACTTCATCCTTTTTCACGGTGTATGAGGGTGTGTTTAACTCAAGTAATCAAATGTTCTTATTTTTAGTTTAATTTTTTTATATATATTTATTGAAATCCTGCGATTTAAGTATTTCATAATTAACGGACTGTTTACACACTTCTGTATTGAAATTTTAATGTGAAAAACACTGTCCAAGGATATGTTTGAACCTAGTCATAAATAATTAATGTGTCAAGTAGCATTTACTCGAGAACCTCCATGAGAAAATAATAATGGCACAGAAAAATCCAGACATCATTCGATTGTGTAATTTACCAACAACAGAATGTGATGCAGTGGCCTTTTTGCAAAGCAAAAATGTACTTCCAAATTCAAAGAAAATGCGAATGTGGTGCCTAAATGAAATTTAGAATTAAAAAAAATACATGTCAGTTTAGATGTTCGTCTCGTTCATGCAGTAGAACGGTTTCCATTAGAAATCTCACGTGGTTTGACGACTCCACAATACCATTGGTTAAAGCTATACATCTAATATATTTCTGGAGCCATGAACACCTAACAGTCGAAGCAGTTCAGAAAGAATTGGGCCTAGGCAAAAATGCTATTATGCGATCTGCATGAGCTTGCTCTGAGAGTTTGTCATCTCGACCGTGCTGACAAATCAGTGGGCCCAGTTTGATAGTTGAGGTTGATGAAACTCTTTAGCCAGAGAAAGAACCACCAGGGAAGAGTACTACCTCCACAATGGATTTTTTTGGGGGGTGTGTGTGCCGAGAGACAGGCGAATGTTTTCTGTCATGTGTTCCTTGCAGATCTGCATCCACTCTTTTGCAGGCTGTGAAAGATAACATCAAATCCGGATCGACTATCTTCTCAGACTGTTGGAAGGGGGTTACAAGACTGTTGATCTTGAGGCAGCTGAATTCCACCATCTGACAGTCAATCACACTTACAACTTTGTGGACTCTTCCACAGGAACTCACAACCAAAACATTGAGCATCTTTGGGGCCTGCTAAAGTCTTGCAACAGGAAACAATGGGGAACTCACAGAAAATATCTGCCCAACTACATGGCTGAATTTATTTAGCATCGTCTCCACAAAGATGATGTTTTCCTGGCCATACTTGCAGAGATGTCTTTATCACAGCACGTCAACACACAGTAGGCATCTTAAATTATTTAAGTTGTTTCTATTATTTAAAAAAAAGTTTATCTAAAAATCTTTTACGTTGTTTTTGTAAATAGAGGAAAGTTATTTTTACAATTGTTTTAAGTTTTGACCGAAACTAAAAGTTTGAAAATTTATTTATCATAATTTTAATATTTGATGTTATTTTATTAAAAATGAGTTTTAAAGTTAGTTCGTGTTAGTTTTAAACCATTGGAAAGTTGTTTATCTATATAAAAAAAATTTGTGAAAACTTTTATTTTTGTAGATGTTAGTTTTTAAATAAATTGGCAAGTAAAAAAAAAAGCCTTCTAACTTTTAACTTTGTTTTTTTTTTTTTTAATACCAAAAAAAATGTTATTAAACTTAGTCAATGTTATTTTTAATCCTTTATCAATTTGTTTATCTTACTTTAAACAAATTTTTATTAGGTTAAACAAAGGTTACATTTTATAAAAGGACAATATTAATGAAAAAAAAGGTTATACAATTGGTTGTTAAAAGAGACTGGTATTAGTCCATATTGTTTAATAGAGATGATTGTTGTGATAGTTTTTGTTATGTTAAGTTTTTAGGAAACTGGAATAACTTCCAAGTCTCCTCAATAATGAATTTTGAAGATAGTAATTTATCTCTTGATTTTATCTTTTGCATTGATTGCAAGAAGCATGAGTTTTGATCTGGTTAAAGCTCGGTATACATTAACTAACAACTCACATACCAGATTGAATAAGTGATAAAAATTGAAAGTCTTATTATAGGAAATTATTTTGTTTTAATAAATTCTATTAAAGATATTATCGTGTGATTGGGAGGGGGGGGGTAATAAGTTTTATTTTTGTTAATGTTAGTTTATAAAAAAAACAGTAATCCAACAAAAAAAGCCCACTAAGTTTAAAGTTTGTGTTAATTATTTGTGTAACCAAAAAAAAAAAAAGCTTAATAACTTTGAACTTGTTGATAATTGTTTTTATAAAAGCAGCAATCCAATAAAATTTTGTTTGTATGATTTATTTGTGTATCCAAAAAAAAAGCCTACTAAGTTTAAAATTCGTTTGTGTGATTTATTTATTACATTTTCATTTACCATTGTCAAAATCCCTTCACTCCCAACCCCGATGCCATTTCTGCTAAATACATTAATGATTATTACTAAACATCCTCAAAACTAGAGATTAGCTCTAGCACAGATATACACTTTAAAACTCAATTAAAGATTAATATATCTGATTTTTTGAATTTACCACACACGGAATTATTCATCTTTCTCTATCCCGTATGTAATATCTTTATAGATATAATACACCTCCATACTTCCCCATACTTTTTGATTTATTTGTGTAACCCCCCCAAAAAAGCTTAATAACTTTGAAGTTTGTTTTAAAATAGTAAAAAAAAAATGTTATTTTTACAAATAAAAAAGTGGCATAACTTTTTTTAAAAAGTTTACTAAGTTTAACTTTTTTTTTAAAAAAAAAAAAAGCCTACGAAGTTTCAAGTTTGTTTGTGTGATTTATTTGTCTTTAAAAGTGTTACTTCGTAATTTTATTGATGTTATTATTTAAAAAAAGCGGCAATACAAAAAAGTGCCTACTCTTTTGAGTTTATGTTCTTTAATTGGGTATAAAAGACTGTAACTTCATCATTTTGTTGAAGTTAGTTTTGTTAAAAAGCCAAAGCACAAATGTAACAATATACTGTAGAATTTTTACAATATGTTGATTTTATTTTATATTCATTTATTATTTGTTGATGTTAATAAAAGTAAATGTTTACAAAAAATGAAATAAAATTTGTGTTTAATTTATTTTTAAATAAAAAAAAGTCAAAAACAAGTAATTCAAAAGTCAAAACCCAGCAATTCAAATTGAAAAAAAAAGGCCTGGGAATGTTCATAATCTATATTTTTTAAAAAAAAAAACAACACATCCCGCGGCGTGGATGTCAATAAAACAGCTACCATTTTTGTTTACATTAATAACTATTTAATGTTTGCTAATGAGTTTTAAGGATGAGATTTTTATAAATATTTTTTTGAATGGGATGGAAATAAAATATATATTATAATTGACCTAGAAACAGTGCTCTTGGACAGCGTCGATTATTATCATGTTTTTTAGAGTTAAATGCAGGAGGGGAGGGGTAATCTATTTAAGATATATTTATCATTTATTGTGTATTCTAATTAAATATTTTCACGTGAAGGAATTGGTTAAGCAGGTGGATCTTTATGCTGTATTAGACTATTTAAGGCTCCCTGATTATAATTATTCTTATATTTTTGTGATAGATAAGTAATCAGGTTGGTAATGAATGCTGAGTGTATTGGATGGGATACATCTAAAGGTCATTTTATTTTGTACAATCTTGTTCCCAATAGTACATACTGCTGTATGCCAGAGAAAAAGCAAGGTAGTCAAAAGTGGTCTGCATGATATTCGTACGTCAAACATGGGACACTAGTAAAACCTATCTCTTTATTTGGTATCATTCTGCAGTATTGCAGACATACCAACCCTTTTTTGTGGCAGTAGTAGTACGAGTAACTTATAAAATGGCTTGTATTGGCCTATATTCATTTTCTTATGCATTTATGTTATTACCCCAATTTTGTTCATTATTTTAATGCCTATTTACTATGTAAGCCATAAAGAAATGATTTTACCAATGTCGAGAATATTCGACCTGAATAACTAATTCTCTTTCCGCCCATGGTTAATTAGACCTTGATTAGTAACTAAATTATGCATTTTATTATATAAGTGATCATATGGCAAATTTTTAATGTAAAAATGCTAGGTTCGTTTGGGTGATAATTGAACGCCTTTTAACAACTTACAATTATAAATGTCATTAACATTGTTAGAAATGACTTGATGGTGTTTCAGTGAGATCCATCTTAAATAAAATAAAGATATTGTTTTGATAAAAATCCACCCTTGTAAAAAAATATAAAATAGCATGTTTTATCTTTGACATTTTTAAACCCTGTAAAAATGTCAAGCTGTTTTTTTTTTTAGTCTTTTGACATTGTTTTTTTTTTTCTTGGATGATTTAATTAAAAAAAGGAAAAATTGTTATTTTTTTTATCTACAATCAGTCTGTAAATTTTAAATACGCTGATTGAAAAAAATCCCTTTTGTAATAAATGCAAACGGGAACTTTAATTTACTAAAATCCGTTGTCATCTATCTTTTTTATGTTATTATAATACTATAATCTAATAATTGTGTAAATAAGGTAACAGACTAAGAAAATGAGCACCACTTATATATATGTAGTTACCTCATTACGCGATCTATTTTAAATTTATATTCTAGATAGTAAACAAATGTATACAACTGACCCATGAGCTTGAGGAATTGTAACTTAATATTTTAATAGTCTAAATCTATTCATAAAATTTCCAGTTGTTCAAATCATTTAAATTTTTTTCATTTTCTTTGTTGCTTATAAATTAAGTCAAACACAAGGGGTCACTCAAGGTCTCGTTGAACCATCATCATCATCCTAAATTTTATGCTCTGAGGCTTTGCTCCAGGCCAGTAAAACTAAAATATGCAATATGATCTTTGGGAAATGTTGTTGATTGTGTCTTACATTTGGGATAATGGGTAAATAGGACAGAATTCACAATGTACCTTACCTTTATATCTAATATATATATGGTTGGGTTCGAGGTATTTACCCTTGATCTAGGTCTTGTTGGATAAACATGTTTTTGACAGGTACAATATGAAGGGAGATCCAAAAATAACTGGAATAGTTCTCTATTATGCATACCTATTGTATATGCTTCTGCTGCTATATACTTTTTGAAGGAATCCTTCTGCATTATTTTTCCAAATGATGACACCATGTAAAAGTGATGATACAATGTAGCACATTTTTTGTAAAATGCATTTCGCATATTTGTCGATTTTTGTAATGGCAGAAAAGTTGGAACTTGAAATTCTGGGTTTTTTTTTTTTTTAGGGAAAACTGCTGTAATGCTTGAAACAGATTACAAGCAAACTGGTCTTGGAAAAACACAAGCTTATGAATGGTTTAATGGAAGTATCAAATTTACCATGTCCATAAAAAGTGTGTTGAGTGAAGTCCAATGTCAAAACAATGCTGATTTTTTTTTTATGCAAGCAGCATTTTTTCCTCAGAACTAGTTTTTAGTGATCAAGCAGTTCTGAAACATTTACATGATGTGGTGAAATATAAAAGTCCCATTTTGTGGTAAAAAAAAGGAGTGCATGCTTCACTATGACCAAGTATGGAGTGCACAAAATATTGAGTATGAAGCAATTTTCAATTAAATTCAGTATAACCCAGCTTATTTATCAGTCATATTCATTCAATCTTACTTCATGTGATTTTTTATTTATTTTCTCAAATGAAAAAAATACCTCAAAAATTTTTATTTTGTGGACTTAGCACTGGTGAAAAAAAGTGATATAGGCATTAAAAGGCATCACTTTATAAATATTTCCATATTATTTTGAAAAGTGAATGAACCAGTATATTACATCAAATGGATAGTAATTTGAAAGAGATTATATTTATAACACTTAAAAATAAATAAGCATTTTTTATTATAAAATTCCAATTATTTTTAGGTATCCCCTCATATATATAAATTTTTACATCATGATAGTCTATCTATTACATTGTTATAATCACATTATTTTACCAAATTCATTAATAAATACAATATTTTGAATTTTTTTTTCCCATCAGTAAAAATATTTTGAAGTTACAAATAAAAATGAATAATAATCAGCAAGACTTAATTTCAGAACTATAATAAATTTAAAGTTTGCAAATATATAAAAGTCTAGATTTATCATTGTAATTATTATAAATTTTGCACTATGAAATAATATATTGTAATGAAAATTATAACTTTTAAAATTAATATTCTTGGAAAAGAGCCTTAATTCATTTTTTAGAGTATTAGTTCTAGAGTATTGGTGCTGATTTCCAGATTACAATTCACATGCAATAAACAATATTTCATATTGAGAGATTAGAATAATTATAAAAAATGTGAGAGATAAAGCAAATAGAAAAAAAAATATTTATTCATCTTTATTATTTATTTTATGCTTTAAAAATAATATTAATAGGTGTTTTTATGATTATTAGTTTTAATTCTTAATTAAACAAAATTTCAAAACGTTTTATATTTGTGTGCTATAGTAATAGCTTTTGGATAAAATAGAATTCACATATCTGTACATCAATATTAAAAAGGTATAAGTGATGTGCTAGAAAAATATAGTAATAAAATATGTATACTTTTTTATATCTTTCTATGAATTAAATAGTCTAAACTGAGTAAATGTGAGAATCCATAGAAGTATAATATATGTATAATGGGAGCAATGTGCAAAGAAATAGACTATCTAAATAGTTTAACCGTCTTAGGAAATGATAACAAAATCACACAATCAATAAGAAAAAAAAGGTCCATCCCCCAAAAAGTTGAATGTCAGCCATATAACATATCAATTCAGGAAGAAGAAGAAAAAATCATTTATATAAACTGACTTGGTAGTCAAGATGGGGGGGGATTTGACTGAAATTTTTTGTTGCTAACTTTAATAATAATGCAGGTTATTAAATGTAATATTATACATGAAAAGTATGATATTTAACCTGTATGTGCACATTTGAAAATTAAAAGTGTATGCTGTTATAAAAGATTATACAAACTATTAAGCTAATTAAATTTTATATCTATGACTTAATCAAATAGACTTTCATTTCCAAATCAAATGACTGTCTCCTTATATAAATTAGAATGAGATAGTTAAAATATAATAGTTTAATAATGATAAAATCAATACTTATTTTATTATAACATAAAATATGAAGTCACAATAAATTAAATTTTGAAAAACAATCTATAAAAAAAATAATAGAAAATTCTATTAATATTGATTTGAAATTAAAAACAAGCATGAGGGTAAGTTTTTATCAATTCAATACTTTTTTTTAAAACAGCCAAATAACCAGTTATACACATTAACATCATTATGAGCTCATAAGAATCAAAGTGATTTAATTTTTGGTATCCAACTATGGAAGATTTCAGTTTTTAATAACAAAATGCAACTGTTATTACTCCATTGTGGAACAGATTACAAATTTTTCATGTATAAACTTCAAGTGAGGCTGATAAAAAATTATAAAACTATCCGTTAATTTTAGATATTAGTTAGGGAACATATCTATTATTTTTAAGAATACATTAGAAATTAGTTTGAGATTCTAGATATAATTATTGATAAATATGATAATCTGAGGATGGAAGTGCAAAAAATAAAAATATATCCAAGAAAAATTTGAGTAATGTAAGAACAAGGAAAATCAAAATGAATATCATATATATAAGTAATTACAAAGAAGTCAAAATTATGAAGATAAAAATCTTTTAAAAGAACAAGTAGCAGTATTAGAACCATGTTTTCTAATATATTTCAAATGGTAACAAGCTTGAAAAAAAAAAAAAAATTAATCTTTCATGAAATGTGTGAGATCAAAAAAGAAATTTCAACCATAAATAAATATGCTAAAAAATATCAATGAACTGATTATAATCAAAGTAACAAAGATCAAATAAAAATGGAAAAATAGACAAAAAAACTAAACCACAAAAGCATCAACTGAGACACTTTTGATAAGATAATGTACATTAGAGATCAGTTTATAAAGCCATTAAATTTGA
The DNA here is from genome assembly GCA_028023455.1 of Epiperipatus broadwayi. Taxonomy (NCBI): domain Eukaryota; kingdom Metazoa; phylum Onychophora; class Udeonychophora; order Euonychophora; family Peripatidae; genus Epiperipatus; species Epiperipatus broadwayi. Next base: position 1,221,812 of record JAQFVV010006262.1, read on the forward strand.
CTTATGTGCATCAGAAATTTTGGAAAAAAAAACTTTAAAAAATCATGAAAAATACTGATCAAATTATATCATTTAATATGAAAACTATTCAATGTCATAATAAAGTGTCTATCTTTTATCATTATGCAAATAAGATGATCTTGAAAATCATGCAATACAGATTAGAAGTTCACTTTAAAAAAAAACTGTCAAATGTACACTGGTCAAGGAGCAATAGCCATAATTGCTGATGACATTAAATAATTGAAATATAACAAAGAAGACTATTTGTGTTTTACTGATTCAACAAGATGTTGATTCAGGTAGTCATGCTAAATTATGAAATGTTCTAACAAGAATTGTTGAACCGAGAACATTTTATATGAATAATCTCTATAAAATAAAATCTATGTTAATGTGGACAATGATGCATATTGACAAAAATGAAATAGAAATTAATGCATACTATAATCTTATCTATTTCAACTTGAACATTAAATACATAATGAAAGACATAAATTTGAATAAATTGGTAAAAGAAATGTAAGCACAACGCACTTGTAGCTGAAAATGTAATACTTCAGTACATTCATTAAGAAAGTCAAAAAAGTAAAGTGAAAAAATGACATTGTGCTATATATAAAGATGATTGTGATAATAGTCAGTTATGAATTCAAAATTAATAATGAAAACACAGAAGTGATTGACAGTTTTGAAGGATCTAATAATAATAATAATTTGTTGCAGAATAACACTAGGCAGAGTTGCAATAATTCTTAAAGGATGTATACATTGGACAGTGAAAAACAATAGAAAAAATAATGATGCATTTGAATTGTAGTTCTGGCAAAGACATTTGAAAATTTTTTATATAACAAGAAAATGAATGAATAATTATTTGATCATATTAAAACAAAATTCTCAAATGGAAATATTGATGACTAGATTGAAATCTCCCACTTGGTCATATCATGGCATGGTCAAATGATCATAAAGATTGTTGGCAGAAAAAAAAGAGAACAATCATTTTATCATTACTGCAATAAATTTGCTTTTGAGAAAATTAAAGAATTAAACAGATTATAAAAACCAAGAATCAATGTCAAATAATAAATGATAATTTAATTCTATGAATGAAGTTTATACACTAATATAATAAAAGATTACATCCCATTAGACAATTAAATAAATAAATTGCTGAGCATTGCTTTTGTCCCAAGGGGAGGGGGTCATAATCATAATACTTCAGCTTATCCAATTCAGAAACTTGATTTCAGCACTTATTAATTATACAATAATTTTCTATATATTGTACCGAGAAGCAAGGTACATGGGAAAATTGTTATTTACAATTATTGAAAATTTTTCATAAACAACGCAAAAGTTTTAAGAATTGATCAATAAATAATAAAATCACTAAGCTGGTTGTGAATAACTGAATTAAAATATCTTATTTAAAAAAGAGAAAAACATCTCGTTTGAAAATAAATAAATTTATAAAAGTTTGAAGAGTTTTTTTTTATTAATTTAAAACAAAATACAGTTTGCTAAAAGTTAATTAATTCATAGTTTTATGTATTAAAGAGTTATTCACATAAATGTCATTTATCAGTAAAAGTTACATATTAAAGAGTAATTAAAAGGGGGTAGAAAATGTAACTTAGAAAAGCTAAAAGTAGTTGAATTTCAAGTAATTAAAAGTTAACTATAGCAGTTTAAAAATAAATCTTTTACATAAAATTAAAGTCTCTTCCCATTATTTAAAAGAAATAAAATATATATGTCCATAAGTAGCGAGATGTAAACATAAGGGAATAGTAAAATGTGTGTGTGTTAATAAAATAGAACATGAAAGTTAAATATTAAGAAATAAATGAAAGTGTATAAGTTAAAAATGTCTCAAAAATATTGCAAATACTCAGAAGCTACATAAAGAAAATGAATTAGCAATGGCCTACTAATTAAAGAATCTGTAAACAACAGGAATTAGCAATGGCTACTAATTAAAAACAGGATTAATTAGTTAATCAAAATCTTATCAAAATGTAATCAAAAGCAGTGGATGAATTTCCAACAATGGATATAGCTGGCGGGTATAGAAACCAATTAAAGAATAACAGGTTATCCCATAAATAGTCAGTTTTTCATCATTCAATCAGTTGAGTTTACAATCAGTTCTTACAATCAATCTTCAGACAATCTTATCACATATCCAGAGTTAGTGTTTTTTTATGACAATGCGATGTTAGCAGCTGTCGGAAGCATATGGCCAGACTAACCTGTCTGGTGGAACATCAGCAAGCTGCCCGATAAAAGTGATGCCTGCCTAATAATTTGAAGCTGCCAGAGATATCTAAATGTCTTGAATAATAGTGCCACAAAATAGCAATCATAGGAACCTGCACAAAAACCTTTAATCCAACTGGTTGGAAAAATTCATGTAAAGGAGCTAACAGCAAGAATTCAATGTCCAAAATCCTATAGGTAATGAATAACTTTTCTTATTCCATTTCTGATATTAAAGTAGCCATTGCAATAATTTGAAGCCTCCAGAGTCAGTAAAGCAAATGAACTCTATAACATGCATAAAATGAACTATTGATGTGTGTGTTTAAATATTTTGTGTTTATTTAATGCTCTTTGTTATATTATACTCTATTGCATGATTTATTAAGAGTGTGTGTAGTTATATATAAAAAATCATTGTTTAAGTTAATTAAGAGTTTGTAATAGTAGTTTCCAAATTATAATAGTAAACAATTTAGTTAAAATAAATTATCTTTAAAACTTAATGTCTATTGGGCAATTCTTTTACTCATACCACTAATTAAAAAGCAGTTTATTGAATTACTTTTCGATTGAGATAGTCATGGGATATTTCGAGCACTGGATTATTACCCTACCATCCAGGAATGTTAGTTGCTTCTTGCAATTAGCTAGTGCTGGAGGGTTACCTCAAAACATAAAATGCTTTGGATGGTAGGGGTTTGAATCTAGTAGTTGAGGTGGGCCACGATCTGGAAATGTGATCAAGTTATGCTTTGCATAGCTCAGTCTGACTGTGGGTATTGTTGATTGCTCTGCTATCGATGGTATTCTCCCCTCTGCTTGAAGGGCCGGTCTGTTCATGTAATATTTGTAATATAAAAAATATATATAAACATTAAAATTATGTTTAAAAAAGGTTAAAACCCAATAAGACAGTTTTTATTGGTTGGACCCGGTTCAATATATATATTTCATTTGTATGTACAATTTATAATTAAGTGTTAATTTAAGTTAATCTATTATTTGTAATACTTTTGATATACTGGAATATAAATTATTTTTTATAGAAATTTTTGATGGATATGATATATGAAACACTTTAAATCATCTATTACAGGACATTGTTATTTTTAAAATATATACCTATATATATATGTACATTTTAACACTATGGAAAATAGGTGGTTAATACAAAAAGAATCAGGTTACAATGTCCCACAATTGGATAGCTATTTGTAACCATACACCGCATTAGGGCATAATTATGAGATGGGAACCCATCATCATCCCCAAATAAATACAAAATATAATATCAAAGGCATGAGCCTGAGAGATCAACACAGAATTAACTATAAGTTCACCAGCATAATAAATAAGTATAAGTAATAATCATCATCATGAATGTTCAAAAATACAAATAAATCAACAGCCATCTTATGACTGGATTTGAAATGAATCTACTGTAAACCAGGCTAATTATTTAGCTCTTGCCAGCTCGGGACAGATTACTTAAACATTAATTTGGAATACACTAACTTAAGTGCTAATCCATCAGAATATATAACAATAAAAACAATAATGCTGAGATATTAAAACGTGGTGATCATCATCAATGCTCTGGCCACTTACAACCTTAATGTCCTGGCCACATATAAACTTAATTTCTGGTAAATACTAAATAAAGTGTAATGCATGGATTTTAAAGGATATCCCTTTTGTTCTAATCTAGGGATTTTTCATCATCTGGATGTCTACAACACTAAACATAACACTTACTCCATAAAACTTATGCACAAATCTAGTTCAGGAAGCAAGAACTCTATAAATTATTACCGAACGCAAGAAATAAAATAAAGCAGCTTATTATAAATAACATTAAATAATTTATAGGCTTATCCTACTATAAGTAAATAGTTTTATTGGGATCATAAAAAAATCCTAGAACAATAAGCTATCATGAAATAAAGTCACACACTGCAATTTATGAAACAAGAATTGGATAAAGAAACTAGGACTAAAAATATTTTTCAAACAATTATTTAATCTCTAATTGATTAACAATAAACAAAAAAATGCCATGGTAGTATGAAAATTTAAATACTCATTCCATCAAAAATATATATTTTCATAAAAATTATATTAACCAATCAGCTGATTTCTATTCATAAACTAACTTTAATTCATTAAGTTATTTCTTTAAAATAATTAAGAGTTTGGTAAACAACATTTTCAAAATCAAAATAACAATCTTTGATTTATCTTAATTAACCCCTTTTTTTAGGAGGGAAAATGAATGAAAAGGAAGAACATGTTTTAAAAAAATTAAATTTACAACAGATTAATTTTTCTAAGAGCTATTTCATAATTTCAAAGAAAAAAATTTACAGGATTTTAAAAAAAAGATGTTTCACAATTTGAAAACATTAACTTAGTGAATGTATTTATAATGATCAATTCTTACAAAAAAAATTATTACTTTTATAAAAAAAAAAAAATTAATAAAAATACAGTATGCACATGATACACATAAAATATCTAACCATAGCTTTATTGTTTATGGAGTCCTTTCTAGTTGCAATATCAGTTTTTCAAAATGAGTTTCTCCTTGAAAGCTCTAGACATGTGCATGATTAATTTCTCCTTTCTTGGTCTGCAGTAATTTCAGATAAAAAATAGCATTTCCAGATGAGACTGACACAGATAGACTCGTGCTCTTGGTTGAAGAAAATTTTGCAAATTATTTTAGGGAGGTACTTTCTCTACATTTTTTTCCAGTGAAGGTAGGTTACATGGTGAAAGATGATGTCTAATTTTTAGCTGAATTTAGCATATGGTTTTCATTGTACAAACTATTTTTATGACTAAACTCATAGGATGCTAAAAGTTTGTTTACAACTTCTGTTATACTATACAATAGTTTAGTTAAAACTTCTGCTGGCAACAGCTTGGTGAAGACTTCTTTATCGGCTGTATAAAGACTTGACTATTTTCTCTTCAACAGCTAAATAAGGATCTTTTTATCGCCAGACACTTGAGTTTTATGACATTCACCCACATACACCCCTCCCCCATTATAAATTTTTCTAGAACAATCTTTCCCACATGCTAATTACAATCTGTCTCTTACATGATAATTTTTATAACAACCAATTAGATACACTTTTATAAATACAATTGTTTAGTTATTTCCCTCTTTAATCATAGATATTGAAAAACAAGGCAAGAACCAGAATTAACATCATACAATTCTTGGCATCTCTTTCTAATAAAAAAAAAATCTTGCAAAAAAAAGAAAAGATAATCAGCTAATTGCACTGATTTGATCTTTCTTCCATCGAAGAGATAAAAAGAAAAACAACTCTGATTAAAAATATAATTTACAATTGTATTAAAATCTTTTTCCTTTTTAAAATACTCTTAAACATAAAACATTATCTTTCTAAAAAGGTTAAAACTAATATTTATTAAATTACAAAAAAAGGCAATTTTTTTTTTCTCTTGGTACATTTTCATAGTTTAAATTAAAACTGCTAATTAATTATAACTACTAAAGAGAAAGAGAGAGAGAGAGTAAAAAAAACTTGCTTACATTCTTTCATAATTTCTCCCTTCTACAATCATTATAACTCAAAATATTCCCAAATTAAAATCATTATTTAATAAATTTAATGTTTGAGACTTTTCATACTATCATAATGGAATTTAAAATATTTAATTAAATAAAGACCTATTAAAAAATATGTATAGGAAAATATAATAATTCTATACTTAAATCTGAGGAACATGCTTCCAACTAACTATTTTTTTATGCAGTCATGTAGCCAACTGGTTACATTACCCTGGTCTTATATGAGAAATAAAATTGAGTTGAACCTCTTTCTTGATATTGTAATGATCACACATACTGTGATCACACATGTGTACATTTCATATATATATCGCATAATATTAAATGTGAGTTTTATATGTAAATTAATACATAGAAAATTGGATAAGAAATGTAGGAAAGAAAAGAAAATTTATTTTAAGTTAGTGTTAATTAAAAAATCAAAATGGTAGTTGAGGAATGCAATTAAAAGCAGAATCAATTATAGTAATTAAAGAAAGTGAAGGGAGGGAAGCGAACGAGATTCTTATCTTTCGCCTTCGAAAGTCAACTTTTTAAAATTTAAAATTAGTAAAGTTGAGAATATTAAAACAGGATCATTGAAGTTGATGATCAAGTCTTAAAGGGAAAGGGAAATAAAAAGGGGGTTAATGATTGTAGAATTAGCAATCTTAAAATTCGATCGTAGTTATAAATAAAAGAAATAGATTTATAAAAAAGATAGAGATTGTCTCTTCAAACTACACGTGTGAACGCATGAAATATATGTATGGCTATATGAAGGAAAGAAAGAGTGTGTAAATAAGAAAATTAGTTTATTAAAAGAGAAATGGAAAAGTAACAAAAAAAAAAACGATATTATGGAAGAAAATAAAAAAAATAAAAAACAAGAAGAAAATTTATGTATTTTATGAAAGTAAAATAAAGGTGTGAAATGTATTTAATGACATTCCAATGAAACAATCAAAGGAGATAAGAAAAGGATTCTGGGAGAAGACAGTAAGAAGTTGTGAAGGAAAGGAGCCATGTTTTAGAGTTCTTCTTGAGTCTGCTGAGCTGAAAGACACAGATTAGTTTGTGAGCTGTTTTTTTTATATATGAACAATACGGGCCAAGAATTTGAAGCATCGAGAATGCAGGGGTAAGGGGCCACAAATGGATGCCAGTTGATCCATGCTCACCTCAGGTGTAATGTCATCTTCCCAATGAAGTAACGGCAGAAATAGTGCCTGCCTGATGGTTCACCTCCCCTGTCATTGAAGCCGCAAATAATACGATAAAAGTAAGATGCATGAAGAAGACTGAGCCTGATCCCAAGAACTACCATCTCTCCAAAAGAAGTGGAGTAATCCACATGATGGTTAACCATTTAGTTGTCCAAGTCCAGAAACCTAGGTAATTAAACTTTAAATATATCACGTGTGCACACACTTTCTTAAAATGGCCAAAAGAAATTATAATGCAATTGCAAATGTAAATCTGAATGAATCAAATAATCAGTAGGTTTTTTATAACTAATAATACGTGGAGAAAAGGACTCTAAGATCTAGAATATCTACATATAAATTAAGAACAATTATTATTTAGGGTGAAGGGTTAAATTAAATGTAATCGGTATTATTCTAATGATTTCTTATTTATTTTAATATTATGTCTTAAGTATGTATTGAATGTATTGTATTAAACAGTATTTATTTATGAGTAGCTCTTTACATCTCATCTTTCTTTCTTCACCATATTAATTAGAATGATATACCTGGGGGGGGGTATCAAATACTAAGTAGACATTAATTCTAGTAAAAGGTACACGTGTCAATCTGGTACAGTAACATTAAATCTCGTAAATTTTATAATTATTTCAAGCGCTGGATTGTTTCTTTGAATCATTCTTATGATTGTAGTATCCAGCAGCCAAGAAGCATCTGATTGGGAAAAATAATACTGGAAGATTACATTTGTAATCTCAGTGTTCAATCAGGAATATAGACTTAAATGATTCGTCTATATTGGCTTCTTGCATGACGTGACAGTTGTGTCGAGTAAAAGTTTAAAATCAGAAACATTTGTTACGAGACAAAACATAATTCTGTTATAATATTTTAGTTTGATCCAGCCAATTTTATTTCACTACAACAAAAATTTGTTAGTCATGCCTTGCTGTGCATTAACATTTCCACAGACTCACAAGCTGGGATATAATTCATTAAGCCATGTTGGGCTATTAGTTTTCTCATGATGTGAATAATTATTGGCACAATACTTGCCTACTCCAGTACCATGATGGACAGAAAACCTCATTATATAACACAAGTTAGCAATGCAGCATGAGCACTACAAAATCTCAGTTTAAGAATAAACACAACTTACTATCCAGAGGACATATTGAGAAAAAATGACCCAATAAATTTTTGGTCATGTGGAATACCTTGCTCATTTACTTTAAGATTCTTATAGATGTCATATCCATGATAGTTCTGTCTGTACCTTGTAGACAGACTCAGTATTCTACTGATAGAAAGCCTGACTCTTCTGAGGGCTTATTTAGAAAAACTTTAAACCTTAAGTAAAACATTGGAGCATCATGAACATACTGCACCCTTATATCTATAAGAATGTCACCTATTCACCATCAGAAATGAAAGCAAAGCTATCACTTCCCAAAATCTACCCTCAATTTCTGTAAAATATCTTTTTCTCCACTTAGTTTTTTTCAACATTTTGCTTTTTCTTGTTTCCTTGGTCAGAAGCATAAATGCATCCTACTTTGGGAGATAGGATCATGATGAGACATCTGACAATAACTGTTGAGACATCTGACAATAACTGTTGAGAGTTGATATACATCTGGTTTGTCTAATTATTTGTGTTCTGTCAGCAGATGAACCATATTCCTGATATTTTCTTCATGAAGATTTGATCCACTTTCAGATCTTCTAATTGTTCAGATTCTGATAGGAATATTTACGTTACCAGTTGATCTTCTCTGCTTCTTCTTCTATGCTGGCACTTCATTTCTTCTATCCCGATATCATGGTGGTGTCTTGATTTTCTGTGTCCTATATTGGATGGCATTCATATGTGAATTATTGTCTTCTCTGTGCTGATTTAGTTGGCAGTTAAAATCCCCCTTCTTTTTCAGAATATACAGGTTTGCTATCAAATAAATTTAACAGTTCAGCCACCTGCTCAATTGTATGCATATCTGTGCCAATTAACATCTTTTCAATATGGTTTGTGAAGCTGTGCCTTAATATTATTTGTAATTCTGAGGATCTGCAGTGAGTGCTCTCAATTTTGCCACTTGCTTTATAAAAAGATGGAGTGTAAGACTCATCAAGAAGACACTTCTCTTAGGATAACTTTATGTTTAATCCCTTCCTGGTATTCCTCACTTCAGTAACACTTCATGATTGCTTGCTTAAATTTAATAAAAGTATGAGGATGGATGAAATAATAAATCCCACCATGCCTGGAATTCACCTTAAATATGGCTATAAGCTTTTGATAACTTTGTCTCTTCAGTCATGGCATTAATGTTGAAATATCTTTCCAGACTGTTGACAAATTCAATTGGTGCATCACCAGCATTTCCTGAAAGTCCTTATTTTAAAAGACTGGTTTACAATTCCAGACATTTGATTTATATATTGACTATCTATCTTTGCTTCCTCTATTTTCATATTTCCAATTGTTTCACTTTTTAATGTAGACATGACTATTTTTTCTGTCTATCTTGTCTATGGTCATCCTCCAACTTTTTTACTTTTCTTCTGATTCTATTATCATCTCTGACCTGCAGGAATTTTAATTTTATTAGCCATGTTCCAATTTGCTCTTTTACTGATTCCAGGATTCATTGAATTTCATTATTCACAGATTTTATTGCCTCCTGCACTTGGCTAATTTTATTATCCATTACTTTTTGTATCTGTTTTACTTTCACATTTTGTTCTTCTTTGTTTTGTCTCACTTTATTCAGAGCTTCTCTAATTTGTTTTATTTGGTCTTTGATCCATTTTATGTAGCATATCTACTTTTATTTCTTTCAACATTTCTTGTTATTTTTCTATTTTCTGCTTCTCTTTGTTGATTTTTTTACTATCCTCTTCTCTTTGTTGGTCTCTCTTTTTATTCTCTTCACTTTGCTGGTCTCTTTTTATTCTCTTTGTTTATCATCTTCTCTTTGTTGGTCTCTCTTTTTTTATTCTCTTTGTTTATCATCTTCTCTTTGTTGGTCTCTCTTTTAATTATCTTTTTCTCTTTGCTGGTCTCTCTTTTAATTATCTTCTTCTCTTTGCTGGTCTTTCTTTTTATTATTTTCTTTAAAACATTTCTAATAATTGGGATAACATGAAAGCTTCCCCTCTTTTCTGACTTCCTTCCATTGATTGCTAATCATTTTCTTGTAAATCATGTTCTTTCATCTTTTTCACTTTTCCTCTTGTTGTTATAGATGTTTCTAAAATAGACTTTTACTCTTCAAGAAAAACTGTGTTAAACTATTTTATACACAGGAAATACAAATATGAACTTTTAAAGATATCTCATAAAATAAGCTTAACATCACCTTCTCTTCCATGCAATCATATTTCACCTTACCTAACACTACTTTATATTATTATTACCCATAATCTGCCTTTCCTTCAACCTTATTGTCTCAATACTTGGCTTTATTTCACTAATTTATTTCCCTTGCTTTATTTTCCAATTCTATCCTGTTCATGTGTATATAACTGATTTCTATTTCTCATGTAATTTTATTATAAGTACATATGCATATATAAACACAACACAATTTCATGCCAAGAACTATTTATCAAAACTATTTTATAGAGATCTGATGAGAATATGATAGCAAAAGAATGCCTAGTGATCTGGAATCCTAGGATAGATACAGAATCTCATCAAAAAGTATACAATGCAGCATGAACACCCAAAGATCTATCTCAATTAGACACTATAAGCTATCACAACCTTTGATATGAAATAAAAAATGCAAAAAATCTTTGCAAAGCTCCCTTTTTTGGAGGCTTAGAGGCTGGGGATCATGGCAGGAATATGTTAACTGGACTATGATAAAAATTAAAAAAATATAAAAATCTAAGAGGGTTGGTGCAATGCCTGAGAAAGAACACTCCATGGAGTTGCGTGAAAACATTGCACCCTCAAGGGAACAATAAAACTTTCTGTCCAACACCAAAACTGAAAGCCCATTTAAACAAATTTCAACAGTCAAAAACTCAATCCAATCTCCAAAATCATGCTTTGGTTTTTTTGTTCAACTTTAAATGTGAATTCCTTAAATAAACATTAACACTTTTATTTTATAATTAAATAATAACAATCATCCTCTATACTCTTGTCACATTTCAAAGTAATATGTTTAAATTAATTCTTCATCAAAATACAGAATTTAGTTTTTAGTGTATTTCTGAAATTCAAATTATGTGATCACTGACCATCAGAAACTGATCATCATTGGGCCCACAGTTAGGTCACCATTTGTAATACTATGGAAAATATGGTGTTAAAACAAAAAGAATCTGAAGTTACATTGTCCCACAACTGGGTAGCTATTTGTAACAATATACCACATTAAGGCATAATTATGAGGAAATGGGATCCCATCATCATCTCCAAATAAATATAAAATTTAATATCAAAGGAATGAGCATGGGAAATCAACACAGAACTAACTAAGTTCATCAGCATTACAAATAAATATAAATAATAAGCAATCATTTATCATGAAGGATCAAAAATAAATCAACAGTCTATCTTGTGATTGGATTTGAAATGGATCTATTGTAGACCAGGATAATTATTCAGCCCTTGCCAGCTTGGGACAGATTATTTAAACATTAATTTGGATGCATAAACTTAAGTGCTAATCCATCAGAAATATATAACAATAATGCTGAAATATTAAAACATGCTGATCATCATCAATGTGTTGGCTACTTGGTTTATCGATAAACAATTTCTAATACTAAATAAAGTGTAGTGCAATGATTTTAAAGGCTATCCCCTTTGTGCTAATACAGGATTATCATTTGGATGTGCATAACACTAAACATAATCCTTACCCCATATTATTGTTATGCACAAATATAGCTAAGGAAGCAAGAACTCTTGTTGCGAGGAAGAGATAAATAAATAAAGCAACTTATTGTAAATAACATTTAATAGTTCATAGGCTTACCCTACTATAAGTAAATAGTTTTATTGGGATCATAAAAAAATCCTAGAAAATTAGGCTGCCATGAATTAATAAAGGTCACACACATTGCAATTTATGAAATAGGAATTTGATAGAATAAAGAAACTAAAACTAAAATATGTTTTTCAAACTTATATCTAATTGATTAACAGTAAAGAAAAAAATGACATGATAATATCAAATTTTAAATATTTCATTTCATTAAAAAAAATATTTTTATAAAAGTTATATTAACCAATCAGTTGATTTCTATTCCGAAATGCGCATATTTACGCAAAAAAAAAAAGTTTGCAATTTTGACTGCAATAGCATGCAAACCGTATATGTCACAGTTACGAGTCTTTTTTCTGTCTCTTCGCCATTTTAATATCTTTTAGCACATGTAAGAATTTTTTCTGTGCAATGAAAATTAGATTTTTTATAGCAATTTTTGTAAAGTACGTTATTAAAATTTTATAAATTTTTTTTTCTTTCTAGATTTTATCAACGTATAAAAATTTTTTCGACAATTATGTCTTCTTTCACCACTGAATGTGATTTTGATTATGATTCTGATGAAGATTTTCCTGTTGATGATGTGTTTGACTCTGAGGCTTCATTGTCTTCTTCTGTGGATTACAGTGACTCATCAGATGATTATTCAGATGATTGAGAAGCTGTGGTTTCAAAGAAAAGGAAGAGAGGTGCAGTGAAGTCATCTAGAAGGGTGGCAAGGATGGCAACTAGCCCAACACCGGGGCCTTCATCTCAGCCTGATCCAGTTACGTTTCATGATAGTGAACCATGTGTGCCAATAGGAACTTTCACTAAGTCTCCAGGACTAAATTTCTCCATTACCCATGAGTATACAATTCCTGATCTATTTCATTTATTTTTTGACAAGAAAATATACGACCACATTTGCACTGAAAGCAATAGGTATGCTTCAGAGTGGAAGGCATTACCGAAGTGGGTTGATCTGTCACCAGCTGAGTTAAATGCATTTTTTGGTATGGTTATTCATGTTTGTACTATATCACGCATACCAAAACTAAAATTTATTTGGTCTAAAAATGAATATTTGCATCAAGTGGTACTTGCCAGAGTTATGACCCGAGATCGATTTTTTGGTATTCTAAATAATTTACATTTCAATAATAATAAAACCATGCCCCCAATTACTAGTAAAGAGCGTGATAGGATTTATAAAATAAGGCCAATTATAGATCACTGTAATGTTAACTTCAAGGCTGCATACCAGATGCACCAAGAAGGAGCAGTTGACGAAGCAATTACCAAATTCAAGGGTCACAATGCAATGAAACAGTATCATCCCTCCAAACCGGTAAAGTGAGGTTTCAGATGGTGGCTCTGTGCAGACAGCCATAATGGATATGTGTACCATATGGAGTTGTATACAGGCAAAGATGCAACTGCAGATGCGAGCCTAAATCTGGGAACCCGAGCAGTGCTGTCAGTAGTTTTGCCACATTTAGCTAAACAGAATCATGTTGTTTTTTGTGACAGATTTTTTACTAGTGTTCAATTAGCAGAAAAGCTGTCTCCTAGTAAAATTACTGTATGTGGCACACTGAACACTAATAGGAAGAGGATTCCAGATAGCATCCATGAAAAAGCATAAAACCCTAGAAATATGGAGAGAGAAGACTTCGGTTCTGTATCTGACAGTGGTCTTGAGTTTGTACTGTGGATGGATAAGAAGGCAATTATTATGCTCAACAATGCTTATCCACCAGCTACAAGCGGTACTGCTACTAGAACACACAAGGATGGTACACGTCATATATATCCATGTCCAATGCTGTCAGAAAATACAACTGCTTCATGGATGGGGTTGATTTACCTAACCAGAGGTGAACTGTATATGGCTGGAATAGGAAGTCTAAGCATTGGCCTATGCGCTTATTCTGGCATTGTTTTGATACAGCTGTCACTAATTCCTACATTATATACAAACTATACATGGCCCAAAAGCAAATGCGGCCTTTATCACTCTTGGAATATAAAATAGCTTTATCATCCAGCCTTGTGGGTGACTTCACAACCAGAAAGCTGAAGCCTTCAATCATTCACCATCTTCCATCTCCATCTGAGTGCCATAAAATTGCTGATCTGCGCAGTCATAACAAGCCTACCAGAAGAAGGTGCACTGTGTGTCTGAAAAACAAAGTCAGACGTGAATCTTACTTTGGCTGCATGAAATGTGGCTGCACTCCCCTGTGTAAGAGTGAAGATAGAGGCTGATTTGCTGCTTACCATGCCAGAAGCAGCATAAGTACAGTGCCTACATAAATCTTCTATCCTACACAGCTGCAGCACCTATGGCACACATACCAGATCATAATCATAATTACATCATTTCTGGTTTTCCATAGATAAGATATAACATTTTATTTATATTGCTGTTTATTATTTTGATGATTATAGTAACTATATATTTTGTTGTAATTTTGTAGTCACATGATTCAGCTCTTGCAATTCAAGCCACCCTGCTTTATGTGTTGACAAAGAACCATATCTCCACTTGGTTCTCCATTAGGTAAAATATATCATGATTTTATTTATATTATTGTACATTTATTGTATGCTTATAATAAGATTATATATTCATTTGTTGCAGATTTGTAGTCACACTGTACTTTATTTATATTATTGTACATTTGTTACAAATTTTGTAATTCTTGATTTTTTCAGTTTTAGGTGAGACAATTTCAACTCTACTTCAAGGTCTCGCACTACTTATGTTTTACAGTATGTATGTATCATCACCAGTTGCCCCACATCATCATCATCAGTTATTTTGAAATTGATTTTGCTCATGCATTTATATTTTCAACAATTTGCAAACTGTCTTCAAAATATCCACTCTGTTCTATGAAACTAAAAATGTGGAAAAAATAAATAACTCCCAATGCTGAATCAACAGTCATCATCATCTATGTATGTATCATCACCAGTTGCTCCATATCATCATCATCAGTTATTTTGAAATTGATTTTGCTCATGCATTTATATTTTCAACAATTTGCAAACTGTCTTCAAACTATCCACTCTGTTCTATGAAACTAAAAATGTGGAAAAAATAAATAACTCCCAATGCTGAATCAACAGTCATCATCATCTATGTATGTATCATCACCAGTTGCTCCACATCATCATCATCAGTTATTTTGAAATTGATTTTGCTCATGCATTTATATTTTCAACAATTTGCAAACTGTCTTCAAACTATCCACTCTGTTCTATGAAACTAAAAATGTGGAAAAAATAAATAACTCCCAATGCTGAATCAATAGTCATCATCATCTCCCACTCATATATAATAATTGCTTGTAATTCTTTTGATTATTTATTTTATCTTATTTACTATGTTTTTATTCATTTTATTTTAGAAACAAATTTTTAATTTATTTATTCAGATACTTTGAGATTATGGTTTCCTATGAAATAACGCATAATTTAGCTCGCTCCACCCCTGATTTTTCAATAGTATAGTCATTATTTTTTACCCCCATAACTTAGAATTTACTAAAGTTATTACTGTTATTTTTTTTTGATCCTCACTAAAACCTTGCATTTCTAATAGATATCCCGCATAGAGGGCCTAGAAAAACAACTGCTTGCAAAAATAGAACATACAGAGTGTCAAGCAGAAAAATGAAATTGAAATTGTCACATTCTGCCACATTACACCAATAAATTGTAACTCAGGTAGGTCATGTTATATATTATTTTTTTCCTGCATTTTATGACGAATGTAATGAAGCTTCTATGAAATTGTCATTTTAGGGTATACCTTTCAAAATTGAGAGTTTGTGAACCAATGTAAAAATAAAGATATTTAAAAATGTGAAAAATCTCCTTTTTTTAATTATTTTTTTGTGGTAATGACTACTTTATCAGCTTCATTACATTCTTTCATATTTGCACTTTATAAATATATATATATATTTGTTATTTATTGTAATAAATTAGACATTTCATTTAAAATTGTATGTCCTGTAATTTTTTCTGGGAATTCAAAATGGCCGTTCAGGTCTCTAAGGGTTAAGTTATTTCTTTAAAATAACTTAAGAGTTTGGTAGACAACATTTTCAAAATCAAATATAACAAACTTTGGTTTAGCTTAATTAACACTTTTTTTAGGATGGAAATTGAATGAAAAGGGGGAAATGTGTTTAAAAAAATTAAATTCACAACAGATTAATTTTTCTAAAAGCTATTTCATAATTTGGAAGAGAAGATTGACTGGGTTTTAGGGGGGGGGGTTCACAATTTGAAAACATTAACTTAATGAAAGTATTTAAAATTACCAATTCTTACAAAAAATTATTACTTTTATGAAAAAAAATATTAATAAAAATACAGTGTGCACACACACATCACAAATACCTCTAACCATATCTATTGTTTATGGAGTCCTTTCCAGTACAATTTCCAGTTTTTTTCAAATGAGTTTCTCCTTGAAGACTTCTAGACATATGCATGGTTAATTTATCCTTTTCTTGGTCTGCAATAATTCCAGATAAAAACAGCAAATATTGTCCATTGAGTTTTCTTCTTGAATTTCCAGGTGAGACTGACAAAGACAGAAACTCATGCTCTTGGTTGAAGATAAGGTTTCAGATTAGTTTTGGTGGTGTACTTTACAATTTTATTCCAGTGAAAGTAGGTTACATGGAAGAAAATGATGTCTAGCTTTTTGTTGAATTTGAGCACATGGTTTTCATTATACAAACCATTTTTATAACTATAATGTTTTCGGTTTTGATAGGCCTCTACACACTAATATAAATTGCGTGTGAGTTGATCAAGCTATGTCAAACAAGAAGAAAGTTGTATTTCTATTCTAAAAACATAGCTATATTTGCTGATCAACTCGGCCTATTAATAGTTGAGAATTATGCTATCGACAAAATCAGCTTTTAATTTATTTAATATGGGCACCAGGACTTTTTATTCTAAAGAGTCCGCTGACTTCGTCATATAACGACTCGCAAATAAAAAAGAAAAATACTTTTAAACTACTAGGTATTGCATCATACTGTAACGAGAATTTTTTTTTTTTAAGATTATTATTCCTGGGCTTATTCAAACATATTGGCAAAGGTAAATTACATTTTTAAATCTTATTAAACTAATAATAAATTTAATAATAAAAAATAATTATTATTAATAATGCACAAATGAAAATTGGTATTAGAAATATTTTTATTCTAATAGATAAAAAATGTTTAAAAGAAATTATTAATCAAATAAATTGGGGAGAACACACTTAATTAGGACGTGAATCAATTTAAAAAAAAACAATTTTATAATTACTGTTCACTTCTAAATTTTTTCTAGAAAGTTCTTTAAAAAAATGAATGTCTTTTGTACAAGAAAATTAATGTCTCTATCAGGATCCTATTATAAGCTTATTTTTACAAGTAGTTTTTAAAATGGTTAACTTTGTCACAATCAGGATAATGAAGCATAACTTACCGGTCAGTTTTGTGAATTCATTAGTAGATAACTATGCATAATTTTTTGGGTAGAATGAGCTCGGCCTTTTGGTTATTATTTGATCTTGTGGTCCATTCTTCTAGTCGGTCATGAAGGTTTTTCCTGGTGTACATCTTCAGGCACGATGTTCACAGAAGCTCCGGTTCACTCCGACATGCCGAATTATTTCAGTGTAGGGCGATCCTGGATGTATTATTGTTATCCAGGACCGACTAGAGAGACTAATGGAACAAGACGTTCTTCCAACCGAATCCCTCCATTTTATACCAGAGGTCCAGTTTTCAGACTTCTGCACATGCTATTATCATGGTGTTTTTTTGGTTCATAATCTTGTAGATTCTTTATAAAATTTACATTATAAAGTTCTCTTTTCTTATCAAGTTTTTCGGCCATTTTTAATTAGCCAAAATATTTTTACTTTCTCTTATCTTTTTTTATTTTACTTTTGGAATTCTTTTGTTCTCTCCAATTCTACTTTTATTTCTACTTACATAAAAAAAAATGAAAGAATAATTTAACTTTTATTGTACGTTTTTTTTTTAAAAAAAAAAATTAGTCAAAAAAAATATCTAAATTTACTTTTATTTTTTTAGCTTTTACCAAATGCCAATATATTTGCAACGTATATAAATAAACATTACATAACTAAACTCATAGGATGCTAAAAGTTTATTTACAATTTTTGTTATACTACAATAACTTAGTTAAAACTTATACTATACAATAACTTAGTTAAAACTTCTGCTGGCAATGAAGAATTTTTCTTTATCAGCTGGATTAAGACTTGACTGTTCTCTTCAACAGCTAAATAAGGAATCTCTTCTCACCAGACACTTGGGTCTTGAGTTATTCACACTCATATTTTTTTCTAGAACAATTTTGTCCACAAGCTAATTACAATCTGTCACTTGCATGATAATTTTTATAACCACTAGTTAGATAATTTTTTATAAATACAATTGTTTAGTTATTTCCCTACTTAATCATAGACATTGAAAAACAAGGCAAGAACTTGATCATAAAATTCTTGGCATCCCTTTCTAATAAAAAAAAAAATTATACAAAAGAAGAAAAACAAGATAATACAGTTAATTGCACAATTTGATTTTTCTTGCATTGGAGAGATAAAGATGAAAAAACAATCAAAAATAAAATTTACACAGGTATTAAAATCTTTTTTAAAAAAAAAATCATATACATAAAACTTCATCTCTCTAAAAAGGTTAAAATTAATATTAAATAAGTTGCAAAAAAAAAGGAAAATTTATTTTTTTTCTCTTAATACATTTTTAGTTTTAATTAAAACTGGTAATTAATTATAATTACTAAAGAGAGAGAGTCAAAAAAAACTTGTTTATATTCTTTCACAATTCTCTTTTCCCTCTACAATCATTTATATCTCAAAATATTCCCAAAGTAAAATCATATTATTTAATAAATTTAATGTTTGAGAATTTTTATACTATCATAATGGGATTTAAAATATTTAATTAAATAAAGACCAATCCATTAAAAATATATATAGGAAAATTAAATATTTATTCCCCTAGTAATTAAGTAATTCTATACTTATACATTAGGAACATGCTGCCAACTATCTAATTCTTTTTTTAGTGCAGCCATGTAATCAACTGGTTACAATATATATATATATATTGTAACCTTATTGTCAGGCTTGATCTTAATCAAATCCTGTTTTAACAATGAATGAATTAAAATTTTAAATGTCCTCAAAATATATTAATTGTTAAAAATCAGTTGTTTGAATCAGTGTTGTGTTCTGATGTATATTAATTTTATTGGATTGAGGATAGGGAAACTTAATAATTTATCTCTCTAAGTCAATAAATAATCAGGTTGTTTAATATTTCATTTTCCTGCCCAGTTGTGTGGGGGCATGCTCACATATGATTTGACAGACAAAGCAATTTCAATATTTAGACTTAAAATATTCATATAATGTAATTTAATTTAATATTGTTTTAAATAAAACACAATTACTATAATATTTTACTGTGCAATAGTTTAAAAACAAACTTAAAACTAGAATTATTTTAAGTCAAACAATATAATTAGTAATTAAATATATATATTAAAATGGTATTATTTAACCATCATCCTGTTTCACCTACTATGTTCCATAGTAGCATCTTTCCCTAGTTCAAACCCATCCCAGTCCATGTATATAAGCTAATAATTTATCTTATATGTAATAGCGTATATTTAAGTGTATGAGTGTGTATTTGTATATGTGCGCACATCAAATAATTATATTAATGTTTGTATGCATATAATGCATACCTAGTTAAAAATTTAAAATTAATAAAATTCTATAAATTAAATTAAGTTGTGTGAACATTGTTATATGTGTGTAATCACCTATATATGTATGAAAGAAACTGTAATGCAATAGATTTAAAAACGCATTACAGTTCTTTTAAATTAATATAAATTTGCATTATTCTTAGTTAAAAACTCTTTATTTAAATGCATTCGTATATAAATTTCAATTCCTGTGATAGTCCCACACACATATATAATAAAATGTTTACAAATTTAAACTCTTTAAAAAAAGTTAGCTGTTTTTATAAAAAGTTGTAAATTCTTAGAAAACCATCTGTGAACAATTAATCAAACTTGGAACCAAATTTTTAAATGTATTTTAAAAATAAAACTAAGAACAAAGACTGACCTGTTATTGTTTTAGCCAAGAAATGACCAAAGGTTTTATTTTTGTGGATTTTAAATTACTGTTGAAAATTTTGTAGAATATTGTAAACAGGGCACTCGAGTTACTGATTCTTCTTGTATAAATAACCTTAAATTTTGGGTAGGGGGTTTCACTTTTATAATATTTGATAAATGTAAATGAGGCATTTATTAATATAGCGCTATGTTTATAAATTGTAATAAATTAAAGATTAGCCTTTCAAGCTAACGTACATGCGCTTTTTACGTTAGCTTGAAAGGCTAATCTTTAGTTTATTATAATATTTGATATAGTAATTGCTGTCAGTCATCTATGACTGACTGGAAAATGAGTTTGGAGGCTAAGGCCCTACCATTTTCCGGCTCTCCTTTTGAGAGATCAGTCCATGGAGATGGGAGACCAGTTAAACTGCTAAGAAGATATCAGATACGGATCAGCCCACCCAAGAATGATGGTGATCAGCTACCTAGAAGCTTCAACAAAGAAGATGCAATAACAATTTTTTCCACAGAGATGTTTAAAATAACTAATAAATTATCTAAAAGTAAAACTAGCTATTAATCTACAATGTGCACAAACTTCTAAACTGTAAAATATTCTAATAAGTAAAACTGATTTAAAACTATAAAATATAATTTAGAGTTCTGATAAAAATAGTATCTGTAAACTTGCCTATTCCTTTCTAAAATTCTAAATGTTTGTTGGTGAAAACTTATTCAGTTATTATTCTGTTACTTGCTAATTTGTGGCCATGCCTTGCTTATTTGTTTTATATATGTTTATTGATAATTTATGCTATGCCCAGTTTAGAATGGAGATTGATTCTATGAATAAAATTTGAAGGGGAGATGATTAGAGGCTCTCTCATAATTCAGTAATTTTGCTCTTTAGCACACACACATAAATCTCCACTCTGAAAACCTAAATATATTCATTAAGCTATTATGTTTAGCTTATTATTATTATAGCTGTTAGAATTAGATTTGCAAGTTAATAAAGTAATTAGTTAATAAATGCAAGAATGAGTTATGAAGCATATTATATGTATTGCTTAAGTCCCAGATATGCTTTAGCCCTCTTGAGTTGTATTATAAACTGTGCCAATTTACTAATAAATTAGATTACTTTAAGTATCCCTTTCAGCATGTTTTAAGAATGCTAATTATGAACTGGCATATGGTAGTTTCGTGGAATGAAACTATAGAATTTTGTGTATCCTAAGTTATTAATTAATATTATATTTAGCATGGTGAATGTGTCTTTGGGAAGTACATACGTGCATTTACACCTTGCTGTATGTTTCTTATAAGAATGGGCTTCTGGTTTTAAGGCCTACCCATATACTTAGTTCGGATACCTTTTCTTTAGAACTGGAACACGAGAGTCCAGATTGTTTTTATAAGCTGCTCCAATCACTGAACTTATCCACAGCAAGTCGTATGGTCCACAGGAACTGAGTACTTGGTACAGAATCCCCTGAGTAACTACACATCCAAGACACACTTCTTTAGTAATATATATATATATATATATAATGCCATAGTATCTGAAGTCATACTACAAAGCTCCAGTTCATCCCTCCATCATGTAATAAGATTTCACCATTGATCTGAATATGTATTCTGGTTTTGTATGTATATTATCTGCATAGAGAGCCTATGGCAACTCATTAAGTGTTATTAAATGACATTTTATTAAATGTTATGGTGATAAATCATCATTCTTGCAATGACTTAACTGTAACAAACCTACTAGGGAGGGCATAGTAAAATTAAGGTGTGAATAGACTGTAGTTATTAAAATTGTAATAAACTTAAATTATGGTGCATCAGATGAGATTCTGTTTTCCAACTTGCTCATCATTGTTACACTTGCATGGATCATTCAATCCACTTAAATGTATTTAATCTATGTTTAATAAAAAATAAATAATACTTCTGTATATAATATAAATATAAAATAAAAATCCGTGTCAATTGTTAATACAGAGTTTCTTTAATATAAATAAAATAATAACAAATAATATTTCCAAGTGTTATATTATTTGTTATTATTTTATATATATTAAAGAAACTCTGTATTAACAATTGACATGAATTGTTATTTTATTTTCTATGATTAATAATTAAATTATAATCTGTGTTGCGTATCATTCATAATCCATTCCAATCTTAGTTAAGTTTCTTAATACTAGTGTAATTATTGATATATGCATTATCTAGCCAGCTGTAGATGTGTTTATTTACTTAAAGTATTAGTAATTTAGTTAATATTCCCCGAGTCTCTTGCTCCACCCTTTGCTACTATTGGCATGTGAATTAAGAAACTCTGAGTGTAACCTCATATATATCATTCATAGGGTAGTAAGTCATGGAGTGTTGGTGGAGGAGCTGAAGTACGATCTGGTTCAAGGTCTCAACCCCTCATCTAGATCACTCTTGACACAATTTGCCAAAACTCTGGATTTTGTTGCATGGATGTACAAATATGACCATTACAATATATATATTTTACTGCATTTTGATTTATTAATAAAGATTTCAATTAATTGTGCTCAAGGTCAAAAGGTAGAGATTTTCTAATTTTTGCAAATATCTCCAATGACAATTGAAGAATCTGATTGGCTTATTGATTTACAATCAACCCTTAATTAAAAAGTCTTTAAATTATCCTGCAAAAACTTAGAGAGGGGAAATTTAATTCAAGTCAATACGGCATTAATTCAAGTCAACAGGAGAAATAGAGAAATTATTTTTGACTGTTAAGAGAATCTATCCATCATTTAAAACTTATTAATTTTTATAAAAAATGTATAAAATATTTATTTCAGTTATTTCATAAGACATGTAGTGAGAACTCAACTACCCTCATCCACAAAGAGAAGCAGTAGGACCACAAACTCATAATTTGAAAGCTTAAATTCACTAATAAAACCAAGGTTGCAGCAAGAAAAAATGGCTACCAAGATTAAGTACATCCAGAAGCAGTTCAAGAAATTTGCTAAATTATCTCATAATTATACTAATTATAAAAACCGTAAAATAAATAATAAATATTGGCATCATAATTTTGAAGTTAACATAGAAATATATTTTGAAACTTTTCATACTCAGAGAAAATTATTGGTGAACTATATTAAAATTTATATAATTTTAAGTACTAAAATAATTCTTCTTGTAAACTTATAAGAACACTTTTATTAAAATGAAATGCTATTTTACATTAAGTATATCTGCTATTGACTTCTACTTAAGGTATTTAAATGCAAGGGAAATAGTTAAAATTATTAATTGTTTAAATTAATAATATTGACTCATGTAAATCAAAGTGTCATTCATAATAAATGAATAGACTATTAATGTTAGAATTATTGGAATTACTTTTACCTAAATTATTAATATGAAAAGTTATAAATTACCTGAATTTACATGAAAACCGGGATGTGACTTTTATTTAATGGTAGTGGAATTGTCACAGCTCTTAAATAAAAATAACACTATCTATCAATATTATCTTTAAGTTCACTTTAATTCAAGATTGGTAATTCATTTTAGTTCTAATGTTATAAAAGTATAAATACAAAATACTATTTACAATATAGTTAAATTGCAACCTGGAATTATATAACTGTATACGACAATAGTATTTAAAAGGCAGCATTAATCTTCAATGTTTGCATTTTCTTTTAATTTTTAAAAAAAAAAAGAATTGTAATTAGTTTAAATAATGTTAATAATAATTATTTTATAAAGCGCAGACGGTATTGAAACTAAACTGAGAGACTGCAAAACTCTCAAGCGCTTATGACTATTAACATCCAATCAGATTGCAAGCACTGAGACAGAGAATTTGACAATAAAAGGGTGGTTCCATCCTCTTCTTTACTTGTCTTTCTATATGTTAGCAATTCCTCTATAATTGGTAATATTTGATTAATCACTGTATATTTGGAGCATCCAAGATCTTGGATTTCATTAAAATATATTCAAGATAATTACTTCAAACACTTATGGTAAATGATAACAATATTGATGATTACTTAGAAGATAGTTTTCAATGTGCATCAAATATCTAATGTTCAAAGTGGATGTTGACAATTTTCTGTGATTTAATTGGTGTATCATCAGGAAGGAAGAAATAATTTAATCTTCATATTTACAGAGAAGAAAAAGTAATAAGAATCATTAAAGTGTTTATGATATTAGTTTTAAAGCAAAGAAAATTAGAAAGGCCTCAAGAATAATTCTGCAGATAAGTGTGAAATTCAAGTTTCCTTTTCCTTACTGAAGTCATGTGAAGAAATCTTGGTTAATGATACAAAGTAACAGGTATTTAAAAGTGTATAATTAAGTTAAATCTGATCACAAAAAAGTAAATAGCTAAAATTATTTATAAACTTTATTATGTCATTTTTTTTTTTATTTAATTGGTGAAGCTACAGTTGGCAAAGATCATGGAAAGGCAAAATTTTAATGTTTATTGAATTTGGGCATATCAAGTATTTATGATATACGGCATTATGCAACTGGTATATTACTGATAATTGTTATTCATTATGAATTACTTTTGAGTTAGTAATTGCTATTTTAATTTCTACTTACTAATCTATGAGTAGTTTCATTGTTTGGAGGTTTACACTTGTAGTGTAGACAGTGTTCATTTTAGGATTTTGATTGTTGCCATGTTGCCCTATCAGGATCTGATATATTATGTTTGTTATTAATTTATATTCAGGTTATCTCACATTAGGGTGTACATCTCTTGAACCTACATGGAAGGGTTAAGTCATTATTGTAGGTGAATCGAGTAGATACCCATGGATTGTGAGCTCATCAAGGCTTATACTGTTTTGCCAATAATTTTGTATATTTTCAAATAAGGGATTAACTGCCCTTTCTTTTCTAGGGGTATTCCAAATAATGGCACCTGGATATCGGATCAACTATAGTCAGTAAAATGACTATGGTCTAGGTTATTTACTTATCTGCCTTGGATCATCACTATTGTATTTTGGATATATTGCATGTGGCATTAAACTTCATCTCATCAGTCCTTGATGGTTTAACAGATTGTCACAATAAAACCATCCTGAGAAAAGTATGAGCTAGTTCAGAATTGTATTGGCACAAAACAGATGAATATATTGACTATGATAGGGTTAATTTTAAGTATTAATTTATAATATGAAATTATTTTGTTAGTTTACTATTGACTTAGTTAACTTGCTAATAAATTAAAATTATTAACCATATTACATAAAAGTTTCATTGTAGGATATTGACTAACAAATTATAAATTTACAATGCTACCATGCTAATTTTAGATAGAGTAAAAGAATATTACCAGTAAAGTTAGGAAGTTGCTTAATCTTTTAAATATGATGAAATAGATATAACCATTGATGTATTCAAAATGTTCACGATCTGAATTGTGCCTTGTGTTAAATATTGTCAGCTTACCATTAGTTAAATTGTAACTTCGTGATCATCACATTCATATTTTATTTTAGTATAAAATATAATAAACTTATTTGTGATAGATAAAAAGTTAGTAAATTGTAATAATAGAGGAAAGTCAGAATGAGATAGTAAAGGTAAATAATAAAGATGTTAAAATACAATGATGTATTATGATTTTGATTTGATCTAAGTAGATGTTACTTTCAGATTCATTATAATAAAAAAAATTTTTTATAAATTTAAAAAAGGATTTTGCGTGTATATATGTATTAGCTGTAAATAAATTTGGTTGAAATTTAGTAAGTTTATTGTTATTGCCAGACACTATCAATAGTATTGTTATTACCATCATCGACATCATCACCATTACTTAATAGAAATAGTTTTTTATTTATTATTATTCAGTATATTATTAATATAATTTTATTAAATATTTATATTTTAGAGTGTATAATATCACACTGATGCTTAATTATAAACACTATTTTAAAGTGATAGCTTCAAAATAAAATATTTGATTTTAAAAGTATAATATTTTAATAATTTATAGCAGTGGTCTTCAACCTTTTCACACCTGCGGACCAGTAAAAATAAGGATAAGGTTCCGCGGACCAGAAAAAATAAGGATAAGATTTCGCAGACCGGCAGAAGTCTATAGATAAATTTTCTTAAAGATAAGCATAATTGTTATAACTGATCAAAACAACAATGTTAAATATATAAGATAAAGTTTTATATATATATGGAGTTTATATAATAAAAAACTTTTTTTTTAAATTTTTTTAGAAAAGTAATAAAAAATTTAATTCTACCCCCCCCCCCCCATAAACATCTGTGATAACTAGAAAAACAAATTAATTTATGAATGATTGATTAGATTTTGTTTTCGTTCTGTTTTCTTTTTTTTTTAATTGGGTAAAAATGAGATGAAAAAATAAATAAAAATTGGCTATATTAATTAAAAGTTTAAACTCTTATTATTTATTATTACAAACTTTTTACTGCCCATCTAGCACGCGGACCTGCAGAAAAGTTCCGCGGGCTGTGGACCAAGGGTTAAACAACACTGATTTATAGGACATAGTCATTCATTAAACTTGATCATGCTTATTAAGGATGTCAAAGTTAAATCATTCTTGGATGATGCTGTTATTGTTTTAATCTTATTATTGTGATTATGATCAAAATATTACATAATATTTTCTTTTAGATTATCTGATTATTAATACAATTGTTTATACAGTATTTATATTACCATAATAGATCTAATGAGTTATAATAAAATTAGAGTTTTATCTTTATTATCATTAGTAAAATGAGTTAGGTATATATTTTTTTAGTAATTCCTTTTTATCTGATTTACTTTAAAATTTCTGTATCTGGATAGCAGTAAAATTCCTCTTGCTGGTCCAGATATACATTATAAATTGTTGAATTCTAAAATTCATGTGAACCCTGAGAAGTCATTGAAGAATAATTTGGAATTTCGATTTTACTCATTAAATTTTAATTTTTAATTTATCTTATTCTATTGTTATTAATTAATATACACCCAAAGATTTAAACCCATTCCTTGATTATTTAAATTTAGAATCCAATGCTTTTGCAACATCGAATTAATACTTCATAATCATATTTATATCATCATCATTATTGTAATAATTCATCCTTTTCTATATTTCCTTTTATCTCTGTTACTAATTTTATTTTATTTGATCATTATCATCTATTCCTCTTTTATTGGTGTATATTTTATTATTAACCATTCATTATCTTAATAAATTCTCATTTTCATCTTCCCATTCTTTAGGCTTATTAATCATTCATTTATAATAGTCAATTATTAATTGCTGTTCATTAATTCTTCAATCTTGTATATTTTCATTCATTAGCCATTTATTTAATTTTATTAACCTCATGATTATTCCCTGAATAGATATTTTCCTGATTGTTAATTGTCTTATATTATTGCAAATAGAACATAGATCTCTTTAATGTTAGTATTATCTTTTTTAGTATAGTTACAGCTATATTTAATTTTTCTGATTGGTCCACAATTTTTGGTGCACCATGAATAATTAAAGTGGACGATCCCCTCCCTTTTCTATTTCAAACCCATCCGATATAATATAAAGATAATACTTACCTCCAAAGCATTCCAACATCTTTTGCATTTCACCACTAGATCAAAATAAAAAATATAAAGTATCTTTACTAATGTAATTCAATTTTTTAAAACAAATAACAGATATACATTAAAAATGATATTCCAATATATCAAAAATATTGTGATAAATGATTAAAATAAATTAATAATTAATTATGAGTACATAAAAATGTATTTGTATTAATAATAAATTCCTGTAAAATGAACAAGCATTGAAAATTGTCAATCAAGTTACTAAATTTGAATTAAGAAACCTTTCTGAAAATTGTTATTTATAAAGAGACTACAGAGGATAATTAACAGAACCATTTAAAATTAGCAGTAAATCTTATCATTTGTTTAGAAAATAATTTAAGCACTTCATCAAATATTTGAATATCACTTTGTTCCCAAAGATCTATACCAGTGAAATTAGTGCATGATCACTTACCACCTATGGCAGATGATAATCTTTATATGATGAATTCAAATTCAATATAAAGCATTAAAGATCCCTCTATTATGGTAGTACCTATTAATATTTAATATATCAAGCTATCACTATATTTTCTAACTCTATGATCAGTATTTTAAAATATCAATGTCTCTTTAATATGTTACAAGAATTTTGACATCTCCTAAGAAAAGAGCCCTCTTTCTATAATCACAAAGTATTAATTGAAAGATTTTTCTAAAAAAAAATATTCTTTTTTGCTACAAATCAATGTCAACTTCAAATATCTTGCTTCTAGGTATGATTTTTATTTTTACTATATTTTGCTTGAGTTTAGAGATTCAGATTGTAATTATTCTGAGCGAATGGTTTATTTTGAGTGTAGCTTATTTGATCAGCATAACAGCTTTAATTAAGGAAAAAATTTTAATGGTACAACTTGATGATCACTTATTTAGTAATGCATGATGACTTAAAAGTCCTTCAAAGCATTATCTAGAAATTCTTTGAAATCACAAGATAATGCTAATTTTCATAGTTCTGTGGCATAATCCATTGTCTTCTCTTCATTTACCTTGAATATATAGATTAAAACAATATCTTTAAATAATTTCTAGGCATTTAGAACAGAAATAAGCTGTCAACAATTTTATTTTGACAAAAAATCAACTTTGAAGAAAAAGTGAGATGCTTAAAATTTCAAACCACACATGAAGGTTACTAATTTCAAATTTTGTCTGTCTTTTAGTTGTAGGGAAAATGTTTTTTTTTCCCAAATATATATTTATTTATTTTTAGTACAAATCATATTATTTCTTTATATATATATATTTCATTTCTGGTAATCAAATTTCAATCTTAAACATTGTCCATAATGTTTGTTATCTTCATTATAAAATTTAAAATATTATTTTTGAATAAAACTGACAATAAATAACTTAAACATAAATAAAATTTATTTAAAATATCAAACCAGTTTTCATTTTTATAGGAACATTATCAAGATATCTCTCATTTTAATAATCACATGACAAACTATTCTTTAGCAACTCAATCCAGTAGACATCATTTAAATTATATAATACATTAAAACATTAGAAATTTATATATATATAAACCTATTCATATAGAAATTATAACAAACTAATAAATAATATCTATTTTTTCACATCAATGCTAATTTATCAGTTAAGATAACCATTTTTAACTGATTACCATGATTTTATACATAATGAATATATCAATCAACATTTGAAAGGAAAAAAAATTTTAAATTAATGGTAATTTTTTAACTTATTAATCAACCCACTTTATAGTTTTAGATAATAAATATTAAATTCAAACAATTTTAATAAGCCCATAAATAAATTTCAACTATTAAATATATGACATTGATATAATATATAAATTATTCATAAACAACTAAATCCGAATATATTACTATAACAACAATTCACAAGTCAAACTCAGAATCATTGTAACTATAAATAATATTTACTTTTTTATTTCAATGCTAATTTAACAAAAAATTGTTAATTTTATTTAATTACCACTGTCATATATATGATAGATAAATCAATATTTTAAAAAAAATGAAAGTTTTAATTAGTTATGATTTTTGTAATTTGTTTATCAAGCTATCCTTTGTCTATCTGCTAAATTAGCAATGATATAAAAAATAAGCATTATTTACAAGTTTGTTAAACAGCTAAGTTTAACATGAATTGTTGTTACGAAAGCATATTTAGACTTAGCATATTTAGATTTAGCTTATATATTATCAATATTACATATTCAATAGTTGTAATTTATTTATGGTTTATATTTGAAAATGTTTAAGCTAGCTTAATTATTAAGTTACAAAAATTGCTGCTAATTTAAAAATTTCATCTTTTGTAAATGTTGATTAATTTATCCATCATATATAAGAACATAGTAGTTAGATAAAAGTGGCTACCTTTTATTTAATTGATAAATTACTATTGATATGAAAAGTAAACATTAATTATAAATTTGTTAAAAGAGCTTGCTGAATTTTAACAGTGAATTTTTGTTATCGTGGCTTATTCAGACTTAGTTAATCCATCACTAAGTTTATATATTATCAATGCTATATATTTTAAAACCTGTAATTTATTTTTATCTCTTTCGATCTTTATTTGCACTTCAATTTATCTTTAAACCTTTTCTTTCTTTTTTTTTAATTAAAAAAATAAATAAAGAAAAAAAATATTATTCTTATTAGAATACAAAAAAAAATTAGGTTCAAAAGTCAAAAAACCTCAATAAGGTATTTGAGGAAATTATTGTTGAAATTATACCAAAAAAAAAAAAAGATTGGATCATACAAAAATATTGAAACTGGTAAAAAAATTCAGGAGGGAAAATTCAAAGCATCTATAAAAGGTAAAATAATCCAGGTAAAAAAAATGGTCAAGAAGGTAAATTTAGAGGCATTGGTAAATATCATGATGAATATAAACTCAAAAAGATATATAAAATGATAAGAACCTTGCAGAAAATAAAACAAAAAACCTAGAAAGATGTTTGCTAGGAAAGATAAAATCTTAAAGACTAAAGTGAATTTTATAAAGCACATTTTATTGAATATATAAATAAATTAATAAAAGAACATAAAGATCCTATCCTCATATTATAAAAATATTTTACAGGAAAAATTAAGAATAGTGAAAAGCCCTGAATAATACAATAGAAGGACAAATTATCAGTTATTATGAAGATAGTTTAATTCTAAAATGTTATAAGTTGTGTACCTTGGCTGAAAAGAAAATAAGGTATCTGTTGTATTTGGCTTGGTTTACAGGTTTGGTTCCAAACCAACAAACAAATGATAACAAACTACCTAACAATTAATATGTATAATTTATTAGTAAAAAAAGTGTACTAGTTAATCAAACATATATGTATGGTTTATATATGTTAATGCTGAGGTAGTCATGCTGAGTAATGGAACTCACTTCCAAATATATAAGTAGCATGCCTCGTGAGCTCAAGTAAGACTCTTCTGGCTGTACTGGACTGCTTGCATTAAGTCATTTCTAGTTCAGACTCTTCCAGCTGCACTTAAACAGCTTGCCTCGATACTTATGTGGACTTGCCTCACTGCATGGATATTGCTATAATGACTAGAGAAAATACCTTTGCTGGTGGCAGAGGGTTTATTGGAGAGCATATTCAGTCATTTAGGTTGACAAAAGTAATTGCTCTCTCTTTTGCCTCCAAAAAGGCTATTTAATGACAGATTCCCTATCTTACTGGAAACACTCGGATTATGTGTGTGAAGCCCAATGAAGGATTTATCCCCATTGGATAGTAATTAGGTAGTCCATTTCTAACAACAAAGTCAGATATGACAGTATCACAAGAGAAAAGAATGTGGAGGGCAAAGAAAACAGACATAAAAAAGACTTGGACAAAAAAATTGATTTTGTAATTTTTAATGGAAACAAACTTTTTTCCTTTAAATAGTATACAGTGTCATGAAATATTTATTACAAAAATTAATGAAATTTTTATTAATAATTTATAGTCTGTCCTTTGCATAGATTTGTTTGACATACCAATTTTCTTATGATTATTGATAAAATTATGCAATTATTGTGATTTCTGGCAAATTCAAAAAGAAAAGGGCTTAGTAATTTATGATAGATAAAATATTTTTGATTTAATGAATAGGTAATTAGATCTTTTTTTCAAATAGTTTTAGTTTAAAAAAATTTTAAACTTTGATTCAAAATTAAATAATGTTTCAAATATCAATTTCAATGAAAACTAAAAAATTTAATAGAAGATGTAAGATTAAAAATACAAAATACCATATCTTTATTAGTAACAAAAAAGGTTTCCTCAAGAAAATATCAATTAACCCAAATTAAAATAAATATTTTTATCACGTAAATTGTGAGAAAGAACTAAATTAAAAGTTTGCCAGATATGGAAAAAATAGCAAGAAAATGTGTAAATGAATCATTAAGATTAATTTGTGCAACAAAATTTTTTCTCTATATTAGAAAAATAATAAGTACATTTTTTATTAAACTTAAAGATAAAATTTACAAAATCATTTTGAAAGTTAATAAATTAGGAAATGACCTAAGAATATATGAATGTCAATATTTTAAGACTAGGAAATATTTTTTGCCAGTATTGTATCCAAAACCAGATAGCTGTGATAAACGATAGATTTACCTTTAGAGATCAAAATGAAAGTTTAGAAATTGAGTTTTTTAATATTTCATTATTTAAAAATAAATAAATTCATTTTTAAAATAAAACTATTTTTAAAAAACCCTTCTGAGTACAATATATTTCTATTAATAACAATTCTCTTCATCCTAGTATAGAGGCCCTTTATTTTAAGCTTGAGTGATCAATTGGCACTAGATGATAATATGGTGTAACATCTACAGTCACATGATCCCCATTTCTTATGCTTGCACATGACTGTTATTAAGACAGGCAAAACTCCATATAGTAGTGCCACTCAGAAGTGCCAACTAGAATAATCAATGGATGCCTGAAGGATTTTGCATAAAATCCCCATCTAGTGCCTACTCATCCAATATCCCCAGACTAGTTTCTCGCTTGTGGTCTTCATCAGTGAGGAGCCTTGGATCTGAGAAATCCACAAGCCAGAAACTAGTCTGGGGATATTGGATGAGTAGGCACTAGATGGGGATTTTAAGCAAAAGCCTTCTAGCATCCATTGATTTCTCTGGTTGGCACTGAGGGGCATTACTGTATGGAGTTTTGCCTGTGTTAATAACAGTCAGAAAGCCACAAGCCAGAAACAAGTCTGGGGATATTGGAAGAGTAGGCACTACATGGGATTTTATGCAAAAGCCTTCTGGCATCCATTGATTACTCTGGCTGGCACTGAGTGACATTACTATATGGTGAATTTTGCCTGTGTTAATAACAGTCATGTGCAAGCATAAGAAATGGGGATCATGTGATGTTTAGTGGTTTAACACCAATCCTGCCTAATAGGATAGTGGTGGCTATGGTTGTTAAAGAGCCAAAGACACCAAAATGTATGGTATTGAACTGAGTTCAGACCTATATGATTATTAACCTATTGAGCTTAGGTTGAAAATATTGTGTTTTCAATTTTATCCCCACAGTTTTGTAGTTAAGTAGAGATAAAAGGTGGCTGCTGGAGGGTTACATTAGATCCTAGGATCTAGGTGCAGTGCTCTCAGATCCAATGCTCCTCACCAACAAAGGTCACAAGCTAGAAAATAGATTGGGGATATTGGATGAGTAGGCACTAGGTAGGGATTTTATGCAAAAGCCTTCTGGCATCCATTGATTACTCTGGCTGGCACTGAGTGGCACTACTATATGGAGAGTCTTGCCTGTGTTAACATCTACAGATCAATTTCTGACTTTTGCTTTTATGACTAAGGATTTAAGATTCATCACTGAAAGTAATACAGTTATGCATCTTGCAATTAACTTTAACTCCTTTGTGCTATTCAAGGATATTAACTTAAAATTTAAAAAAAACCCTCAAAGTTTTGAACTCAAGTAAACTTAATTTTTACTGATTTTAATTCTTTGATAACTGTAAGCACTCTCTACATTTTGGATAAAAAGATTAATACTAACAAAATATTAT
The DNA here is from genome assembly GCA_028023455.1 of Epiperipatus broadwayi. Classification (NCBI taxonomy): domain Eukaryota; kingdom Metazoa; phylum Onychophora; class Udeonychophora; order Euonychophora; family Peripatidae; genus Epiperipatus; species Epiperipatus broadwayi. The sequence continues at coordinate 1,255,801 of JAQFVV010006262.1, forward strand.
GCTTTGCTCTACTTATATTCTTTCAAGAGCAGTTCTTTTTGCTTGCACAAATATTGTTTTGTTGGTGTTAATCTTCTTAATGAAAGGATAGAAAAGGCCTAAATTTACCAATAAAAGGTTACTAAAATATATAGTTATCGACTTTTGTTAGAGTATATAACCATGTATAGTTCTTGACTATTTGTTAGATTTATATAACAACTGAATTTAGTTTAAATTCAAAATTTTAGGATCTTAATTTTAATTTAATCTTATTTAGGATTAGTTGCCAGATTCATAACTGTATTAATTCCAATTTTGAATCCAAAGTTCTCACTAATAAAGGGGAAAGCCAGATACTGATCTGGAAATTTTGTATTATGAAGCAATAGCATCTAATGTCCAGTGATTATTCCAAATAAAAATTGATGTATCTGGAAGAGAATCCATTTTCAAACATTACTGATCCACTGCAGGATGATCTCTCCAAGTTTATTCTAGGTTTTCCTATATCTAATTTCTCTTATCTACATCACATCAACAAACTACCTTATTTTGTCAAACCATTTTATATGTGATCTCTTTCTAGATCTTTTATAATCTCTTGGAAACCAGTTTAGTATTTGAAATGTCATCAGTTATTTTTTCTAGCAATATGCTCAGACTATCCATACTTCAGTAAATTGATTTAATGATGTCAGTAATACCTCTTTGTTTCCTCACCTAAATATTTCATATTTGATCTCTTCTTGTTACTCCTAATATATATATATATATATATTATATATATATATATATATATATATATATATATATATATATATATATATACATAATTCTTTGATATGAAGCCTCTATACTGTTCTTCTGTTAAGTGTCTAAATGATAGATCAATAATAGGAACTGGTAAAACACATTTCTTAAAAACATTACTTTTCAAACACATAGGCATATTTCTTTCTAAATTGTTTCTACCAAAAGCATTCCATCCAAGTTTAATTCTGTGATTAATTTCATCTATTATGTTTTCATCTGTATTAATTATATAATCAATGTATTTGTAGTTGATAACTTCTAATTCAACATTATCAATCTTTATTTTGTTCTATTGAGAAAATCCATTGAACATTATTTTAATCTTTTTAGCATTTATCTTTAGTTCTACTTTCTTACCTTCATCTGATAACACTTTAAACATTTTTTGAAACTTTGAAGCATTATTTGCAAAATCAACTACATCATCTGAAAAATTTCAATGACTTAAATAATCTCCTTAATCCACAAAATGCTTCTCATAAAACTCATAAAAAGTTTTGAAGATAAGGAGTTATCCTATTTATTGTAGATCTTCCCATTCTTCTTAGTATTATTATACATTGGAATCATTACTGTTGCATTTTGATAACCTAATATCTTAGGTTTACATTTTGATGATCCAATGCTTTTTATAATCTACAAATTCAAAGCATAATAGCAACTCATATTCATTAATCCTTTTTATAATTTACTCTCAATACTTAGATGTGATCCATTGTGCTAATACAACTTTTAAATTCACTTTTTTTTTTTTTTGTTTTTTTGGTTAAAATCCAAGGTTTGCTGTAGACAAGTTGCAATTATCTTGATAAAAAAGTTTATATAGAACTGATAAAAGACTGATAGATCTGAATTTCTAATATCTACTTTATCCACCGGGCACATTATCTTTTTTAAATATCAATATTACCCATTTTTTCAAACATCTGGCATATCTTCGTAATTTAAACATTTGCATATAATTTTGCTAACAAACTTCCTATTTCTTCATTTGCTTCTTTATCTGAAACTTTTTCCAAGTTCATAGATTTAATAGCATATCTCACTTTTTTATTTAAAATACTGGACAATTTAGAAAATGTAATTGTAGGGGATAATTTTTTTGTTGGTTTTTATTGCTATATAATTCTTTATAGAACTCTTCCATACATTTCATGATGTCATCTTTCTTTTTAGTAATAGTTCCATCTTTTTTTTTTATTGCAGAAATAAGTTTCCTATCAATACCAAGATGCTGTTGTACACTTTTGAAACTTTTATTATCTTTTGTAGCTTTCCTTGCTAATTCATAATTATACTTTCCATTTTCATTATTAACGCTTTTTTAAAACATATTACAAAATTCTAAATATTTAATTCTTTTCTTCATACATTATCTTGCTTCAATAGAAAATTTGCTGGTCAATTGCTGCTTTTTTGTACAAATAGTCTTTATTGCAGTTTTTAATAGTGTATCAGTTATCTACAGAATTAATCATTGCATCTTCAAAATCTGTTTATATTTAAAAACGGTTTGCAAATTCAATTTTAGATTCATTACAATGTTTCTGAAGATTAGGATATCAATTGTGAATATTATTTTCCTTAATAATTTCCATTCTCTAGTTTTTCATTAACACATATCTTACATCTTACTAATCGATCATCATTTCCTATGCTGAATTTATTAAGATCATTACAATCTTGGAATACATATTTTCTATTAATCAAAATATAATGCAGTTCCACTCTACCTTCTGTTTAACATTTTTCTAATCAAAGAAAAAATTTGTAATATAAAGTTTCTCTTTTTCTGAAAACTCCACAAGTCTGTGTCCTCTCTTATTGCTATCCCCATAATCAATTTTATCGACAACATTTTCAACTTTCAATTATTTACCCATTCTAGCATTAAAGTCTCCTATAACAATTTTAAAATGTTATTTGATGTGATTAAAAGCCTTTTGTACATTCATATAAAAATTATCTATTCCTCATCACAATGAGAAGTTGTTCAGGTATAAACTTGAATTATCTGCAATCTTCCATTAAATTGAATAACTAATGTTGACTGTCTGATAGAGCATGAATATCTATAATATTGTTCTTCCACTTTTTATTTATAATGAAACCCATTCCACTTGAGCTTTCAATTTTTGTGCTTTTGTAGTACAATACATGTTTACTTTTTAAATCAACTGTCTCTTCAACTTTTCTTCTAACTTCAGAAAGTCCAACTGTGTCTAATTTAATATTATACAGATTTTTTTCCAATTCTCACAATTTTCCCTCATTTGAAAGTGATTTGTAGTTGTAAGTACCTAAATAAAAATTTGTTATCAAATGGAAGTTGGGGTTTGCAGTCAGGGGATTCTTAGCACCCTCCACCTTTGGCTGTCAATTGCTTCCTTGATTGGTAACTTTACAATCTCCTGGCAATAATGGCCATAATTTAGTTTTGTGTGTTATGATTATAAATGTCTATTAAAAAAAGTTCATTCACATATATATATTCATTTATTCTGCTTCAAAAAAATTCAACTAATATTTAAGTTAAGAACTGCCAGACAACTGAGAAGAAAGACCATGGTGTTTCATGATCTTAAGCTCAGAGATATAAAGTGAATAAACTTACTAAAAAACTGTTTGACAAATGTTAATGAACACCCCACCCATATTTGTATATTTGAATAATTATATAGTAATAACAGCTAAAACAATAAGAATATATAGAGTGGACATTAAGAATTTGCCCTGCTCAGTTCCTTTAATGCCTCAAAGAGGAATCACCAGGGTCTTTCTTTCATTTAATAGCAAACTCCTTTTTGCAGCCCTGAAAGAGAGTAAGGCTAACTAATTTTGAAAGCATATAAATACTAATGCATTTATCATAAAACAAAAATATAATTCTTATATAATAAAGCTTTCATCAGTAGTGAGAGAATAATCATACCCCCATAAGTAGTGAGCCCAAAGTTTACCTTAATCTTATGATTAATAAATAGAAAACTACCATTGACAATAATCATAAATAATATAACTTGCTTATAGGATTGTGTTATGTAATGATCACAACCATGCTTTGAACAAAGAATGTAATATATTTATAAATGGCATAGTAAAATGTTGATAAATTAAAAACCATCAATATTAATATGTAATTTATCAATAACTTTGAAGCATCAAATCATATAGCTTTTGTACTTATATGCTTTACATTAATTAAATGAATTATTTAAAGAATAAATTAGATTAACTGTTACAATTAAGTATTCTGTCTATACCTAAATACTTCAGTATTTTTTGCCATAATTGTAGTTGAAAATGTTCTTTTCTTATTTGTTTTTTGAATTTCTGAAATAAGAGTGGAAAAAATTTTCACAAAAAAATTGCATAATAATTATAATTATAATATACATGTATACAATGGCTAATAGCATTTTTATATTATATTATTTATGTGTATAAAGTTTAACATATGGACTATTAATACAGTGATATTATTAGTACATAAAGTATTAGGTTTTTTTTTAATTATAAAACAGAGAAAATCTTGAAAAACAAGGAAAATGAACAACTGGATATTTAATTCTGTACAGTGTGAAATTATCTTATTTTAGTTATATTGCGAGATAATCTAATTCATTATATAAGTATTGTATATAATGCTAGAAAATGTTGATGATAAAAACATAGATATCTATAAATAAATTTCATTATAATAATAATAAAAGTTCCATTAAAGATCCTGAAAACAGACTTATAGTTATTTTGAAGAAATGCCATTTGTATAGTCATTGTAAATTTGAAAATAGTAATAATAAGTATGTCTGCATGTAATTTCAAAAGATTTTTACTTTTCTTTAAAAAATATTAATTCAATAAAAATAATACATACAACAAGTATACTGAGAAAAACATTTTTATTTTAAATTATTAAACAAGTTTTTTTCAAGCTTTATGTATTATTTTGTTGTTGAATTATATCTGCAAGTGTATAAATATATATTGTAACCAGTTGGCTATATAGCTGAATTAAAAATAATTAAATAGTTAGCACCATGTTCCTCAGGTTTAGTTTAGAATTATTTAAGTAATGAGGAAAATAATATTTAATTTTCCCATGCATATTTTTATAATGAGTCTTCAACTAATTAAATATTTAAAGTCCCAATATGATAGTATGAGACTTCTCAAACATTAAATTTGTTGAATAATAATATAATTTTAAATATGGGAATATTTTAATAAGTTATAAATGATTGTAGAAGGGAGAGAAAACTAAAAAAATGTAAACAAGTTTTTTAACTGTCTCTCTCTCTCTTTTCAGTAATTATAATTAATTGGTAGTTTTAATTTAAATTATGAAACTGTACTAAGAGAAAAAATAGTTTTCTCTTTTTTTTTGTAAAGTATTTGATAGATATTAATTGTTATCTTAAAAAAGAGATAAAGTTTTATTTTTAATAGTATTTTTAAAAAGAAAAAATTCGATTTTAATACATTTAGTAAATTTTATTTTAATTAGTCAGAGTTGTTTTTTTTTTCTTTTCTCTTTATCTCTCTTCAATGTAAGAAAAATCGGTTGTTTTCTATTCTCTCGTGTCAGCCGTTTGATGGCATTGATATTAATCAAAAATGCATACATATTATGATTCCAGGCTGGGCCTGTGATTCTATATAAATATTGGTTTTTTTAGTTTTGTAATAGGAAATTAGAGGAACTAATAGTAAATATTACTATTTAAAAAACAAAAATTTAGAAATTCACATTGAATTTAAAAATGATACCTGAATAATTGACATTTTTTGGACAGTAATTAATCATAAAATAGATTGATTTTTGTTTGTGTGTATCTATAAAAAGTTACAATATTTTTTTAATAGAAAATAATATGCAATAATACATTTTTCAATTTACACAAAATTTCTATATTCACGCTAAATTTAAAAATGATACCCTAAAAATTTGCTTTTTTTTTTTGAAAATAATTAATCAGAAAGTGAATTCTTTTTGTTATTAGATATATATAAAAAGTATCATTCTTTAAATACTACATTTAAAAATGATACCTGACTATTTTGCATTTTTTTTGGATAGTAATGAATCAGAAAATGGATTATTTTTGTTAGTGAGTAGATATCAATAGTAATATTATTTAAATACTAAATTTAAAAATGATATCCGAATAACTTTTTTTTTGATATTGACAATAATTAATTAGAGTGGGTTTTATTTTCTTTGTGTGTATATAGAAAAAGTTATGGTCTTTTTTGAATAGAAAATAATATACAATTCTACATTATTTAATTTACCCAGAACGTTCAAAAATTTACACTAAATTTTCAAATGATACCCAACTAATTTGCTTTTTTTTTTGACAGTAATAAATCAGAAAGTGGGTTCTTTTTGTTAGTGTGTCTATATAAAAAGGTACCATTATTTAAATACTAAATTTAAAAATGATATCCGACTATTTTGCATTTTTTTTGGATAGTAATTAATCAGAAAGTGGGTTCTTTTTGTTATTGTGTATATATAAAAAGTACTTTAATTTAAATACTACATTTAAAAATCAAACCTGACTAATTTGTTTTTCTTTTTTGGACAGTAATTAATCAGAAACTGGATTGTTTTTGTTAATGTGTGTACATATAAAAACTAATCTTATTTAAATAGTAAATGTAAAAATAATACCCGACTAATTTTCTTTTTTTTTTTTGGACAGTAATTAATAATCAGACACTGGGTTGTTTTTGTTTGTGCGTATATATCAAAAGTAACTTGTCATGGACGAATTCTCGCAAAAACATTAATTTTCACGTGATCATCAAAATACTGCTTTGCTGCACCCTTAAAAGCAATTTTTGAGCATTATCCATTCATAGTGGAACCTTCATGACATTGTTAAAAAAGTTATAATGTAACAGTAGGTTAGAGCACTTGAAAAAAAAAACCTTTGTAATGAAATTTTAAATAATTACAACAGGCTAAAATCCACACACTCTCACATGAAAGTATAGAGAAAATAGACATTCTAGCATTATGATAAAGTTAATAACACAACCAACTACAGCATCCAATAAGGCATTTGTCTGTGCTTTTACCATAGAAAAAACAGACTGGCAGGGACTCTTTCTGTGGAAAGCCTCTTAGGTTGGCTGATGCCGCTGCGAGGACTTTCTGTGTTTATCGTAGAAAGAAGCCTCTTAGGTTGGGTTTAGGCTGCTAAAATGGTATATTTCTAGGAATTGACCTAGAATTAGCGCCATCATGCAGCTGACATGATAAAATAGAAAACAACCGAAAAATAAAATCAGTGCAATTAACAGATTATCTTGTTTTCCCTTTGCAAGAAAATTTTTTTAATTAGAAAGTCATATCATGAATTTTATGATATTAATTTAAGTTCTTGACTTGTTTTTCAATGTCTATGATGAAGTAGGGAAATAGCTGAACAATTATATTTGAAAAAAATTATCTAATTGGTTATAAAAATTATCAGGTTAAAGGCAAATTGAGATTTGCTTGTAAGCAAAATTGTTCTAGCAAAAAATAATGAGGAGGGGAGGGTGAATAAGTCAGAAGATACAAGTGTCTGGTAAAAAGAAATTATTCCTTACCTAGTTGTTGAAGAGAATAGTCAAGTCTTAATCCAGCTGCTGAAAAATTCAGTAGAAGAAATTTTTTTAACTTAGCTATTGAAGAGAGCAGTCAAGTCTTAATCCAGATTTTTACAAGTTATTACATAGAATAGCAGAAGATTTAACAAACTTTTAGCATACTATGAGTTTAGTCATAAAATGGTTTATACAATAAAAAACCATGTACTAAATTCAGCTAAAATATAGACATAATCTTCCTTCATATAACTTGCCTTCACTGGAATAAAAATGTAGAGAAATTACCACCTAAAATAATCTACCACCTTGTCTTCAATCAAGAACACGAGTCTCTGTCTGTGTTAGTCTCACCTAGAAGTTTTAATGGAAAGAAATGGATGAAATTTGCTATTTTTTAACCTGGAATTTTCAAACCAAGAAAAGGATAAATTAACTATATACCTGTGTAGAAGTCTTCAAGAAGAAAACAACTGGAAATTATAATTGGGAAGAACCCTCCAGAAGAATCAAATCATGGTTAAAGATATTTTATGTGTGCACACTAAATTTTCATGTATAGTAAAAAATATATATATTTTTGTAAGAATTGATAATTTTAAATATTTACATTAAGTTAATAGTTTTAAATTGTGAAAAAAAATTTTTTTTTTAAATCCAGTCAATTTTCTCTTCAAAATTATGAAATCATTTTAGAAAATTTAATTTTTTGTAAATTTAAATTTCTTTTTGGAAACATGTTTTTCTTTTCCTTTATTTTCTCTTTGGTAATAATAACGTAATCTGGCTTGGCCACTTGGTGGCATTGTTGGCAACCAAAAACAATACAATACAATGTTCGGGGCCGCATGATATTTAAATCGAATCAGTTTTTTTTTGGTTATTAATTTATTGATTGCGATAACTTTTTTTTTCATGCCTTTTTATTAAAAAAGTTGTTTAATTTTAATTTTGTATTTAGTAAACAACAACTTTTTTTTTTATTTTTAATTCGCTGTTTTTGGACAAAGCTGCTACTCTGCGATGTCTATTTAGCGATGTCTTTCGCTTAATTATTGCTTTCTGCATAACAAAACAACTGTGTAGGGTAGGGTTAGTTTTAGGGTTAGTTAGGGTTAGTTTAGGGTTAGGTTTAGTTTTAGGGTTAGTGTTCTGTTGTTTGTAATGCTAAAATAAAATATATCAAAACCATAGTCGGACAAAAGAAAAAAACTCAAACTTCTTTAAACAACAACAAACAAATATAAATGTCTTCTTTACTTATTAAACATGTTTATAATATGTGCTTTCTATGAAATTTACAAAAAATCGTGTATATTTTTATTGGACAGCAGAAATGCTCAGCTTCTGTTGTCGGCAACTGCGAAAAGTTACGCGTATGCCATCCATTTTATCAACTACATGGTATTTCACGTGAAAACGAGATTTTGCATGCGATATTGGCCGAATTCTTTTTTACCTACATTCGGCAAGCTTTTACACCTTACACATTCTCTAAACAAGGGTGTGGCCGTTTAGAAAATTACTATAAATTCATGTTTATTAAATTAATTATAAATACAAATATTGTGTAACATAGATTGTAAAAATTTGACTAATCCAAGTAAACATACATATATATCAAACTGTACACGAAAGATAAGTGTGTGGATTCACAATAACTGTCACAAAGCAGAAATAGGCCATATTATTTCTGCATTACGTCATCATAAACGGTCTCTAATGGCTAAGACAAACATAGATGTTTTCTGTAGCCATAAGTCAGGCCTTGTAAACAGCATTTGTTAGGTGTTTTGGTGAGCCAGAATGCCATCAAGTGGCCAAGCCCAATTACGTTATAAGTACCTTCCCTTCTATAAAAAAGAGTAATTAAGCTAAACCAAAGATTGTTATTTTTGATTTTGAAAATGTTGTTTTCCCAACTCTTAATTATTTTAAAGAAATAAATTAATTAAAAATTAATCAATTGATTGGTTAATATATTGAAACAGTCAGCTCTGTCAATTCAACTGTTTCACCTACTATATACTATAGTAGTATTTCTATATGTGTAACTATCACCAAATCCTCGTATATCAGGTTAAAATTGTATTAAAATCAGGCTAAATTTAAACCTAAAGGTATTAGTCATGTATGTGTGCATATATCTTAGCATACAGTATGAAAATTGTATCTGTATATGTAAAAACCCATATATACACACACATATATTTCTTGTAAATAAATAGAAATTGCGTTGTATGTGTAACACGAAACTACATATATGCAGAAAAGAAAAATGTTAACAGATTTAAGACATTATAAATTTCTTTATTTAAAATATTTATTCTAAAAAAAATTAATATTTGAAAGTATTGTATATTTCTGCATATATTGCTAAATTAAATAATTACATATATAACCAGATGTTTTCTCTCTATAGATTTGTTTTCAAAAAAAATGATATTATAAAACTTAATCTTTCTCACTGTAGTGTGACCTAATTACAAAATTAAAAGTAACATTAAGTTGTAGAATAAATTATCCCGAGTAATTAGAAAGAAATCATGGATGACCAGCTGTAAAACTCAGCTGTAAGAAATAATAAAACAGTGTGATTCTACGATTCTAGGAATACAGCGAGAAAATTAGCAAAACAAGTCTAAAAACTTACTATGACCGAGAAGAGGGGGGGTAAGCTGGTAATATAAACCTCTGCAGCCATTTTGGATTTATTCGGACATTATTTCAAGTCAATTCGTTGACAACTTATGATTTAAAATTGTTAATTATAATGCAATCTGAGTAGAAGGCATTTTTCTTGCCTTCCTAACCTGGGAAGTCTACCATGCAGAGAGCAGCAAGTGGAGAAGCCGTGTGATGGAGCAGATTCCTGTTGACAGAGCCTTCAACATGAAATAAGTGCCAGACAGAAAAGCCGGTAAAAATAAAAACCTTCCTCTACTTAAAATTAATAATTCAACTAAAGTGCGATAATTCCTAAAGCTAGCTAAATCTAAACTCTATGGCCATAGCAATAATGTACTTTAAATCCAGTACTAAAATGTAATTTTGATTTCTTTATTTTAATCTTAAAATCACTACTAAAATGTAATTTTGATTTCTTTTGTTTTCATCTTAAAATTTGCCTGATTTGATTTAACAACTGGTTTGAGTTAATAACTGATTTGATTTTCATACTGAGTTAATATCTTATTTGGTTTGCTGGGTTATCTCTGATTGATCTAGTTCAACATATTTACCTTTCTGAGTTATTAAAAGTTAGTTGAAGTGATTGATTTAAATTAATTATCATAAATTTTGTTACGTATAGTTTTAAATGCTTCATTATAAAATGATAATTAAGTTTCTAGATTATTTTACATATTTTAACTTAATGATATTTGCTTTTCCATATTTTAATGTAATAATAATATTTGCCTTGATTAATTCTTGTACACAACTTACACTGACGTAAACTGGGTAGATCAGATATAAACTAATTGTGTTGCAATTTCCTTTTCAAACTATGCTAAAACAGAAAGAAAATTTCAGATTTCACTTACATGATATCTGCTCTTTAAACTGACATTTCTTTCTAAGTAAATCTATGCCAAATTTTATGATTTTCCATTGTGTCGTGGTTTATGCTGTATATGTTCAGAACGCTCAAAAGAAACTCATTTTAAAAAAGGTAAAATATCTTGTTTAAAAGATAATTAAAAGCTTACAGCTGTTTTAAGATAGATTCGCTTTCGAGATAATATTTAACTAATGTTTAACTGAAGTGATTGAAATACAGCAAAAAGCTATAACTTTATATCTTGATGCTCCATGATGTGCTGTCTTCCTCCTAAAGTTATAAAACCATATATAGATAGCCTTACAAATTAGATTCCTAAGTTTTCCTTAATAGCATAATTATAGATGTGATACACGGTAATTTCATGAATGAAGCTAGTGTTGAGCATCATAAAATTTTATTATATAATGTAGTCAGCAGTGCGAGTGTGTTTTAAGAAACGCTATGGCATATATTGTACCGGTCAACCGCAACCCATCAACTACACACAGAAACCGACTTCAAACCCAGACCGATTTCAGAACTAAATCCGAAACCAAACCGAGTTCAAACCCAAACCCTGCACACAAGTGACTCAGGTATAACAGAATCCATAGTACGTGGTATAGCCTAACACTAGCTCAGTGGGAACACAGACAATAATTCTGCCTAACTTATCTATATATAACTGCGCGGTGGATGCTCAACGCTAGATACGATCAATGCAATATATATATTCTCGTGTTGTTGATACAGACAGTAATCAAATGACGGTGAAATAATTATTTAATGAAAAGAGAGACAAACCAGATTACACAAATGTTTAATAATTATTCTTATGATTAGATAAAATTTAAACACAATATAATTACTTGTTATATACAACATTACTTATTTTACTTCTAGTCTTTAACGGAAATCTATACATATGTAATTGACGGACAACATTGCATTCAATATTTTGGTTTGCCTTATAATCATTTTATCTATGACCAGTGTAGGTAATACCACAGATGATTTCTTTTAAATATAATATTAGCGTAACTTAAACAATTAATTTGTTTACGTGATTAATTATGTACGAGAGATATGAGGATCAGAACAAACAAAACTTTAACTGTTTTATCTTTATTAGACTAAATTCTTTATTAAATTAAGGTCGCCTCATTGGCCTTAAACAAATCAAACCACCACGTACTACGGGGATGGGGAATAAGTTTATATCTTCCAATATAGGGTGATGTGACTGGCTGCTATATGAAACAAACATAATAATCAGAAGTAATAGCTTGCGGTATATTAATGAAGACTGGGTGGCTCGCACTTTGGCAAGTATTCACACCCACTGAGGAGGCTAGGAGAATTTCTCTCTCCCTTGTTTGAAATCATGGACTAGACACTGAATCAAGCTATGGGAAGCGAAATATAGCACTAAACCAGTAACATGGTGAACGAATGCTCGAAGCAGAAATTATAAATATCTATATAAGACCTTATTTATTCCACCATACTTTTCCCACGTAACCGTCTGATAAAGTAATTTAAAACCACACGATAAGCTTAGAGAATCATATATTTAACTGTTAATTAATTACACTCTGAATCTCATACCCCCTTGACCGTTCGGAAGTAGTAAACACAACAATGGCTACCCTTGATTATTATTTCCCCCCCGTATCAGAAAACATGCAATTAAATAGATAAAATAGATTTTAGATATTAACTACCCGGTGGCATAGAATAAAACATCCTTCATTAAACTATAACACATACATCAATTTAAAACCCAAAATATATATAATGATGAATAACATATCTATTTAAAATCATCATAAAACTTAAGGCATTAGCAACTTGTTATTAAAGACTAGAGTAAAGGAATTTAACAGGTGGAAAGGGATATGTTTACTACAGGTTTACTATATATATATTTTATCAAAAAAACAAAAAAAAACATAATAACAAATATTTAGCATACTTAGTACAGATTTAAATCTACTTATATAAGGGACTGGCATTAAAGAAAGTAAAAGTTCATGTAAATTAGATTTACCATTCTTTCTTCATCCGGACGCATTTCTTGCAATGATGATTACTTAGAACATAGGCGCGCATTTGTTTTTTGACATATTGGCTTTCAAAGTTTAGGGTTGGAAACTGGAACTATAGGCATATGAAAGTTGACAACTGGAATCACAGCACATGATCTTTCGGCAGGCTAGGAAGGTTTCATCGGCAGGACAGGGATCAGCTTACTGGACCTAGCCCGACATTATCAAAGTTTACAGATCACTTCTTAACACTGCACTCTCCAAATTTACTCTGATGTTTTCCCCTCTTTCGGAGTGGTCAAGAAGAAAAAAAATGATGCAATGCAGAATGATGTAATCCAGGATGACGCAATCTGCATGATGCAATTTAACATGATGCAATTTAAAATGGCCAAAGTTCCCACAATTCTCCTGGTCGTTGGTCACCTCATTTTGGACTTTGCCTTCCTTGATTTTCTGGCCTTTAGCGATTTCACTTTTATTATCCAGTCGGTACATTGAAATGTTTCTTTTTTTAAAAAAATAAATCTGTATAAGTATTAACTATTTAAAATTAAGAATTATTCGCGCAATGAATCTTTCTCTTTAAAATAATCTTATATTAGTATCCAAACCACGCACACACACAATGTATATATTTTATACTTACAATATTTGTCTAAAGGATTTATTTAATTATCTACATAAAATGTGACATGAACAATTTTAAGTTTATGTACCTTGGATGAACAAAGCCTCATTGCGCAAAATAATGGTTTGTAGCAAATCTGCTATACTAAGTTTTGAAAACAACCAAAACAAACAAGGAAAGAAAGAAAAAAAAAACCATGAAACTAAGATCGATCCTCAGATCGAACTGTTTCATTATATATATTATACCGGACAAAAGTTTTAGACTCGCATAAACTGACCGCCAGGGCGCCACTAGTCCAAAATTTGGAGATTGTAAAAGACCCAGAAAGAGACCCCACATGAGATGGGTGGATGAAAAAGAGGGGGGGGGGGGGGTGGGGGGAGGGGGAGGTTAAGGATTGGAGAGGATGGATTAACCTTGGAGCCACCTTCCTTCTGTCGTTGGTTGATTGTTGGTTGTTGTTGATGATATTTTCTTTCTTTCTTCTTTATTTAGTTTTTTTTTTTTTTATTTAATATTTTTTTTTTTATTTAAATAAAAAAATAAATAAAACAAAAAACTTAACATTAAATAATTTTATTTTTAAATAAAATAAACTTTAAGAAGTGTATAATATCATTTTTGTACACCAGCGGTGGCTCCATTGTTTTTTTTTTTTATTTTTGTAAGGAAGGGATTGAGAATATTTTGGGTGTTTTTTTTTTTTGTGTATGTTTTTGAAAAAAAAAGAAAATATATATAAGAGGAGTGTAAAAAAATAAATATAAGAAGGTATAAAGAAAAAGGATTATTGGTTTTTTTGTGGGGGGGGGGAGAGAGAAAGGGGGATAAAGATAGTAAAATTGGGGGGGGGAAAGGAAAACTAGATATTTATTTTTAAGGGGTTACAGGATATGCGAATCGAATGCGCCGGACTAGCTCAATCAAGCAAATGAGATATATGTTTTGTTCAGTGAGTTGGAAAGGTAGCAACAGAAAACAAATTCAACTAAGTAGATGAATAAATAAATAATTTTATTAAAAGTATGATTAAATAAACATAAATCTAAATAATAATCTTTAAAGCACACTTAAAATATGTACTACACGTACATACGTCAAAATTAAATTTAAATATTTTATATGGCTTTGAGAGCGATTTTCTGTGCATGAAAGAGTGCAAAATACTGACAGTAGCAGAAGTATTAGTAAGTATTTCGTGATCTCACATAAGAAAAGGGAGGTTAGCTTCCTGCTTATAACCCATAGTTAGAAAAAGGCTGAATCTTCATATTTGAGATTTATGTAAGCTTATGTCGAAATCGAAGAAATGCGAAAGTAGCTTCCAAAACATTAATAATAATAAGAAGAATGTTGAAAGTTATTACTTTCAATCGATTGACCTCCCTCTGAGTGAGACAGGCTAGGAGCTCACGATCTACCTATTGAGAGGGTTAAAACGATCGTACGTGCCCCTAATAAACGAACTGGAAGCTTGAAGAAATAAAACTAAGAACTATTATAATAAAGTTTCATGACATAAGGAGAACTAATAATAAAATGGGTCACGAGTCAGAAGTCAATTAAAATAGTCTGTAATATCCAGACTGCTTTCTATAAAAAAAGAATGTGAGATTATAAATAAACTACTATCTTACTTACTAAGACTTAAATAGGACGGACAGTAATAGGTTTGAAACTAGCACTCATTAAAAAAAAAAGAAAAAAAAATCAAGCACAAAGAAATCGAATTACATAAGATATAACTTAAAAAAAACATTTATATTTAAAAAGGGAACAAATCTAAGATAACATTATTTAAATTGCAAAAATGTAAGGTACCTTAATAATTTATTTCAATGCTAGTGCACTAGACTTCTTAGGTTAGTCCGTTGCTCTGGATTCACTGACAGTAGGCTTGGGCGAGTTGGTTAGTGGTTTCTTTGGAGCCGGTTCTTATGGCATTCTAGGCAGTTAATGGAGACACAGGATGTCCGAACCTGTCCTGGCGAGAAGCTTAGCACATCATGGTAAAGAAAATATTTTTGCTGTAGGTTTAATGTTCATTCTAGGTAGAATAATTACGGGATCAGCTTTCAGAATATGCAGGAATCGTTCTTTCCAAGTATTTTGGCAGGAATCGTGCAATTCTCCTGACAGAGTTGGTGTGTGTCTCTTTGCGCTGGTGCAAGTATTCTAGCTGATGGCAGTATTGAAAGCTAGTCCAAGATAATCCAATAGCCTCCTGATTCAGCCTGTTATATCTGAATCATATCTCTTAAACCAATTACCAAACTTTTTCTTTTTAATTAAAATTTAAAAATTCTCGATCTAGATAACAATAGTTATCTAATTAACGAAATAAATTGCCCTTTACAGATCTAGGAATTAACTAATGAAAAATTCTTTTCTTTTTGTTTTCTTTCTTTTTAATTAGCCTTATCAATCTAAATCCCCAAATCTGAAAAGCAATCTATTTGTACACTTTACTTTTACATAAATTTAACAAAAAAAAATAATCTTAGTTTTCTTTTTTTTTTTTCAAAATTAAAATTAAACCAAATATAACTGTGGTATTAAAATATAATTCCCACGCATATACATATATATTTGTACAAGCATTAAAAAAAACTTTTAATCAAGTTTTACAAACGAAACCTTATATAAAAATTTATTTTATTTTCTTCAACCCTATAAAACTATAATTTTTGTAATGGTGTCTTAAACATCCATTACAATATATATATTTGTTGCTGTGTATATTTTTAATGAGCGTATGTGTAAGGGCTACGCCATTACTCTCTTAATTCGGACAACTATCTCTTCCAGATGGAGGTTGGCTATCCCACCCCATTCTGCATCCTCAGAAATGGAGCATGATACTCCCATAGTTTAATTAGTTGTTCGATCACCGGACTAAAAGGTCTCTTATTTCCACAGCAATGAATATAGTGAAAAGGGAACCGTTACTCGGTAAGAATCCCGTAAAAAGGCACTCTTAAGACGCAAGGCTATATCAGACTTTATATTTTCTATACGCCATGGTATCTGAAGTCTGACTGCCAATCATCAGTTCATCCTACCATAATAATTGTATTTTCAGCTTTGATCTGAATTCGAATCTAATTTCATAGGCATATAAGCTATATAGAGAATATTAAGTATTCGCACTTAATAAAATGTCATATTCTTTATCAATATGTATAATCACTTCTGCTAGCCCTAGAGCAGATCTAAACCCTGTTATATAGCATAAACTAGGCATAGATGGTCATGAGCAAATTAACCTTGATGTATAAAGTAATGTTAAGGCTCATGAAACTGTGATTTTACACGTATAATTTCATCACCTGCGAGTGGTACCTATATATAGCAAAGTAAATTAAATGATTTGTAATCCAAACTACAATCACCTGCGCATGATTGGAATTGCTATATAAACAGTAAATGCTCTTATTAAAATCATCACCTATGAGTGATATATGTATCTGTAATAAATCTAGTAATGTAACTAATTTGTAACCAGAATAATTACTGTCACCTACAAGTGATCTAAATTATCACATATGTATATGTAAATTAAAGCCACATGTAACTAGGCAAACAATAAATGATTATAACCCCAGTCATCACTTGCGTGTGAATCCCAAACTCAAATGTGAAATTGTATCCTTAACTTAGTCACCTGCGTGTGAGACAACCTATATAGCCACGTTATAATCTTTATTTTCATTTAGTAATTTTAATATTTAGTTTTCATTAAATTAGTTTTGAATTTAACTTTTGTTTCATGTCTCAATGTTGCTCATTGGCAAGTCTTTATTGATTAGTTAATCATTAGTTAAGAATCACAATCCATATTTTATAATTATGTCCAAGCCACATATCGTCTATATAGCTATACTAGTTAGTAAGTCAATTTCTCATAGTCTGCATGTGAGGAATGAAAATGCTGCTGTGGCCTCATATGTGTCATCCGCAAGGTGGTAAATCTTTGAGTGTGAGTAGAGGAACTGGGGCTATATCAGACAACGTGGTTCGTACCACTCTATGCTGGTCAGCCTTGGGATGAAATGCTAAAACTCTGGATTTTGTTGTGCGGATGTACAGATTTGACTGTTACAATATTTTTTATGAAAATATATATTTGGATGAAATTTCATGCTATCATGTCATTTTTTGTTTATTGTTAATCAATTAGTTATTAAATAATTATTTTAAAAAATATTTTTTAGTCTTAATTTATTTCAATTCCCGTTTTCATAATTTGCAGTGTATGTATCTTGTTTCATGTCTGCTTAGTGTTCTAGGATTTTATTATGATCCCAAAAAACTATTTACTTATAGTAGGGTAAGCCTAGGAATTATTTAGAGTGATTTATAATGAGCTACTTTATTTATTTATCTTTCTCACAGTAATAGTTTATAGAATTCTTGTTTCCTGAACTAGGTATAGGCATATCAGTTATAAGGAGTAGGTATTTCTCTTTAGTGTTATGGACATCCAAATGATGATGATCCTGATTGGTGCAAAAGGGATATTCTTTAAAGTCCATGCACTACATTACATTTTATTATTTCTTTAAAAGTTTAGTTTATAGTTGGCCAGTACATTAATAGTGTTAAGTGGCCAAAGCATTGTTGATGGTCAGGATGTCTTTAGTATCTCAACATTATTTGACTTAGAGTTGTATTTTAATGGGATAGCATTTAAGTATGTGCATCCAGATAATTATTATTTATATTTCTTGTCTAGGTTTGGCAGTGGCTAAATAATTAGTCTGGTCTACAGTAGATCCATTTCAAATTAAAATCACAAGATTGACTGATTTATTTTTGTTGATCATGATTTATAATGAGCTGCTTTATTTATTTATCTTTCTAACAGTAATAGTTTATAGAGTTCTTGTTTCCTGAACTAGGTATGTGCATATCGTTATAAGGAGTAGGCATTTATCTTTAATGTTATGGACATTCAAATGATGATGATCCTGGTTGGTGCAAAAGGGATATTATTTAAAGTCCATGCACTACATTTCATTTTATATTTCTTTAGAAGTTTAGTTTATAGTTGACCAGTATATTAATAGTGTTAAGTGGCCATAGCATTGATGATAGTCAGGATGTCTTTAGTATCTCAACATTATTTGACTTATTGTTGTATTTTAATGGGATAGCATTTAAGTATGTGCATCCAGATATTATTTATATTCCTTCTCTAGGTTTAGAAATAGTAGACCTATTTCAAATCCAATCACAAGACTGACTGATTTATTTTTATTGTTGATCATTCATGATGATGAAAAATTATTGCTTTTGAGTAATGCTGGTGAACTTATACTTAGTTCTGTGCTGATCTCTTATACACATTCCTTTTATATTAAATTTTTTTATTTTGTTTATTGGGGATGATGATGGTTTCGCATCTGCTCATAATTCAGCTCTGGGCTGTTACAAATTGCTACTCAATTGTGGGACATTGTAACATCAGATTCTCTTAATAATCCCTATTTTCCATACTGTTAAAACATATGAGTAATTATTTTGTGGGTTCATCCATGTATGATTTTTATTATATACCACTGTTTCAGTTTGATTACACAAGTTATCAACTGGGTTATGAATAGAATACTATAAAGATGATTGTAGAGATGCTATAAACAGTGATTTATAACAATTTTAAAGTTCCACCAATAGAAAAAAAACAGATATTTAAAATTGAATAATAAAATAAAAGTTCCACCAATAGAAAAAAAACAGATATTTAGAATTGAACAATAAAATAAAAGTGAGAAAATTTTCAGAATAATTTATTTAAAAATTTTTTTTCCAAATAGGAGGAAGTTTTCATGTGTTATCATGTTCGTTAGTACAGTTTTGTCTTTTGAGTATCTCAATCACTTCTCTGATTGATGGAAAGTAATACATCTGGATAGGATCCTAGTATTAGGGATATCAATTTTGTGAACTGAATCTAGAGCATATAGTGAGAATGCTGACAATGATGTGTGTTGCTTAACTGCATTAGTATATTTATCTCTTTTAGTATTGATGTAATGATTGCTCATACCTACACAAGAAGCTTTACAAATACCACATGAAATTTCATAAACTCCATGAGCCTCAAGAGGGATTAGAATGTTACTAATTATTTAATCAGTAGTATATGTTGTTTTTATATTGAAACATTTTAGAATGTATCTAATTTTGGCTATAGTTCCTTTTATGTAAGGAATACAAATCCTAATGGTTGTTTCTTCTTTCTGTTTTTTATTTCATTATTTTGAGTTTGAATTAAAACTTTGTATATAATTTTATTATTATAATCATTAGCTAATATAACATTTATATGGTTTATTTATTCTTTCAGATATGATTTATCTGAGAGGTTAATTTCTCTAGTGAAAAGAGTTTTGGCTACAGAAAAAATCTGAGCTGAATGATAATGTGATGAAAATTGTAGGTAACTGTTTCTGTATATAGATTTTCTGAAAACTGAAAATGATAAAAAATTATTGATTTTTGGTGACAAGTACATCAAGAAAGGAAAATTTCTCATCAGCTTCAGTTTTTATAGTAAATGTAATATGAGGGTGAATAATATTTAAATAAACAGAGCAAAACTCTCCATACAGTATTGCCACCTGTGCTAAACAGAGTAATCAATGGATGCCAGAAGGCTTGTGCATAAAATCCCCATCTAATGCCTACTCATCCAATATCCCCAGACTAGTTTCTGGCTTGTAGTCTTCATCAGTGAGGAGCTTTGGATCTGAGAGCACTGCATCTAGATCTTAAGATCTAATGCAACCCTCTAGCAACCACCTTTTATCTCTACTTAACTACAAAACTATGAGAATGAAATTGAAAACATAAAAAATATTTTCAATCTAAGCTCAATAGCTTACATAGTCATATGGGTCTGAACTCAGTTCAGTACCCATACATTTTGATGTCTTTGGATCTTTTACAACCATAGCCACCACTATCCCATTAGGCAGGATTGGTGTTAAACCATTAAGCATCACATGATCACATTTCCTATACTAGCACATTAATTGTTGATAAACAGAGCAAAACTCTCCATACAGTATTGCCACCTGTGCTAAACAGAGTAATCAATGGATGCCAGAAGGTAAATCCCCATCTAATGCCTACTCATCCAATATCCCCAGACTAGTTTCTGGCTTGTGGCCTTCGTCAGTGAGGAGCTTTGGATCTGAGAGCACTGCATCTAGATCTTAGGATCTAATGTATGGGTGCTGAACTGAGTTCAGACCGATATGACTATATAAGCTATTGAGCTTAGATTGAAAATATTTTTTTGTGTTTTCAATTTCATTCTCATAGTTTTGTAGTTAAGTAGAGATAAAAGGTGGTTGCTAGAGGGTTGCATTAGATCCTAAGATCTAGATGCAGTGCTCTCAGATCCAAAGCTCCTCACTGACGAAGACCACAAGCCAGAAACTAGTCTGGGGATATTGGATGAGTAGGCATTAGATGGGGATTTGCCTTCTGGCATCCACTGATTACTCTGTTTAGCACAGGTGGCAATACTGTATGGAGAGTTTTACTCTGTTTATCAACAATTAATGTGCTAGTATAGGAAATGTGATCATGTGATGCTTAATGGTTTAACACCAATCCTGTCTAATAGGATAGTGGTGGCTATGGTTGTAAAAGAGCCAAAGACACCAAAATGTATGGGTGCTGAACTGAGTTCAGACCCATATGACTATATAAGCTATTGAGCTTAGATTGAAAATATTTTTTGTGTTTTCAATTTCATTCTCATAGTTTTGTAGTTAAGTAGAGATAAAAGGTGGTTGCTAGAGGGTTGCATTAGATCCTAAGATCTAGATGCAGTGCTCTCAGATCCAAAGCTCCTCACTGACGAAGGCCACAAGCCAGAAACTAGTCTGGGGATATTGGATGAGTAGGCATTAGATGGGGATTTTATGCACTCTGTTTAGCACAGGTGGCAATACTGTATGGAGAGTTTTGCTCTGTTTATCAACAATTAATGTGCTAGTATAGGAAATGTGATCATGTGATGCTTAATATTTAAATATATGAAAAAAATCATATTTACCATGTTACCATATGATAACTGTGTCATCATCTATATATCTAAACCAAATAAGAGATTTTAAAAGTTCTGATTCTAAAACAAGAGTTTCTATATATTCCATAAATAATTCAGCTATTACTCCTGAGATAGGTGAGACCATAGGAGTACCAAAAGTTTTGTTTATAATGTTGTCCATTGTATATGAAATATGTGTTCGAATGGCAATATTTAGCTAAGACAATAATATATTCTGGTAAATTGCAATATTGAGAAGTGATGTTTAAAGCTTCATCAATTGGAATATTTATAAATAAAGAAACAACATTGAAACTGACTAGAATATATTTGTTTTAACTTTTGTATTTTTTAATAGAAATAAAACATATAGAGTTTTTTATATATGATTTAATAGATGGAATTGTAGGTTTTATTAAATCAGATAAGTACCTAGCTAAAATGTGAGTGGAGATTCTTTACACTTTTGGAAAAACATGACGTTTCTGCTTTGTATATTTTTGAGAATCCATAAAATTTTGGAAAGACACTTTAGACACCCAAAACTACACAAAGTAGATACCTTCCTTTGTCCAATAGTAAGTGCAATAGGATCGTTCATTCACATTTTAGTTATAAATTTATCTGATTTAATAAAACCTACAATTCCATCTATTAAATCATATATTTAAAAAAATTATATATTTTATTTTTCTATTAAAAAATCTAAAAGTTAATGCAAATGATATTCTAGTCAGTTTTGATGTTATTTCTTTATTTACAAATATTCCAATTGATGATGCTTTAAATATCACTTCTCAATGTTGCAATTTCCCAGACCACATTATTGCCTTAGTTAAATATTGTTTTTCAAACATATATTTAATATACAATGGACATTATAAACAAACTTTTGGTACTCTATAGTCTCATCTATTTCAGGAGTAATAACTGATTTACCTATGACATATATGGAAAGTCTTGCTTCAGAATCAGCACCTTTAAAATTTCTTATTTGGCTCAGATATATAAATGATACATTCATCATCTTGCAACATGGTAAATATGATTTTTTTTCTTACATTTAAATAATATCCGTCCTCATATTAAATATACAATGGAAACAGAATCTCTGATGGAAAATTTCCCTTTCTTGATGTACTTATCATTGAGAAACAAAATAATCTTTTATAATCTTTTATCACTTTCAGTTTTCAGAAAAACTACACACAGATATCTACAATTTTCATCACATCATCATCCAACTCAGATTTTTTCTGTAGTGAATACTCATTTCACTAGAGTAATTCACTTTTCAACCAAATCATATCTAAAAGAAAAAATAAACCATATAAATAATGTTTTATTAGCTAATGGTTATAATAAAATTATGCACCAAGCCTTAATTTAAGTTCAAAATAATGAAAATAAGAAACAAAAAGAAGCAGAAACAACTATTAGGATTTGTGTTTCATATATAAAAGAATTACAGACAATATTGGATGTATTCTAAAATGCTACAACATAAAAACAGCATATACTACTTTTTTTTTTTTTATTAAAAGAAAGGTTTATTCATGAGTTTACATTAATACTAATTATATTAGCATAGACATAATGATACAAAAACATATATGATCTTATACATAATATTGAAGATTAAAAGGGAGACATGAGTATTCTCTCATTTGTCTTGAGAGTCATGAAGTTTATGAAATTTTATGTAGTATTTGTAAAGCTTCTTATGTAGGTATAAGAAATTGTCACATCAGTACTAGAAGAGATGAATATGCTAATGCATTTAAGCAACACTCATCATCATCAGTAATCTCACTCCATGCTAAGGATTCAAGTTGCAATATTGATTTCTCTAATATCAGAATTCTATCAAGATGTGACCTCTCACCAATGTAAGATCAGAGAAACCATTGAGATATTCAAAAGACAAAATTGTATCAATAAACATGATGACACTTTCAAATTTCCTGCTATTTGAAAAAAAAAAAATTAAAACAAATTATTCTGAAAATTTTATTTTATTTTTCAGTTGTATATACATGCTTTCTTCTATTGGTGGAACTTTAATATTGTTATAAATCACTGTTTGCAGCATATCTACTACCTTTATAATATTCTATTCATCACCCATCATTGATAGTTTGGGTGATCAAACTAAAACATCGGTGTATTTATAATAATGGCTTGTGTGATCAAACCTCAGTATATTTGTAATAAAAATCATACATGAATGAAATCACAAAATAAATCATTTTTATCTGTAGCTCATGAAAATCTTCATGTCAATATATATATATATGTGTAATCTTATAATTAAATATTAGTAAATACAGTAATCAAAAATTTTTGAAAAGTACAAAAAATATAATCATCACTTAGGAGTGCTTTCGACTATCCTCATGGTCTTTGTCAACTAATACTTTGAAAGGTTAACCTTCCCATAATTTCATGATCTTAACATTTACTGCCTGCCTGTAAGATCACAGAATTATGGGAACGTTAATCTTTCAAAATATTAATTTACAAAGACTATGATAATCTTTCAAAATATTAATTGACAAAGACTATGAGAATAATTAAAAACACTCCTAAGTGACGATTATATTTTTTGTACTTTTCAAAAATTTTTGATAACTGTATTTACTAATATTTAATTATAAGATTATGTATATTTCTTCGAAGCAATACAAACATCAATTTATAATATTATATATATACATACATACATACATACATATATATATATGCCCATAGAAATAATTGTTAGTTTAACACATTATAATAAATTTAATATTATGAGTTTGATTTGAGCTATTTTTACCCTAAAATACATCTCAGTGATCTTTATTACATGTAGAGATGTGTTGTATATGTTTTGTTAAATTATCAGCATATTGGATTAGAATGACACTGGTGATCATATGTTCATAATAGCAGCTGATCAAAATATTTTATTATATAAGGAAATCAAACTCAGTTAACATAGTTTGTGTAGAAATGTACTTGAAATTTAGATATAAGATATATTTTATAATTGTAAAATTATAGCCTTTGATTTCAGTTATATTAATAATTAATATCCAAATGATTAGGCCTTTATTTTTTTTTATTTTTTTGTATTAAGAAAATATAACAAAATGGTGAATAATGTTATTTTACCAATTTCAATAGTTCTAAAATATTCAAAGAAGTTCCGTATCAATGGAATGAGAAAGACCAAATCTTTCTAATACATATTTTATTAGCTAGCTCTTCAATTTTTCAGTTGATCTATGATGAAAAACATATGACCCTTACAAAAATCTCACTAGTAACAATGTTATATAAACCATCTTTGAGAGTACAAATGATTTCTGAATATATAAATAGAAATTAAAATATTTATTATATATAGATGAAATGCAACATTACTATCAAATACACAATAAAAAGGCTGAACATTTTTTCTTGCCTATCTCAGCATTGCTAAAAAATTGATAGAAGTTCTATACAAGCTTTGGTATAAAATTAATTTGAATTTTTTAGTACTACTGAAATGATTAAGAAAAAAATCATATCTTTTTATCATATATTTATTAGGACAAATAAACTCATTTCTATATAATAAATATTTAATGTAAGGATAATCAATGTGACTGTCTTACTTGGTAAATATATTGCTTATATAAAAGTAGCAAGTGTGATTTTACAACATAAGAATATGTATCCTCTATCTTCTTTATGAAATATTATAACTTTATCTTTTCTATTACATTGCCAAATCCATATAATATTAATATCTATGTTCTGTATTACTTTTACAATGCTTTTTTTACAACCTAATATGACAGTTTCCAAACTGTTGTATTAGGTTGTAAAAAAAGCATTGTAAAAGAAATAAAGAACATTGATGATATTAATATGTATTCTCTTTCGTTATATATTGTAATGGATACATAGTTCCATACATAGTTTTACTAGAAGGTGCCACTAGATAATAAATTTAGACTTCTTTCGTATATCAAATTGTAATTTAATATTGAGAATTAATAAAAGAAAATACCAAAGAAAGAAGTTAAATTTACTAGCAAAGTCATACACAAAAAGTTTGAGAAATTATAAAATGAAACTCTTCTAATTAATAATAAATCTTGAAGTTAAAAGACAAGGTTACCCAGCATGAGTTACATTTGATTACCTATTAATTTGGCATATCAATATTTTATATTTTAAAATTTGAGTAATAGTCAGTAATAAAAAAAACAAAATAATTTATTATAAAACAAAATAATTTATTTTAAAAAAAAATAAAATAACAATGTCATAGTAATAATTACCAATATTTAAATTAATACATCAAAATCAACAAATGCATGTATAATCAACAATCTAAGACATTACCACAATAAATCAAACTATCCTTAATTTCAATACCTAGTAACACAATAGTAACATATACACTGAAAGCTATAAAAATTAAGCAATGGGTGAAATGCATGCTATATATAAGCTTAACTTTCTACTACAAATATTCTAAGTAATGGCATAAAAAACAACAATTATCCTTAAAACTTCATATATAAAACATTTAAATATTAATTCATCATTATAAACATATTATTTATAAAGATATAAATATTACTCACGCTTAAGAAAATATTCACTAGAAAAACAAAGTCATTATAAAAATGAAGCCATAGAAAATTTATAACTGGAACTAACAAACAAATATCAAACTAAATATATCAAATATCTCAGTTGCCAATTCATACAACATTAGTCAAATCTCATATATATTGTACCAAAGTACATAATCCCGCCTTTTAAAAACATAAAGATTGAAAGAATAAAATGTAAAACTAAAGAGCGGGGGGGGGGATTTATTATTAAATAAAAATAAACCGTAAACTCTTTTAAAAATGATAAGATTTTTTTGTTTAAAAAAGAATAAAAAAGTCTTATAATAGAATGATTTAATATTATTTTGATTAATTTATAATAAAATAATAAAGAAAATTTGTTTTATCTTATAATAAAACAATTAAATGTGTGCGTGTGTGTGTGTGAAAGTTTTAAAGAAAATGTAAGCAAAAAGCTGATAATTTCATGAGGTAATAGATGCTGCTGTTAATAAAGTTTTTCCATTGTTTAAAAACAGTAGAAATATCTCAACATTTTGCTATTCGGAACTGCTACTTCTTATTTTTTAAAAATAATTCTTGAAGCAACAAATATAAGTTATTTAAACTGTTATATTTCCAAACATGATGCAGTGTTAAATCATCGCGGTGTGCAATCAACCGGAGCCTCTCTATGCATCAAGATCCGCAATTAGTTCGGAAGGAAACCATGTTCAAATAAGCTAAATAAGTAGTGGAGTGTATGTTAAACAAGCCACGAAAGTCATACAGTATCACAGGATCCAAGGAGGAATCATTAACCGGTCGTAAATGATTCTAAAGAAATTATATTGTGTTGTGTACATCATATTGAACTTATAAAATCCTAGGTAATTATTGACTTTAATATCCTCTCATTCCTGATTTTCCTTTTAAAAATAAAAAAGATAAACTGTATTAAATAAACTTTAAACTTTATGAATTAATCTTTAAGAAAATAAAACTTTAAACTTCATGAGATAATATTTTGGAATAATAATAATAAACGATATCAGCTTCTATACTGAATAATATTTAAAGATATTGCATGCATGTATGTGTGATTTTAAAACTAATGTAATGTGTAGATTTTATTTATTATGTTGATGTATTAAAATGCTTATTTTAATTTAAAAAGAAAGTGTGTGTCTTTAAAATTATAAGATAAAACGATTGATTTATTTTAAATAAAAGAAAATACTCAAACTATTTTTCTTAAAATATTTATGTTTATGTTTAATACGTGCAGGTAAGTATAATAATACATTTTAATAAAGTGGGGAGGGAAAAAATCTAACCATTGATAATAAATAATTGACTTTAAAATTAAAAGGATAAGGAAATTACAATATTATTTTAAAATAAAGATTTGTTGGTTTAAAGGCGTAAATGTTTTCTGTGTTTAGTATAATATTATTTATTATTTATCTTTAAAATTGAAGTATTAGAGTGGATGTTTTTCGTTTAGCTAGGATGATTCATTTAATTATTATAGTATTTAAAATAGTAGTAGTAGTAGCTTTGGACGGTGTATTTAACACATGAATTGTTGTTTTCTTAGAGGGTGATTAGAAACCGATTGAGCTAGCGGGGATCTCAGGTACCAAATTGGGCTGATCAGATGGACACATTAATTACACCATAATTAACTGGCATCTAAAGGGTTTTTTTTCTTCTTTAAAAAAAATAAAGTGTTTATTTGGTCAGTGTCTATTTGGTAGTCGAGTGTTGGTGTTGTTAGTACTTTACTACTAATAATAGTTTACACTTTACCTGAGGACTAAATACCTTCGAAGACTGGGTAATTCAGTAAAGCAAAGTAAAGTAATAGTTGATATTTTTAGATGTGGTCGTTTTCATCATGGTATTATTAGTTAGTAGTTGAGGTGTTTAAAAGGGAAGGTGGGCGATTTAATAAATATTTACCGTTAAATTTTATATATATATTACCATTTAAACATATAGCTTTACTAACTACACACAATGATTGATCCAATATTTAAGAATTGGCAATTTATAAATACTTAATATCAGTATAATATTTATGTGAAAAACAATTTATTATAAATTAAAAATATTTAATAAAAATTTATAGATTTTGTAGCTTTAACTTATTTACCATTAATGTTATTCAAATTTATGATATAGCAGATGATCCTTCATTCACTAATAGTCCTAAACAAAGATGTAGAAAAAATCATGACTTAGCAGCAATTAATGATTATGAAATAATCCTATTTATGATATATGAAAATATGAAGTAGATTATCCATTTGAGTCTTGGTTATTATTTACAGGTTCAATTTGAGAGTTTTAAAATCCAATGTTTTCCTTTTTAAATTCAGCAGCTGACACTTCTCTTTACATGATCAAAACAGTTTTCTTAATAAGAAATCATTCTTGTCACTTACTAATAGATCAATAAATAATGCTGGTCTATTTTAAAATTATTTAAAACAAATAATTGTCAATTCTTTAAAATTAATATTTTTAAATTAAACACTTGAATTTCTATTTATATCATCATTTAATAAAATCAATGTTTATTTATAAAAGAACATGTAATGCTTTTAAATTAATAATAATAATAATTTAATATTTTAAATATCGATGACATCACACTTCTAAATTAATAAAATTTCTCTATATATACTTTGTTAATTTATACAATAATGAAATATATTCCAAAGTAATATAGTATTTCAATATAGAAGTGTGTTTTCTATAAGGTGTATATAATTTGTTATCCTATTAAATTGATAAATTAATGTTTTTGCTAATGAAATTTATATGTAATTAGAAAACTTGCTCTTTCTCATGCAATATTGTTCCAGACAGCCTTCATTCAGAACTATTTTAAATTTTTTAGCAATAATAAAAAATCTATCTTTTACCATATATTTCCCAATGCAAATAACTTATTCCAACTACATATCATAAATATTTTTTAATATAAGGCTAATTAAAAGACATGTGAGTACCTCTTCTTTGCTAATATATTTTTGTTTTAAAAAACAATGAATATGTAAGTATGTGTTTTGATATCTTTCATATTCTTAAAATTGATTGTATATATAGTATTTAATAATAATGCATTTTCTGTGGGAAAATGATTAATCTATACTCGCCCAACTGATGAATTGAGTTTAATTAATGAAAAATATATGCATTGAAATAATTTATTTCTTTAGTAGTGTTCTGAGGGAACAGCATATAATAAAGTTGCTGAAAATATTTTAGTACTATTGAAAGTATAATAGAAAAAAAAATCAGTCTTTTTGTCAAATATATATATATATACTTCAAAAAAATGTTTTAGTCTATTATAATAAAAAAAATTTCAATCAAACCACTTTCTTCTGGTGAATCATGCATTATATCTCCATTATCATCATCAAATTCCAATGGTTTGGAAAGAAATGACTTTGGTTTTACAGCATCTAAGATCTTTTTATTATTTGGTCTAGGCATCTCTAAAAAAAAATATTTATATATTTCAGAAATGGTAAAATAGTAGAGCTGTCTATTGTAAGTTATATGAAAAGTCATATAATATTATTAAAATAATTTTATCTGTGAAATTATTTAAAACAAATAATTGTCAATTCTTTAAAATTAATATTTTTAAATTAAACACTTGAATTTCTATTTATATTACCATTTAATAAATTTTTATTTATAAAAGAATATATAATGCCTTTAAATTAATAATAATAATTTAATATTTTAAATATCGATGACATCACACTTCTAAATTAATAAAATTTCTCTCTATATATTTTCTTAATTTATACAACAATGAAATATATTCCAAAGTAATATAATATTTCAATATAGAAGAGTGTTTTGTATGAGGTGTATATAATTTGTTATCCT
Source organism: Epiperipatus broadwayi (assembly GCA_028023455.1). Classification (NCBI taxonomy): domain Eukaryota; kingdom Metazoa; phylum Onychophora; class Udeonychophora; order Euonychophora; family Peripatidae; genus Epiperipatus; species Epiperipatus broadwayi. Next base: position 1,285,997 of record JAQFVV010006262.1, read on the forward strand.
ATTAAACTGATAAATTAATGTTTTTGCTAATGAAACTTATATGTAATTAGAAAACTTGCTCTTAAAAATCTCACGCAATATTGTTCCAAACAGCCTTCATTCAGAACTATTTTAAATTTTTTAGCAATAATAAGATATGTAAGAGAAAATCTATTTTTTATCATATATTTCTCAATGTAAATAACTCTTATTTCAATTACATATAATAAATACTTTTTAATATAAGGCTAATTAAGAGACATGTGAGTGCCCCTTCTTTGCTAATTTTTTTTTTTTTTAAAAAAACAATGAAGACTAAAAGTATGTGTTTTGATATCTTTCATATTCTTAAAATTAACTGTTTATATAATCTTTAAAAATAATGTATTTTCTGTGGGAAAATGATTAATCATACTCTCCCAACTGATGAATTGAGTTTAATTAATGAAAAATATATGCATTGAAATAATTTTTCTTTTGTAGTGTTCTGTAGGGAACAGCCTATAATAGAGTTGCTGAAAATATTTTAGTACTATTGATAGTATAATAGAAAAAAAAAAATCAATCTTTTTGTCAAATATATATATACTTCAAAAAATGTTTTAATCTATTATAATAAAAAAAATTTCAATCAAACCACTTTCTTCTGGTGAATCGTGCATTATATCTCCATCTCCATTATCATAATCAAATTCCAATGGTTTGGAAAGAAAGGACTTCGGTTTTACAGCATCTGAGATCTTTTTATTACTTGGTCTAGGCATCTCTAAAATAAAAATTATATATATATTCAGAAATGTGAAATAGTAGAGCTGTTTATTGTAAGTTCTAGAGTAGGATGAAGATAATTGCTCTTGAAAGCATATAAGTAAGCATATGAAAAGTCATACACTATTATTAAAATAATTTTATCTGTGAAATTCTATTAGATTCTAATTAATTCTCAAAATAACTGACTGGTCCTAACTTTTCATAATAATGACTTCAAGAAAAGTAAATTTAATATACAATAACAGTTGATCAATCTTTTAGCATAGTTAAATAATGATGTTACTGTATTGTGTATCTTCTGTAATTTCTTCAAGTGTGGCAAAATGTGAATAGAAGTTTACAATCCTCTTGCAGAACTAAAAAAATTTGACTATATGATGAAAAGTTTAATAAAATTATCAATTGTTACTAATTAGTTATGCAACTTTTATTGTAAAAAAAAAAAAAGATTGTAATAGTATAAAACTTTTAACAATTCTTATAAGCTACCTATTTATACTGCAGATAGAAAACATCATTTTGTTTAATCTTCTCTTTAAGATTTCATAATCTGTTTACACAAAATATAACCAAGTAGACTCATTTTTTAAAATTCCAATCTGGAAATAACATTTATGAACTAGATAGAAGTACAATGATAGATGAATAAAAATAAATCACTACCAGCTTGGTATTTAATTTATAAAGTATTTTTTACAAATTTAATATGCTCATTCATACAAAAATGGTCACCCTTATTAAAAGTTATATAAAAAATAAAACATTCTTTATAATAGATGATTGCAGACTAAAGACTTTTCTATCAGTGGAATAATAAAAAGATGGCATTACTACTCAGGCTGCCAATTGCTGGATGATAAAAGATTTAGCAATTTTCTATATTTGTTTATTCTTTTAAGGGTTACAGATCAAAATTAGAATTTAATTAGTTTAACTATACACCAGCTAGCAGAAAAAATTCTAAGTCTACATGGAATCTGAAAAAATTTTCAGTTTTATCCAATCAATTTGAATGCCAAATCGTAAAATATAGCTGAGAGAATCTTTAATTTTATTATATAAGCAGAGAGAATCTTTAATTTTATTATATAAGCTATGTATTAATTTATAAAACAAATATTCATTACATTTACAATGCACATTAAAAATGTTCATGTAATGTCTACTCATAGTGGATTCATTCTATTTGGTGTCAAGGAGTCCACAGTTTAATGGACTATGTTAAAATCAAACTCAAAAATAAAATTTCATATTTTAGAGTGGGTTATCTTCCTTCCTCATATGAGTGAATCTTTTATTATCAAGAATGAAGCAAATGAACAAATCAGCAAGTTTAATTCTAGAAATATTTTCACTTTAGCAACTTAGCTAATTGCTCTACAAGTGATTTGCACATATATTTTAATTAAAATATAAGATACCAATTGGCATTATTTTAGTCTATATTGATAATCTCATTTTTGCCATAAGTTTGCCTCTAGAATACTGAATCCTCATTTATTAAATTCTTAGCTCTTTTTAACATCCTGTATTTTAAAACAATTTCACAATCTGGCAGATCTTAACTGGATACTCATTCCAATCATAAAGTTTCTTCTATAGATTTGATAAATCTAGTTTGCTTATTTATATTTAAAAACAATTCTTATGTAAGTAAACTATATACAAAAACAATCTGCCACATGTGACACATTACTGAAATTTAATAATGCTGTATTTTTCAACAAAAAAATAAAATAAAAATCAGTATAAAATGAAACAAAATGATGTTTTTATTAGACCAATATATTCCTTCTATAAACAATTTCTTTCAGCTTTATAATATCTTATATTAACACCTCTACATGTTGAATTGAGATTATCAATTTATATTAATAGCACATAAAGAAAATGTGTTATACTTTAATTATTTTTGTAATTAATTTATATTTCGTGACTCAATATCAAATTTTATTTAAAAATCAATAATTGTAAATGTTTCAAGCATGAACTCTGTTGTTATATATTAAATTTTGCAAATTTTGTAGTATGACAATCATTACTTATTTGTCACTCTTGTTTGTGACCATAAAGAAAAAAGTGGCACCTCTAAAATATAATATTTTAAAAAAAATTAATGTGTCTCATGATTCAATCTTTGTAATCTAACTATATCCAGAATTAATAAGACTATCATAGCACACCTGAAGGGAAACTCATATCTGTTTCACACTATAACCTCACAATCAGAGTTTCTCTGTATCTCTTTGATCTAATTACTTTAACATATCTCTGCTCAGAGATTTTAGAAGATATCTTTCATATATGAATATTCTAGACCAGATTGTCTTAATAGTCCCAATCTCATAAAGTCTAGACAAATTATCTTTGCTAATTATTTTTCAAAACAATTAGTACTTTAGCATAAACTTGATTCTAAATCTACTTTATAATATTGGTACATTTATCTGGATAAATAGAATACAAGGCATTATGAGAATTAAATTTAGCTATAACTTTCCTTTAACTATCACTAATTTAAATTTGTAGATTTCCCAGTTAAAACTAATTTGAATTATTAAACTTTTAATCACTCAAGCTTATTTTCTTAGATTTTTCTTCATTTATTCAATCAATAATTTAATATCCTTTTATCATGTAGAATAAGAAAAAGATCAGTTATCCATATCTGTAGATAATTTCAGGAAAATAATATTTATTCTATATACTTTCTAAGATAACTAATGCTTATAATACCAGCTAGATTATATATTTTCATCTAAGAAATGGATACAGACATTAACAAGACATTCTAAGGATTGATCACGATTTCAAAACAGTAAACCATACACTAATAACATATATATTTAGAAAAGCCATTGATTTATTAAAAAGAGTCTAATATAATAAAATTTATACAGGTGGAACAATATATCTCAAACAGACATTTATAAATGATTTTAAATTAAGAAAAGAGAATGAAGAATTTCAATTAAAAGAAAAAAAAGTAACATTAATTATAATAACAAATCTCTTAATTTTCCGACTTATAACAATATAATAAAACAAGTGTAGCTATCTATTTTATTGCTATCAAATGTAAATTTCAGCAATCAATAAAGACATATATTTTATAGCATTTAAACCACTATCCTTAGACTGATTTCTGATACTTATCTTTATAGGATTCAAGTATTTAGATCCAGCAATAATCCTTAACTCCATTTTCCCATTCATGCTAAAAAAATTTCAGCATAAGATTTTGGCCAAATCAACCTGCTTGAACAATCACTTAGATTTGATTCCAGTTCAGTATCTATATATTTTAATACTCTCAGTTTGTTGTTAACTATAAGTAATTGCTGGATGCTTTGACTGCATTGTTTCTAATTTTGAATCTCAAACCCTCGTTGATAAAGATAAAACCAGAAACCTGTCCTCTCAGTTTGTTGTTAACTATAAGTAATTGCTGGATGTTTGACTGCATTGTTTTTAATTTTGAATCTCAAACCCTCATTGATAAAGATAAAACCAGAAACCTGTCCTGAAGATGAGGACTTAAATACAATAAAGTTATTTAATAATCACTGATTATTCAAGATAATAGATGACAATAAAGTAGAGAACTGCTCATTTTATTATACTGTGTAAATTACAGAATTAACTGATTTGTTGTTGTTGTTGTTGTTGTTGTTGTTGTTGTTGTTGTTGTTATTATTATTATTATTATTATTATTATTATTATTATTATTATTATTATTATTATTATTATTATTATTATTATTATTATTATTATTATTATTATTATTATTATTATTATTATTATTATTATTATTATTATTTTTTTTTATTATTATTATTATTATTATTATTATTATTATTATTATTATTATTATTATTATTATTATTATTATTATTATTATTATTATTATTATTATTATTATTATTATTATTATTATTATTATTATTATTATTATTATTATTATTATTATTATTATTATTATTATTATTATTATTATTATTATTATTATTATTATTATTATTATTATTCCTTTTATTATTATTATTATTATTATTCCTAGCCAGGGAAATAAGATAATTTACAGTCAATAAAGAATTGAGGATACTAAAATGTATATGAAATACAATTCAAGCTGATTAATTTGGCTTCAAAATCTTAGGCTGCTTTGAACTTCAAGTTTTAGTTTGAATAAAAAATGAATTTAAAAATAGTTGCTCAATGATTGACTACTTCTAACTTTGAATCTTAAAAGGCCAGAAACCAATCTGAGAGTGGGGTTTAAATGCAATAAAGGCCTCAGTCATCACTGATTACTCAAACTTACAGTAAATGGCAGTAGTTATTATCTTAAAGATTGCCTTAACTTGAAGATTTTTGATATTGATACGCATATACTACTTTCATGTGATATATATAATATTTGAAATGTCCTATAGCTATATTATTTTAGCCACACCCCTTTAAATAAAGAAAGCTCAAATTGAGTTCAGCTAGTGTTATGCATTGTTTCTCTTTCTTATATATATATATATAAACTCTTAGTCAATTGATAAGTTATAAATAAATCAAAATAATAGACAACTCATTGATATACATATGCATATATAGATACATATACATCTATATATATATATATACTGCAACTTCCAATTATCTTACAAGGACCATTTCTCTCCCAAATTTTATAGTACAATTGACCATGTCATTTATCTATGTTTTCTTGTATATATAATGTTTCATAATATTTTCTTTTTTTACATTTTTCCAATACTTTATTACTTTTATATTTTTCTCATAATCAATTATATCATTTCTAATGATAATACAATCTAGACTTAATAACTTTCCTTGTTGTTGCTCTATCATGCTCTTTAGCTCTTTTAATTGTACTTTTTCCCTGATTGCCCTATATATTTCTTGATGCATTTGTCATATGTAATTATATAAACAATTCTTGTTCTATTACAAATACTATCATTCATTTATCATTGCATAACTATTTTTTTAAATCTGTTCTTCCATCATATATTTACTTTATCACTTAACTTATATTTATTCAATATCAAAGTTATCCCAAATTCACAACTCAACCAGACTAGCCAAAAAATAAACTCTAAACCTCTGCCAATGGTTTCATTGCTACAATCAGACTTCTCAAATGTAAAGAACTACAAAATAACATATTTAAACTAAATATTACTCACAATCCACTTACTTCCTATACAAATTAACATATTTAAACTAAATATTACTCACAGTCCACTTACTTCCTATACACTCTTAATATTAAAAGAACATTTAAATAAGTTAATTGCTTCAAAATCATAAATTTTTAATAATAAAGATTCTTCATATCTTCTTTTTATTTCATCTGTCAAAGACAACCTTAGCTACATCAAAATTAATAGTATAGTCTGTATCTTTTTTATAGATATATAAAGCATAACTAAGATATTTATTTCTAACCTATTTTTATGTATTTTTATTCTTTATTTTAACTCAAATTATTCTGACCTATAAATATCTTCTTACAAAAACAAGGGATAATATACATTACTCCAGGAATAGTTGTATTTTTATATTGGATTATTTCCATCATCTAATATGCATATTGAATGTCTTTAGAAAAAATTAGCTTTATTTAAATATTCCAAATTCATTCAACTGTTAGTAATAGCATATCAAACAGGTTGCTGGTCTGACCAGTGACAGTACTAGCAAGGGATTTGAACCTGAATCCTTAGATTTTTGAGTACTGAATTATAAGGTAATGTTCTAACCAACAGAACCATCCTGCCAAAGCTCAAACTTTTAGAAAAAGTGAAGAAATCAGGAGTAACCTCATCGATAAGGATATGACAGGAGGGCTTGGTTGGTTAAAGCATTATCTTAAAATTTCAATACTCAAGAATCTAAAGGTCCAGGTTTGAATCCTACGCTAGTACTGTCACTGGTCAGGCCAGCAACACCTGAAGAAGGAAGAATAATACCTCTCAAAACATTGTGTATATACTAACCTGTTTGATGTGCTATTACCAAAAGTTGAATGTATTTGGAATATTTAAATAAAGTTAAATTTTTCTAAAGACATTCAATATGCATATTAGATGGTGTAAATAGTCCAATATAAAAATACAACTAGAACACCATCATCGCAAACCTTCAGCAAAACACTAAGTATTCGGTATGGACCCGATACTATATCATAACTTTAGACATTATGAAAAATTATGTCTAAAGCTGGCTAAGTAGAAAATCATTTAACTTCTGTAAATGTAAATCTGAAGGGATAATTTTTAAAGATTTGCAACTAAAACCTCCAATTCACTCCCAGAGATTTTATTCAGACAGCAAGTGAAGCTTTGTTAAGAGAAAGAATAAATGCTCAAAGGTTTTCTAAGTATCAAACAATGCATTCCATTAATAATGTAGAATGTTTTCTAAAAAATAAACTTACTGATGAAGACTACATGAGAGTTTCTCAAGCAGCAAGAAAATCATTTTACATTACATGGAAAAATAAAAGAAGGCCAAAAAAAAGAAACTTGCTAACCTATATGGGCATATCAAAAATCATAATCTACCAAAAAATGTACCAACTTCATCTGTTAAAAATCTCAGTTCTAAACATCTAACAGATACTGAAATTTCTTTTCTTGAAAGAAGATTAAACTTTGCCATAACACCATCTAATATCCCATTATTAGATATAATGGCAGCCACCAAGGAAGTCACTCAAAAATTGCCTTTAAAAGAAGCAGCAGAATTATGCTAAAGAATAAAAAGAACACTTAACAAGCAACAAAAATTGAAGTCAAACATATCCTATGGTGATAGGAAAGCAGTTAAATCTCTCAAAATAGATAAATCTATAATTATTTTCCCTGCTAACAAAGGCAATGCAAAAGTTGTAATGGATATAACTAATTATGACAACAAAATATAAATACTCCTCACAGCAGGCCAATATAGAAAAGTGGCAAAACATCCAATACTGAGTACGAAAACAGTTATAAGCATTACTCAGAAAGCATCACAAGTATTTCACTGATTCAGAAAAAAGTAAAATATCATATTTCAGAAAAATTCCACATCTTTATTGTCTACTTAAAATCCATAAGGATCATGTTCCATTAAGACCTACTATTAGTGCTAAAGATTCACCTTGCCAAAATTTGGCAAGATTTCTTCTCAGAGTTCTAAGTCCTTAGGCATACAACATCCAGTCCTCTGTTAGGATTCTAGACACTTGGTAGAATTAATCAAGAAAATGAAAATTGAAAGAACTGACTTACTGGTAAGCTTTGATGTGGAAAGTTTATTCATGAATGTACCATGCAAAGAAGCATTGTCTATTGTAAGGAAAAGATTGAATGGTGATAATAGCTTACAAACCAGAATAGCTCTTCCTAATGATAGTATAATGGAACTATTAACATTCTGCATAAAACAATCTACTTTCAATATAAACAGAATTCTTTCAACAAAATCAAGGAATGGCTATGGGCTCACCATTGTTTCCCTTGATTATCAATATTTACATGGAAGAACTTGAAACCTTAGCCATAAAAACTTCCATATCCACCTAAAGTTTGGCTTCACTATGTGGATGATACATTTGTTGCATGGTTACATGGTGAAGCACTGCTACAAACTTTCAGAAAATATATCAACAATGTATCCCCTTCAATTAATTTCACAGTAGAATCAGAACAAAAATTGGCATTCTTCGATGTTCTTGTGACAAGACTCCCTCATGACAAAAATCAAAACTACCGAATCACACCAGAAACACAAAACATGGAGTTATACTATCTCTATGGAACAGAACAAAAGAAGTTTGATCAGAAACCAGCAATTTGAAAAAAGAAAAGATCTATATAGAACAAACTCTTACGAAAATTGGTTATCTATCAGCTGTTATTAAGAAAATGTTAAATAGACAACAAAAATAACCATCAAGAGGAAAGATAATTATTGGTACTGTAGTATACCCATATATTCCAAAAATAGACAAATTAAGGAAAATCTGCAATTAGCATAACATCAAAACAGCTTTCCAGAGCCATACCACCCTGAATAATTCTAACATCTACAAAACCTAAACTTGAAATGCTGAAAAGAAAAAACTGCATCTATAAAATACCATGAGATTGTGGAAGAATATATATTGGTGAGACCAATTATCCCATTGAAAAACACTTGAAAAACCCAAACTGATGACTAGAAGATAGAAAACAGATGTCTAAGATAGCAGACTATGTATGTGCCAATGATATGTTCAATTGGGAAAATACAAAAAGATTGGATAGAGAAGATACAAAAAAGAAAATTTAAAGAAGCTGCTCACATGACAGTGGCAAATGGCAAAAATCTCATAAGCCAACCTAGGGTGACTATACATGACATATACTTTGCTCTTAGAAAAAAGTGGAGAAATCAGGAGGAAACTCATAGATAAGTATATGAAATTTCTAGACTGTTGCCTTTGGCAGGATGGTTGTTGGTTAGAATGTTACCTTAAAATTCAATCCTCAAGAATCTAATGGTCCAGGTTCAAATTCAATGCTAGTACTGTCACTGGTCAGGCCAGCAACACCCAAAGAAGAGGGAAGAATAATAATTCTTGAAATAATTGTTTGGTATATAATGAAAACATCTTGTATTTGGAGGGGAGAGTATTCATTATAAATAGTGTTCCATCTGTAAAGTTCCCATGCAGCAGTTTAAGCTACTGTTATTATTATAATTTATAAAAACATCATGCTATATAAATAAAATATTTACATATATTTAAGTTTTCATCTGATAATGATGTATCGTAAATTGTAAAAATTTTGTATCATCAATAAAAATCATATTATAAGTAATTTAAAATGATTAATTAAATCTTCACGCTCTCTCTTCCAAAAACTTCAGATTTGCTCATACATATAATTTGGGTGAAAAAGAGAGTTGTCCATTCTATCTTTTAAAAAGACTTTATCTTGTTTTTGGAGGGGAGAGTATTCATTATAAATATTATTCCATCTGTAAAGTGCACTGCAGCAGTTTAAGCTACTGTTATTATAATTTATAAAAACATTGCACTATATAAATAAAGTATTTACATTATATATATAAATTTTTAAAAAAAAATTTTTTCACGAGTTTATTTTTAGTGATGACCAATTGAGAGTGTACAAAGTTGTAGAAAATTCCTTATCACATGATAAATTTTAAAAATAGCATCTTGAGAAGATTCACATTAGAACAAAATGGATTAGATGATATTAAATTAAGTTCTATAACAATGAGTTGTCTATTATTTCAATTTATTTATAATTTATTGATTAAGAGTTTATAATTTTTTTGACAACATTGTGACTGTATAATTTACTCAAAAATGACTATAAGAAACAATATATATATAAGTAAATAAAAGTAACAATATATATATCATTTTTGAGTAAATATTTTTTTTTTTTTTTTTTTATATATATATAAGTAAATAAAAGTATGGCTTGGTTAGTGAAATTTATAATACTATGCAAAACAATTTGGAAGTTGTGAAATGAAAACTAATAGCAAAATATATATTAATGTTTATATAGGAGATTAGAAATATTATATAAGCTACAATTTATTAAAAATTGTACAATGTATATAGGTATAACTGTAAATTTTACATTTATAAAATTTTAAAACTAATTAATTAATTCATCTCAAAAACACAAATGTTTGTGTGTTGTTTTTTTGGATCAATTTTTTTAAAAAAAGTGAAAGTTATTTCTCCAAGTAGGTGTTAGCAAAAAATTTTCCCCTTTATCTGAAAATTTCATGATACTATATACCCTAAATAATCGCTTCGTGTCTGTGTTTGTAATGAATAATATATATATGCAAATAAAATTATGAATGTGTAGAGTAAAAAAATAAATGAATTATGCTAAAAAAATAAAAATAAATGGATAGTGAGTTTACTTAGCTAAGTACTTTTGAAGGAATACCTTCAGTATCAAAGCTGTATGCTAAATGAATTGCAATGTAAGACTGTTGCTATGAAAAATGCAAAGTGTATGCAAATTATTTTTTGGATATTGCATAACACGTATCTCTTTTGTTCATTGGATTACAGTCCAAGTTAATGAAATAGGTTTCTTTGATCTTTTTCTTTAAGTCATGACACTCCCTGCATATGACTCAAAGGTTGTCTGAATTGCAGGGGTGGCCTGTGGAGATGCTATGTTGTGTGAAGATAGAGGTGTGTTGGGGGGGTCTGTTTGTGCTTTATTGTAAGCATACATGTGCTGTGAGAGCCTTGGATATAAAGTTGCCTTTGTTTCCTCATAATATGATGAGAAGTAATCGTCATGAGGACATGCTATATCATATATTGCTTGCTGTGTGTGTATTGGGGGTAGCTGATCTTTAGTATTGTTAAGTATTCTATTAAAGTTGGGAGGAGTGCAATAGCATAAGTTGAACTTATGAAAAATTGTGTTTAAATTCTTGTGTATGTTCCTTATATATGAGAGAAGGATTTGAGGTCGGCTCTATGTATTTGTTGGGTTAAGTTGGTTTTTGAAGGTTCTGATTATGTTATCTATGTTTTTTTCTTATATTTCATCTTTAATAAGTCCGCTTGATACATTTGATGTTAGCATTTCTATTGGCTTCTCAGCCAAGGTAATCAATACATGGCTCACACAAACTATAGGCTTTGGTTCTCACGCAATCAAATCATCCTTCGAATTTGTGCATATAATTGAGAAAGACATAACCACACACAACACAAACATGGCAGTAATGGATATAGCAGAACTCTATGGTTTCATTGACAGACCCAAATTCATAACCATTGTAAAGGAAGAATTAACAAGGCATGGCATGCACCAGCAACACATACAATTTGTAGTACCATTACTGCAATGGCTATACAAAAACATTTATGCTATGTTTAACCAACAATGGTACCACATTGACAATGGTTGGTTGATGGACCTTTCCATGAACAGAATTATATCCAGCATCGTCCTCAATGCATATGAGCAGATCATCATCTCCAGACATCTGTCCCCAAACCTCTATTGTACACTTGCTATGTCAATGATATTTTTATAGCTGCATCCCTTAAAAACATAGAAGACATAAAGACAGATTTGAACACTGCCTTGGGTCTGATTTTAAACACAACACACCAAGATGCTTGTAACTCTGTCGAATACCAGACTTGAAATGCATAAGGAACCCCAGTGCTTCCACTACAAAATGCTAATCAAGCCAATACACATAAGAGGCCACATTCATCATCAATCAAACACCCCCAGCACTTGCAAACTGGCTGGCTTATGGGCATTTCTCTAAAGAAATGCCAAACTGTGCAGCTTCAAAGCCGATAGAAATGCTAACATCGAATTGTATTGAGTGGACTTATTAAGGGCGAAATATAACAGAAAAAACATAGATAACATAATCAGAACCTTCAAAAACAACTTAACCCAGCAAACACATAGAGCTAACTTCGAATCCTTCTCCCATGTATAAGGAACATACACAAGAATTTATACACAATTTTTCATGATAAGTTCAGCTTATGCTGTCACACTGCTCCTGACTTTAATAAAATATTTAACAATACTAAAGATTAGCTACCCCATAGCATGTCCGCATGATGATTGTCTCACATCATATTATTGGGGAAAAGAAGGCAACTTTACATACAAGACACAGCACATTATGCTTATATTAAAGCACAGACTCCATGCACACCTCTAGCTTTGCGCAGCATAGCACCTCCACAGGCCACCCCTGCAATCCAGACAACCCTCGAGTCATATGCAGGGAGCACCATGGGAAAAGAGAAAGATCAAAGAAGCCTATTTCATTAACTTGGACTGTAATTCGATGAACGAAAGACATACATGTTACACAATATCCAAAAAATGGCAAATGTAATTTGCATACACTTTGCATTTTTCATAGCAACGGTCTTACATTACAATTCATTTAGCACACAGCTTTTATAATGAAGGTATTCCTTTGAAAGTACTTATCCAAATAAACTCAGTATTTATTTATTTATCATAATTCGTTTATACACACTCATAATTTTATTTGTGTGAAATATATATCGCATATATATTATTCATTATATAAACTAATGTGAATCATCTGACTGTTAACAAACTATATTATTTGGTATAGTCATATCATATATGTGTATTGGTTATTATAAGTTGCCATAAAATTGACACTAACATCTGATTATCATATAAACAACATTTTTCCAAAATAACCAATCATCTTTAGATTTTCAGGTTATTTGAAGACAAATTCATTACTATGATGATTGTGTGTGATCATGTCTTATTTCTATTTTCTTTTTAATCACCAATCTTTCCAAATATGATACATTTTTCTAATGAATTAGATATCCATGATATAATCAAAATAGAACAATTTTAATCTGGTTATTTACTTATTCAGATGAGAATATAAGTCATGATATATTTTTCTAATGAATTAGATCACTGTGATATGATCAAAATAGAACAATTTTAATAAGATTGTTTAGTACCTCAATTGAAACTTTGCTGACCATGGAGTTCTCAAAAGTTTTTAGTAGTACATTGGTTAAAAGAAACAGAGCTTAAACATTTTTCATTTTCATTTTTAAAGATATGTTCTTGTATCTAAAAATATTTTTCCATAGTTTTCATTGTGAAGCTTTCCAGTGTCATTTTGAAATGAATCCATTGATTATATCATTTTTGTGTTAAATGATGCAAGAATCAAAAACTGTCAGCCACCTCTATGCTTTCATTACCAATTTTGAAATAGACTATTGATCCTGTTATCATTATCTTCATATTTGTACACAATCCCTTCTTTCACGTCATACTTGAACTTTTCCAATGAAGGTTTTGAGATCTTTCCTATTTTCATCTTTCAGTGTGGTTATCAATATATCTAAAATTGGTGGGTTTTTTCATAAATTCTGAATCCACACTAATCTTCATTCAATCTAATTCCATTCATTGCATATTTAGTGTACAAGATGAACAACTAAAGTGATAATATGCAACCATTCTGTTAACTGTAGCTTCTATTCATATAAAAATTATTCTTACAATAAATGAAATATTCTAATACAATCATTTTCCTAAGAATATTCAATAATTTACTATATTCAACTACATTAAATGCCTTTTAAAATCAATAAAGAATATGTATATTTCCTGGTCTTTCAAATGAACCAATTTAAATTGGCAGGGATATTCCTTGGAAATTCCTAAAATTATCTTTTACATATGACACTTTTTTCCCAATTAAGAAGGAATTTGCTTGTATTTTATTATTAATGATTCCAAAAATTTGAGAAATAGAAAATGATAAATATAATGGATATAATTAAATGCCAAGTAATAGATTGAAACATTGTACTTTAGACTTTGGGAAAGCATTTAATTAGCGTCCTAAATGACCATTTCAATATTTTAATTAAGGGTATTAAAATTTCTTTTTTGTTAAAAGAAAAAAAAAGTTGTATTTTAATTAGAGTTTATTCCCCATCTATCAAAAAAAACAAAAACAACAACAACTAATAATCAATGATATTCCTTAATCAAACAATGGGAAACCACACAATGAAAGGAAAAACATATTTCATCATGTGGTGAAAGGTTATAAGAAGAGACCAACTTAAGAGGGAGAGGCACTGAGAAAAAAAACAGCTTGAAAAAAGCACCCTAGAAAATGAGAATGAAGGAATGTGCTAAAAGAAAGTGGAATGCAATCAGCAGAATAATTAATACATAAGCCAGTGATTTAATAGACTTACGTCATAAGCAGTTACATACAAAGTATAATATTGTAATGGTAGTCAAATCAACCATAAACCCAATAGTAGTTGTGAAGCTTAGAAAGGCTTGCTAAATAATGCTATTAGTTTTCACCAGAAAGTGTATCATTAAATTAAATACATGGCTGTTGAAATTGCTAAACCACATTAATCCTGTAGCCATGTAGAGCCTTCAATATCTTGAGATTGCTGCCTGAGAAATATCATGCCTAGAAGATTGAACTAAGCCAATATCAACCTGTGAAAAATATCTTAATAGTATAAATCTGACAAAATTGTATTTTTTGTGTGTTCAACCAAGAATGTGGAACTCGCAGACAGGGGGAAAAAAACTCCAGACAAAGGAGGAAAAAATAAGAATAGAGAAATAATCTTCAGAACAAAACTGCATTTAAATTTAAAAATTATCATTTTTAAATTTTAAAAAATAAAAATAAAATAGGTAAATCATAGTATTATAACCTAAGGTACACAGAAATGTGTGATAAGAGATTTATATATATCTTAGGTAGTATAAGTCCTAATTAAAAAAATATTTTAATGCTTATTAATATAATATTTAAATGATATTCAATAGTTAATAATTATATAAATTCATTATAGAGGCATTTATTATCTATATTATGGAGATAGTAAGATCAATTATATTCACATTTTACTAATATATTATACCATATTTAATATTTTATTTGTATTTGTAGTTGTTCTTTATTGATGTATATCCAATACTTTCTTATATATATTATAACCTACACTCTCAACACCGCTCATATACATTACATGAGCGAAATGCCCAGGCGCCAGTTCTATTAATGAATAGAACAATATAACAAAATATATGATGCAAAATTATTACTGAGACTCTTCAATTAAGTCTATGCTCAGCTCAGCTCAGTGGGAGGCTATAGGAAGTTCATAAGATATATAATTATAAGTGAACGAAAGAAGAAATATTACAAAACATTAAATATAATGTAAATCCTTTTTATTAATTAATTGCATGATAAAGACTCACAAAGTTTATTTATATAATCTATTAAAAATATTCTTTCAACTTAATTTTTTCCTTCATCCAAGTATAACATATATCAGCTTGCTATAATTATATTCCTAAACAATTCTATGACTTGGCATATCATAATCTAAACATCTACTGTAATGCCAATCAAGAAATAAACAATAAGGTCTCAGGAAATTTAACAAACACAGTTAAATTAAATAAATACATTGGCCCATAAGTTATAATTCTAAAGTATGATAAAATGTAATGAAACAAATTGACTAAATATTTTACTGTGTTTCAATAATAAGATAATGACAGAAATAGGGTATTTTAATCTCATATCATCATCTAACAAATATACTGACCTGGCAACCTTTCTAATACGTTTATCAAGTAGCAAATGTTCTTTATAATGTTTGGATTAAGAAAAACAATATTGTCAGACACCAGCAGATTTAATATTATAACTCTAAAATAATATATCTATTTTGTAATAGATTCATGAAATGTGGAGATGTGGAAATGGAAACATGAATGTATACAATAATAACTCAAGACACAGTTTTAAAATTTTAAATAAATAAAACAAATCATTTATTACACTAAAATAAATTTGGTTTAACATGATATTTACAATTGGAGTACTTGTCTTACAGATTTTTAAATTATCAAATAAACTTTGAGCATCAGTTTGGGATTATCCCTATTATCAAAGCAAATTAACAACAAAACAAATATTCTGACTTCGAACATATGCTTTGCCTACATGTTTCATCTACATGACACTAAATAAACAACATATTATAATATTAGCACAAAAAAAAAAAAACTTTTGAGAGGATATTACTATTGATTAATAAAATAAATCAAATTAATTATATTTGGCTCTCAACAAAACAACTTTCTCTAATTGACTAAATAATCACTTTCAATTACGTATACCTTTCATGCATAGCAACAAACTCATGTTCATTCGGATGATTTGATGATTTATAACCTTTATTTAAATAAATACACTGTATTTTAAAATATTTATTTCTCATTTTAATCTCAATAACTTTATACTTCTATTTAAATGAATGTAATGATTTTCAAAAAAACATTTATTTCTCATTTTAATTTCAATAACTCTATACTTTATATACATGATAATATTTATATTACATGTGTGTGTGCATGTTCAAGCAGCAATAACATAAAATAATCTTTTCTACAAACTCTCCATTCATTAAAAAAATATCATACAATTATTTTATTTCGGACAATGTCGTAATTCATCAATAAAATAAGACACTAATATTACATCAAGAATTAATCTAACAATTTATTTGGCCACCTATTAATTATCACATAGCTATATTTTCATGATTATGCATACTATACGTTATAAGGGAATTCTACATGAGGAGCAGATAAACTCTTACTGAACACTTTTACAATAATTCATCTGATTCTAAATACAATGTTGGTGGGGAACCTTTCCTCATCACCAAGAATCTAAGAAAAAAACGTCACATAACTTCCCAAACATTATTTAATCATACTTCAACAATAACTCATCTACTTCTAAATACACTATTGGTGGAGACTTATTCCTCATCACCAGGGCTCTAAGAAAACATTACTTCAAAAAAATATCATTTAATCATACACATATAATATAACCTAGGCTCTACTCATGGAAAATTATTAACATATACTAAATAAGCAAAATCTTTTATCCCTACAAACATTATAATGCAATCAGATTTCTTTCCATTCTCATAGCTTTTCTAAATATCGAGCATTATAAATACATGCTGGCAGATAAATACATACAGATAACATACTAATCTGTTCAACTCAGTAGAATATGACAGCATCCGAAATTTATACATAAAATATTCACAAACTGAACCTTATCAAACAAATGTCATAATTGTGCAAAGCAGACACACACCTGCGAATAAAAGTATATATAAAATTAACTCTAAATTACACACTATGCAGGCAACATGGTAATTAAATATTGCATTAAGGTATAACTTTTAATTCAGAATAAACTTTAGGTTACTTTTAAAATTTAATGGTTATAATTATTACGAGCGAACTTTCTTTCATATCTAGCAAACTATTTCTATTATACGTTTGTTGATTTAAAAAAGAACAAAATTCTCACTTTGAAATAATAAAGTATACAAAATAAATATAAACCTCTCTAATAATATATTTAAAAAAATATTTCTTTCTTTTACCTTCGTAAAAGAACAATAAGACATATTGTTACAAAATCAATTTTTACCAGCATATTCCTCATTTGGATATACTTCAGAGATGATCTAGAAGGTCAAAATAACCCAAATTATAAATAAAACATAATAATAAGTAAACCTATTCATCTATAATATACATTAATTATGACAAGCAATAAAAAAAAAAAAAAAGAAACAAAAGTTATTAGTTTTGTAACTTAAAATAAAAGTTCACTCGCAAAGCTCTGCTCCAGGTTTATGAAACAATATGGAACACATTCCAAACTGAATTTAAATTAAAATAAACTGCTGTAGGATAACTAAACAAATATAATCATACTTAAACAGGACTCAGCATCTCCAATGTTCATAACAAAGTTATTTGAGTTACTATATCATACATAAGCAATCAATTTCTCCTTTATTATAACAAAAATATAATAAATTCTTAGCTACTGTTGGACAGAAATTATCTCACTTATTCTGCTGTAGTTCTAAATTAAGTATGTAATTATTTTTAGTAGTTTTCTTGAATAGCATTTGATACTTTATAATCTATTATATGCCTGGTTTATTCTTAAATATTGTCAATTAAGACACCATGTTTCCTTAGTAATTCCGCAATTAATAATACTTTGTTTTATATTCCATCTTATCAAAGAGAACAAAAATTACCCGCATTTCTATCATTCCATTCGATTTAAGCAAATACTTAATTTGAAGTAACTCGCATTTTATTTCCTTCATTTAAAATACATATTATTTCCAGAAATATCAGATAAATAAATACTGTCATCTCTTTATGATGAATTTAAACATGGTATGATTTATCAAAATATGCATATCCTTAATTTTATGTTTAACCCTCACAAAAACATAACACGGAAAATAGTGAAAAATTAAAATATATTCTGTAAAATAGTTCTGCATGCGTTTTCCAGATATATTAAAAGACACACGTTGGTTAATGATACAACAATAATATTCATACAATTTATTCCTATTTAAAATGACAATTAAATGAAGCAATGTAGACTGGATGTTATCAACATACATTTTTAAAAGAGCAATAGTTATGAAGAGGTTAATTCAAAATGTTCAAATTAAGGAGAGCAAAGTAAACTGACGCACCTTTTTTTAAAATTTTAGAATTGCATCCTAATTAACTTTTCCCATAATAAATTTCTTAAGATCCTTTCAAAGTTTTACTCCAAAGTCTTTTTTAAAATCAATTTGACTTCAGCAACTGGTTTTAATTTCACAATAATGAGCCACTATTTACTGGCTACAATTACATTACATAATAAGCAAATTTTTTACTGGAGATCTTTGTTAAATAGCTCTCTTTAGCAAAAGGTCATTTCCCTTCACAAGGTTACTCCCACTAAGCTAATTACATATTCAAAAAAAAATCTTTTCTAAAAAAAAAAAAATCGCTCTGATCTTTACAAGACAAAAATAATAATAAAATAATAAATAGCTTTTACAATCTTGAAAGAAAAATGAATATTAATTAACTATTAAACAAAAATGATTAATAATTTATTTAATTTGTAAAATAATCCATTGATTCAACTATCTATTAATCATTGAAAAGAAATATATATTTGTTAAATTATTTAAGATAATTACTGTAATTTAAATGTTTTTATTGTACATGTACTATTGTTCGCTGTTATTAAAAGATGAAAATGAAATGAAAATGATGCAGTCATACATGCATGCACATGTACTATAACCTAAATATTAAACTATCTTAACTAAATATAATTAAAATGGCTATTAATTGTTGACAAAAGGATAAGTATTAATGACTAAAGGATTTTGAAACCATTCAACCAAATATTACACTAACATAAGATAACTTTGCATCTCTCCGACAAAATGTATCAATTCCATTAATAAACAACCCCTCTTCCTTACATTAAATACCTCATTAATCACACTAATAATAATGAATACCTATAAAGTGGTCAATCAACTGCATAGGCAATCCATATCTAAGCTTTAAACAATTTCCAGCAAAAGAAATTTTAAAATTCTAAGGCTATTTCAATTTTTTTAATATAATATAACTATTTAATGCAGATACAAAGCATCTCAATTCCTTGTGCCCATTCAGATGGTCACAAATCCCCCATCCTTATAAAAGAAAAAAGTAACACCATTAGGTTATGTTAATCATTATTAAACAACACAAATAAAATTAATTTACACTTTAGGAAACTATGCATACAGAATTTTTATATTCTCACATCTCTTAATTATCTGGTACTTTAACTGGATATGGTATTAAGCTACTGCATTATAGATACCTTTTAAATCTTGCGCTTATATTCTTGATTTCTTTTCTTCTAACAAATCTTTCTATATGAGAATTCACCCTTATTGTCTGGGATTTAATTTTAACCTTTTGGCTATTCTTTTCTTTGTTTTTAACTTTCTTAAGAGTATTTTCATGATCTAACTTTTCTTTTTGCTCTTTTGTGTTTGAACTTGGCTTTCTCAAGTTTTCTTCTAGATCAATAATCTTTTTCTTTTTAAGACAGTCTATACAAAATATATGTATCTTTTTAAACTTGCATTTAATTTTTAGCTTATCAGTCTCTTTAACATGATTACAATATTCCATTATTTGTTCTATACTAGGTATTACATTTTTACTACCTGCATATAACACCTTTCTACAAACATTCCTCTTCATATTATGATCTATATTATTAAGAGCACACTCAGAAACTATACTTTTATCTTTATCTTTAAACTTATTGCTCGTAATATGAGTAACCTTTACCAATTTGCTTCTCAAAATTTCTGGATATTTCATGCCTAAAGAAGACACTCCTAACTTCATTATTCTAATAATATCATCACTTTTATCACAATTTTCCTTAAAATCATTAAACGCATTTATAACTTCCTTCTTATCCTATTTTAGTTCTTGACTAACTATCTCCTCAACCTTTTGGTATGCCTTTAGTTCATCACCATATAACCTATAATTCTTATGAATTAATTTAGCAATCAGTCGACCTTTATCCTTAATTGGCAATACTAGATTATTATCATTTAACATACCCTTATGTAGCTGACCTTTAATACATAATTCTGTAATTTCTAGTTTGCGTATTTGGCTATCAATATTTTCATTAACCTCTTTCACTTCTATACTTTGACTTTTACTACCTTGCACTTCTAACTTCACTTCTGATACTTCTAACTTTATTTCTAATCTCACTTCTTTTATTTCTGATTCTGGTTGATCATCATCTGATAATTTCTCTGGCATCATTTTTAGCATCTTTGATTCTATCTCTAATTTTGTTTCTGATACCTCTGGTTCTATTTGTTGGACATTCTTTCTGAACATTCCTTTTATTTCTGACATCATGTCTCTAAAATCTTCCTTTGTCACCATACTATTTTTTATCTCTAACATTTGTTTAGCTGAATGTTCTTTAATCTCTAACACTTGTTTAGCTAAATGTTCTTTCATCTCTAACATATGTTTACTAAAGCTCTTATTTATTTCATCAATTAATCTGGAGTAATCAAATGCTCCTCCCAATGAGACATTTTCAGCCCTACTATCTTTTTTATTCGTGAAGTTTACAGTTTCATTTCCAATACAATCACCTCTGGAGATAATATTTCTTGGGACCCGCCCAAATCTTCATCAATATCAAACTCTTCCACTGTACTTTATATTTTTACTTAATATTCGCAGATAAAGAAAAGGTACATCAGCCTCACTCCCCCTCCCCAATCAAATAATCTAAATTTCCCATCATCACTTACAAATACATAAGGTTATTCTAGTATGTTTAGTTGTGTTATTTCATGCAAACATTCGGTTTCCACATTTGATAGCAAAATTATTGTACTGTATACTCTGACAATAATCCAAACACCAATAAGTTAACTAGATAAAATCTTTATAGTCACCTACACTTATACTGTACATTAAATTGACTTCTATATAATAATGAAGACAACACAATTTTTTTTATAAGCATGATTATTAAGTTAAGTTCTCTGCACCATTCAAGACTATAATTAATATCTACAATACCATACAACTTTCATTTATCAAATTTGGTATGTTGGTTGTATACTATATAATCCTATCAGACCTACATCACTATAGTCATCAAGCCCACAAATCCACAACTTGTCTTATCTATCCATACATCAAATGTTGGGAATCCAGAAACCAACTCCATATCTAATCATTGTGACCTGACACATCAAATATCAACAACTAGCATTATAATTATCCACCATTAATCAATCATGCAGCTACATTAGCACACCAGAAAACCTACTATAATCATCATCATTGGGCCTAATATACTGGACAACAAAAACTAGTTCTATAGTTAATCATCTAATAACCAATCAGGCCACTATGTTGTGCCAGAAAACCTCACCAGAATCATCAGTCAATCGATCATTCCATAACATTGGTCATTCAGAAAATGTACTCATTATCATCAGTCAATCAACCAAAGCTACCACATTGATCATACAGAAAACATACTGAGATCATCATTATTAATCGATCATGCCAAGTTACCCAATCATCAACCAATCAATGTCAATCGATGTCCAAAGTTGGCACACCAGGAAACGCTAACTAATCTGAAAAATATACCAAACTACTGGATGCCAAGACATCTGGGCACCGCAATCCAACCTAGACTATGTGTAGCCCCACTACATATCACACATCCACATTGGTCATCAGAAAACCTAGTCCATTCATCATCATTGCACAATTGATTGAGCTACCACTTTCATACAACAAAATCCGCATTGCAATCTATCTACTGAGATGTCAAATATATCTCAAGCCACCACAATGGGCATCCAGAAAACATAGTCTATAATCATCACCACTGTGACCAAACGTGTGCCCATCAATCCCAAAATATGTCCACCAGGCCACAATGCATCTACTGATGCCACAATGTATCTATCGAGCCACCACATTGGGGGACAGAAAATGTACCCTATACCCTACACTCCCAACACTGCTCATATACATTACATGAGCGAAATGCCCAGGCGCCAGTTCTATTAATGAATAGAACAATATAACAAAATATATGATACAAAATTATTACTGAGACTCTTCAATTAAGTCTATGTTCAGCTCAGCTCAGTGGGAGGCTATAGGAAGTTCATAAGATATATAATTATAAGTGAACGAAAGAAAAAATATTACAAAACATTAAATATAATATAAATCCTTTTTATTAATTAATTGCATGATAAAGACTCACAAGGTTTATTTATACAATCTATTAAAAATATTCTTTTAACTTAATTTCTTCCTTCATCCAAGTATAACATATATGAGCTTGCTATAATTATATTCCTAAACAATTCTATGACTTGGCATATCATAATCTAAACCTCTACTGTAATGCCAATCAAGAAATAAGCAATAAGGTCTCAGGGAATTTAACAAACACAATTGAATTAAATAAATACATTGGCCCATAAGTTATAATTCTAAAGTATGATAAAATGTAATGAAACAAATTGACTAAATATTTTACTGTGTTTCAATAATAAGATAATGACAGAAATAGGGAATTTTAATCTCATATCATCATCTAACAAATATACTGACTTGGCAACCTTTCTAATACATTTATCAAGTAGCAAATGTTCTTTATGTTTGGATTAAGAAAAACAATATTGTCAGACACCAGCAGATTTAATATTATAACTCTAAAATAATATATCTATTTTGTAATGGATTCATGAAATGTGGAAATGGAAACATGAATGTATACAATAATAACTCAAGACACAGTTTTAAGATTTTAAATAAATAAAACAAATCATTTATTACACTAAAATAAATTTGGTTTAACATGATATTTACAATTGGACTACTTGTCTTACAGATTTTTAAATTATCAAATAAACTTTGAGCATCAGTTTGGGATTATCCCTATTATCAAAGCAAATTAACAACAAAACTTAAATATTCTGACTTCGAACATATGCTTTGCCTACATGTTTCATCTACATGACACTAAATAAACAACATGTTATATTATTAGCACACAAAAAAAATACTTTTGAGAGGATATTACTATTGATTAATAAAAGAAATCAAATTAATTATATTTGGTTTTCAACAAAGCAACTTTCTCTAATTGACTAAATAATCACTTTCAATTACATATACCTTTCATGCATAGCAACAAAATCATGTTCATTTGGATGATTTATAACCTTTATTTAAATAAATACACTGTATTTTAAAATATTTATTTCCCGTTTTCATCTCAATAACTTTATACTTCTATTTAAATGAATGTAATGTATTTCAAAAAAACATTTCCTTCTCATTTTAATTTCAGTAACTCTATACTTTATATACGCAATATTATTTATATTACATGTGTGTGTGCATGTTCAAGCAGCAATAACATAAAATAATCTTTTCTACAAACTCTCCATTTATTAAGAAAATATCATACAATTATTTTATTTCGGACAATGTCGTAATTCATCAATAAAATAAGACACTAATATTACATCAAGAATTAATCTAACAATTTATCTGGCCACCTATTAATTATCACATAGCTATATTTTCATGATTATACGTACTATACTTTATAAGGGAATTCCACATGAGGAGCAGATAAACTCTTACTGAACACTTCTACAATAATTCATCTGATTCTAAATAATATCATTTAATCATACGCATATAATATAAACTAGGCTCTACTCATGGAAAATTATTAACATATACTAAATAAGCAAAATCTTTTATCCCTACAAACATTATAACACAATCAGATTTCTTTCCATTCTCATAGCTTTTCTAAATATCGAGCATTATAAATACATGCTGGCAGATAAATACATACAGATAACATACTAATCTATTCAACTCAGTAGAATATGACAGCATCCGAAATTTATACATAAAATATTCACAAACTGAATCTTATCAAACAAATGTCACAATTGTGCAAAACAGACACACACCTGTGAATAAAAGTATATATAAAATTAACTCTAAATTACACACTATGCAGGCAACATGGTAATTAAATATTGCATTAAGGTATAACTTTTAATTCAGAATAAACTTTAGGTTACTTTTAAAATTTAATGGTTATAATTATTACGAGCGAACTTTCTGTCATATCTAGCAAACTATTTCTATTATACGTTCGTTGATTTAAAAAAGAACAAAATTCTCACTTTGAGATAATAAAGTATACAAAATAAATATAAACCTCTCTAATAATATATTAAAAAAAATATTTCTTTCTTTTATCTTTGTAAAAGAACAATAAGACATATTGTTACAAAATCAATTTTTACCAGAGTATTCGTCATTTGGATACGCTTCGGAGACGATCTAGAAGGTCAAAATAACCCAAATTATAAATAAAACATAATAATAAGTAAGCCTATTTATCTATAATATACATTAATTATGACAAGCAATAAAAAAAAAAAAAAAAGAAACAAAAGTTATTAGTTTTGTAACTTAAAATAAAAGTTCACTCGCAAAGCTCTGCTCCAGGTTTATGAAACAATATGGAACACATTCCAAACTGAATTTAAATTAAAATAAACTGCTGTAGGATAACTAAACAAATATAATCATACTTAAATAGGACTCAGCATCTCCAATGTTCATAACAAAGTTATTTGAGTTACTATATCATACATAAGCAATCAATTTCTTTTTTATTATAAGGCAAATATAATAAATTTTTAGCTACTGTTGGACAGGAATTATTTCACATATTCCGTTGTAGTTCTAAATTAAGTACGTAATTATTTTTAATAGTTTTCTTGAATAGCATTTGATACTTTATAATCTATTATACACCTGGTTTATTCTTAAATATTGTCAATTAAGATACCATGTTTCCTTAGTAATTCCGCAATTAATAATACTTTGTTTTATATTCCATTTTATCGAAGAAAACAAAAATTACCCGCATTTCTATCCTTCCATTTGATTTAAGCAAATACTTAATTTGAAGTAACTCGCATTTTATTTCCTTCATTTAAAATACATATTATTTCCAGAAATACCAGATAAATAAATACTGTCATCTCTTTATGATGAATTTAAACATGGTATGATTTATCAAAATATGCATATCCTTAATTTTATGTTTAACCCTCACAAAAACATAACACGGAAAATAGTGAAAAATTAAAATATATTCTGTAAAATAGTTCTGCATGCATTTTCCAGATATATTAAAAGACACACGTTGGTTAATGATACAACAATAATATTCATACAATTTATTCCTATTTAAAATGACAATTAAATGAAGCAATGTAGACTGGACGTTATCAACATACATTTTTAAAAGAGCAATAGTTATGAAGAGATTAATTCAAAATGTTCAAATTAAGGAGAGCAAAGTAAACTGACACACCTTTTTTAAAAATTTTAGAATTGCATCCTAATTAACTTTTCCCATAATAAATTTTTTAAGATACTTTCGAAGTTTTACTCCAAAGTCCTTTTTAAAATCAATTTGACTTCAGCAACTGGTTTTCATTTCACAATAATGAGCCACTGTTTACTGGCTACAATTACATTACATAATAAGCAAATTTTTTACTGGAGATCTTTGTTAAATAGCTCTCTTTAGCAAAAGGTCATTTCCCTTCACAAAGTTACTCCCATGCTTCTTTTCTATCTAAGCTAATTACATATTCAAAAAAAAAAATTTTCTAAAAAAAAAAATCACTCTGATTTTTACAAGACAAAAGTAATAATAAAATAATAAATAGCTTTTACAATCTTGAAAGAAAAATGAATATTAATTAACTATTAAACAAAAATGATTAATAATTTATTTAATTTGTAAAATAATCCATTGATTCAACTATCTATTAATCATTGGAAAGAAATATATGTTAAATTATTTAAGATAATTACTGTAATTTAAATGTTTTTATTGCATGTACTATTGTTTGCTGTTATTAAAAGATGAAAATGAAATGAAAATGATGCAGAATCACACATGCATGCACATGTACTACAACCTAAATATTAAACTATCTTAACTAAATATAATTCAAATGGCTATTAATTGTTGACAAAAGGATAAGTATTAATGACTAAAGGATTTTGAAACCATTCAACCAAATATTACATTAACATAAGATAACTTTGCATCTTTCCAACAAAATGTATCAATTCCATTAATAAACAACCCCTCTTCCTTTCATTAAATACCTCATTAACCACACTAATAATAATGAATACCTATAAAGTGGTCAATCAACTGCATAGGCAATCCATATCTAAGCTTTAAACAATTTCCAGCAAAAAAAAATTTAAAATTCTAAGGCTATTTCTTTTTTTTTTTTAATATAACTATTTAATGCAGATACAAAGCATCTCAATTCCTTGTGCCCATTCAGATGATCACAATATATATATATATATATATATATATATATATGTGATCATCTACCAACAGTATGTATATATATATATATATATATATATATATATATATATATACATACTGTTGGTAGAGAATGTTGGGCTATATGTATTTATTTGTTTATTTGTGTGTGATTTATTAATAAAACAAAAGTTATTGAAATCTATTTGAACTTTTTTTTTATCTCATTCAAATGATATGTAATAATTCATCCTCTCTTCCAGGAAACAAGCTCCCATGTTGAGCCTTTAGCAGGATCTTGGAGAATTGTAAGGATGATTGGATAATGGCTCATTCAGAATATTCTGTAGAAAAGTGGTATCCACATATCTATGAACTAATTCTTCACATGTATGAGCATATGATAAGTCTAAATGCCAATAAAACAAGATAAAAATAAAATTATGGTTTGGATAAGAAAATGCTAAATAGATTTTCTGCATTATTTTCAAATGACTGTTAGCATTTTCTTTCTTTTATTTTCATTTATTAGTTGTTGTTTTTTTCCATAAGATGCCTAAATATATTCATTTGGCAATTTCAATTTAATCAATTGTCAACTTAATGAATTTCTAATAATATCCAGTATCATCAGCAGCAGCCACTCACAAATGAGTATGGTCATTTCTACTCCAAGAGAAAAATATAATAAAGCAAAACAAAGAAAAATAATAATATACAAGAGATTAATTTTGCAATGATTATACAAACCAATCTGTCAAACATAAATACATCCAAATATATAACATTGTGATTCATTTTTTTATTTATTTAATATTTTGTGATGCTTTTAATTTCTTCTACAGAAAACCTTTCTTTATTAAATACTTCAATTTGCCATATCTTTATAAGTGAAAACAAATTAAATTTACTGCCTTTTTTAGAATTATTTAGCATACAAAGTGAATAGAGATTATAGGAATGAAGTTAGTTACATTATTGACATTTGTCAATCAAAGACTACTTTTTAATAGTAAAAATATAGAATAAATCATGAATTACTTATGAAAAAAAAAAAAAAACTTGCTCAGTGTCTTAGATATAATCTAACAAGCTTGCAGTTGATGCTTAGTTACATGATTTGTAGATGGATGTGAAAGAAATAGTTAAAAAGAAGTCAAAAAACTAAATAATAAGAAACAACCAGTAACAAAAATGGATATCAGAAAATATAATAGTGATTGCAATTTTTTTTAAAAAGTCATAATTAAAAAGAATAAAAATATTTAAAGAAATTGAATAGGAAGAGAAGACAAATCCAATACTAATCTTGAAAAAACAAGGGCTATTTTGAGCATTTATGAACTAAAATAATGATAGACACAAGTAGATTTTTTGAAAAAGGTCAGTGAACAGATAAATAAAGTAACAAATATCAAACAATATAGAAGAAATATACAGAAAAAGTGTTACAAATATACTAGTTCAAGACACTTGATGAAAGATCCCTTTATTGAAGTATACTCTTTATAATGGGAACCAGGGTTAGAATAAATTCAAGCCTCAAAAAGTGGGATGATGTTCAAGCAATTATAATAACTTTAATCTCATGTAATCCCAAACTATTTTAAGGCTTGAAGTGAAATAGAAAAAAAAACAGACTGGTGTGTAGATTGATTTAAATTATTTAAAAATAATAGCCAATGTGTTAGAGAAACTGTATTGTATAAAATACATTTATATTTTAATAAAGAACAAAATTGGATTTTCTAATGCATTTTTCTGAAAACTCAGTGAGAGGCTTGGGGGAAAAAAAAAAAGAATAGGGCTTTATAAAAATTTATGCTAAAGCTCTAAACTTTAGATGTTAGAATAAAGTATATTTAGAGGGTAGTAAACTACATATAAACAATGATCACATATGATAAACTCTATCTGCCACCAAGAAAAAAACATTCATGAAATTAATAATTTCTAATTAATAGAAATAAATAATAACCTAATTCTATTTTTTAAATTTTATTTTATTTTTTATATGTATGAAAAAATATATAAAGAGGAAATAATTATTTACTAGATTAAGAATTTTTTATTATTTTTAGAAATATTCTCTCAATAAAACAAGCAGGTTTCATGTTATCTTGGATCCAAAGAAAATAATAGAATTTTTCACGTAAGGATGAAGAATTATCGTGGTAATAATACTTTGTAAATTTCTAATTATTCAATAAGCCTTTGGGCAAAAAACATATATTTCCAAAAAGAAAATTCATTCATTCATTTAATAAATATAATTTTATTTTAACAATTAACTACATCTAAAATTGATTCATCAATTAATTATCCATATGCCTTTAGGGTTATAAAAAGGAATATTAGGACGAACATTTGAAGCAGGATGAACGAACAGGAAATTACGAATTAACTTTATTATAGTATTATGAAAAATTGTATTTCTACAAAGAAACAAAGGCCGCAAACTATATTTTATTTAATAATTTAACTTATAAATAAACAATTATGATAAAAAGAAAAATCAAAATACCTCTAAATTCTTATGTAACACTAATTAAATTATTGATTCCGATATATATATATTTTAAAAAATAAAGAAGCGATTTCCAAATAGAACTGGCAGACGATAGTGCCGATTTTTAAATAGAAATTAGGCATATATTGTAACAGTAATTTCGAATTTCCCGGGCTTATTACTTCT
The DNA here is from genome assembly GCA_028023455.1 of Epiperipatus broadwayi. NCBI lineage: Eukaryota > Metazoa > Onychophora > Udeonychophora > Euonychophora > Peripatidae > Epiperipatus > Epiperipatus broadwayi. The sequence goes on from JAQFVV010006262.1 coordinate 1,315,948, forward strand.
GCGTTATATTTTATGTTGAGAATGATAAATAGGATTTACTATTATTCTTATAAGAAATAATATTATAACCAATTATTACAAATTAATAAAAAATTGATTATAATATATATATATATGGTTTGACATAATTGCATTACTATGCGGGTGCTTTATTAAATAAAATATCCGTAATAGAATAATTATTATTATATGATATATAAATTATTGTAATAAGAATAAAGTATAACGGTGATAATAATTCGTACAAATAACTATTATTAAATGCAGAAGTATAATCATTTTTAAAGATAGATAAATAGCTCATAAATAACTCAGTGTTTGCCTGATCGTTTTGTGATGATGACATTTTAGTATTTTATAAAGTGTTGATATTTCCATCAGCATAAGAAATCAAAGGGACAAAATAACCCTGACTAACCCAATTAAATACACATACTGGCACGTACATAGCCTAATAGAGCAGACATAACAAGATATCAACAATAAAATGGTCCTTGAAATAAACAATGCGCAGCTCCTAAAAAAAATATAAAAATTGGTACCTGGAGCCTAAATTCTTTGACTTTATAGTCGAAGTAAATCTGAATACCTTGCCTACATCACACTTCATCCATTTTAGAAGGTTCTTTATAAAAATAGATCCACTGTGCAGGTTGTGCCAGAGAGAAGAAGAAACACAACATCATTTTCTAAACGATTGTCTGGGATATCAGAAAAACACAACAATGGCAAAAATTCTTCAGGTATACAAAAAAAATGCAATCCCAACAATAACAGCAGCGACATTTAGCTTGTATGCATATTGGCACATCAGATGTAAATTCAATTTCGACTACAAGAAAGGGATAACATGCTAGCACCACCAGATATTTTTGCTGCAACTTTGTCACTATTTAAACTAAAATCAGCACTATAGTTGAAAAGCAGGAAAAGAGATACAGAATAACACAGCTAAAAAAAAAAAAAAGAACACAATACACCAAAACTGGCAGGACACACATGACGGATCCATCAACATAATGTATATTTTAAAAAAATTAGACAAGCTGAATTCAGGCAACTTTCAATGTCTTAAGAGTTACAAAAACACAACATAAAAAACTCAAGAGAAAGTTTTTTTCTCCCCTATATATCTGTAAACTATCTTATGTCCAGCAGAACTGTTTAGACACAGGAACAGACTTATGCTTACTATGTAAGCCCAATCTTACCAATGTAATCATTGTTTTTTAATCAATAAAGTATGCTTTAAAACATAAATATTGAATGTCTTTAGAAAAAAATTTAAATTTTCCAATTACATTCAACTGTTAGTAAAATCACAAAAGTTTGTATATAATACAATGTTTCGAGAGGTAATATTATTTTTTTCAGGTGGTACTGGCCTTACCAGTGAGAATACTAACATGGGAATCAAATCTAAATCTTTAGTTTCTTGAACATTAAATTTTAAAATAAAACTTTAATCAACTGAACTTTTTCCTCGACCCAATATTTTTGTATTTTGTCAATCAAATAGGTTTTCTAACATATAAATGATCTATTACTTTAGACACATCAGTTAGTGCTCTTTCAATTGCTTTTCAGTGGGATTACTGGTCTACCCAAAATACATCTTTCCACATTTGCATGATGTTTCATAGATCTAGTTTTTGTTTTTCACCATTTCAAGTTCAGACTTTATATATATTAAAATTCCTCAAAATGCAGTATAGCTTTGGAAAGCTGTTCTAATGTTATGTTGATTGCAGGTTTTATTTTTGTGTTATTCCTGGTATATAGATGTATTACAGAATCAGTAATTGGTTTTTTTTCTTTTAATGATTCTTTTTTTTTGTATATTCAAGGTTTTCTTAAGGCAGTTGATGGATAACCATTCTTCATGAGAAATTATTCTATGTAGATCTTTTCTTTCTCTAAATCACTGGTTTTTGAACAATCTTCTTTTGCTCTGTTCACAGTGATAGTATAACTCCATGTTTTGCCTTGCTGATATGATTTGTATGTAGATTTTCTGTAAACAGTTTTGATTTTACCTTGAGATATTATTGTCATAAGAACATCTAAGAATACCAGTTTTTATTTTTGTTTTGATTCTATTGAGAATTTAATTAAAGGAGATATGTTGTTGATATATATCCAGAATGTTTGTAATAGATTTTTACCATGTGGTCATACAATAATGTATGATTAACACAGCAAAGTCAAACTTTAGGTGGATAAGAAATAGTATTTATGGCTGAGGTTTCAAAGTTCTTTTATGTAAATATTGCTTATCAGGAGTGGCTGTGGTGAGCCCATAGTATCCCTTGATTTTGTTGGAAAAATTCCATGTGCATTGAAAGTATGCTGTTGTTATGCAGAATGTTTATAGTTCTATTATAATTCCAATAAGAAGAATTGTTCTGGTTTATAAGCTGTTATTATTATTTAATCTTTTCCTTACAATAGACAATGCTTCATCACATGGTATATTAGTGAATAAACTTTCCACATCAGAGATTACCATTATGTTAGTTTTTTCAAGTTTCATATTCTTGATTAATTCTACAAAGTACTTAAAATCCCTGAGAAATAATTATGTCTTATATGCTAAAGGATTAGGAGTTTTGAGAAGAAAGCTTGTCAAGTTTTGACAAGATGAATGGACATAATCCTTATGGAAATTAAGTAGACCATAAAAATGAGGAATTTTTCTGAAATATGATGTTAATTCACTTTTCTTTTTAATTATTGAAGTACTGAGCAATGCCTGTAACATTATTTCTATATTCAGTATCATATTTTTTGTCATTATTTTTATGTTAGTCTGCTTTGAGGAGCTCTTTTAGTATTAATATCATGATCACTTATATCCATAAAAACTGTAGCATTGCCTTTGTCAGCAAGGATAATGGTTATAGATTTAAGAGATTTTTTTTTTTCCCCTTTCATCATAGAAAATGTTTGATTTTTGTTTTTGATGTCTCTCAAGTATTCTTTTTGTTCTCCAGTATAATTCTGCTGCTTGTTCCAAATTAATATTTGAATGACTTCCTCAATTGCTATCATTATATCTAACAATGGCAAAGTTGAATTCTTTTTCCAGAACAGTAATTTCAGCATGATTAGATGTTTAGAATAAGATTTTTAACAGATGAAGCTGATAGGTTACTTGGTAAAGTATGACTTTTGATATGCTCAAATAAGTTTACAAGTTTTTTCTTTTGATATTCTTTTATTTTTCAATATAATTTCGAATAAATTTCTTATTGCTTGAGAAAGGCTTATAAAATCTTCATCAATAAGTTTTAGAAAACATTCTATATTATCAATGGATTGCAAGGTTTAATACTTGACAAACCTTTGAAAAGTTATTTTTCCTCTTAACAGAGTCTCACTTGTTAACTGCGTAATTGGAAAGTTTAAATGAAGTTTAAAAAAATTTTCTAAAGACATTCAATGTTTAATATTAGATTATGGAAATAATTCAACACATAATAAATATTTAAATAGTCACTACTGGGAAAAGGTATCTTCAATGCACCTCACTATTTTTATGCAAGAAAATGAAGGTGTAGACATTATTCATTTTGTTTACAACTGCAGATTTTTCCTTATTTTATTCTTTAGTTAAAGCAGCTAGTTATCTATTTATCAACCATTGTCTGGCTATAATGAGGATGATAAGAGAAAAATTCTAAGACTGTTGAAACATGAAGAAAATGTAGAAATTTTATCAGCTTAGATTCATATTAAGTTATAGATTTAACAAAAAAAATATACTAATAACTATACTGGAATAAAATTATGTTTAAAAAATAAATAATCATCTTAACATAAAATATATAAATATATTGTGTAATGTGCGATTAACATTAGTCATCATTTATAAAGCAAAAAAATGAGTTGCAACTATGATATACATTTAAATATCAAAAAAATGAAAATTTCATCAGTATCAAAGTTTTTACTTACCATATAATGATTTCATAATTACTTAAGATGTGGAATAATAATATAAAGCACAATACAAAATATTTATAAATATTTAATCAAAAATCTTCCTAAAAGCACAGACAACTATTAAATGCATAATAATTTGGCCAAAATGTTGCCATTGGTCAGACTAATGATCTAAAATTAAATGAGTTTTTTTATTTGTTACTTATTGTATAAATATATTTTGAAAATGCAAATGTAGATCATATCAAGTAAACTACAAGAAAACTAGGCATCTTATGAAAAAGAAAGAAAAAATAAAAGAAGTAATTTTACACTACAGTAGAATTAAAACTTCTAGAGATTGAAAAATTTGAATTTTATAAAGAATCGGATTCAGTGGTAAAATAAAAATAAAAAGATTTTGATTCCAACATATCAATTTTATAAGACTTAAAAAAAGAAATCATTAACATCTCAGGGTAAAGAAATCTTATGCTGATCATTTAGCCAAACCCATACTGGCTTATAAAGTAAATCACTATTGTTACTACCTAAAGTTATGGCACTGACTATATTTATCTTTACCAATATGCCAATAAATAAGTCAATAAAATCTTTTTTGTAAAATAGCAGAAATAATCACATGATTTTTTAAGATTGATTAGTATCAATGATTTTTAGAAGTATTGGATTATATTGTAAATAGTTGTTAGATGTTTCTGGCAACATTTAACAGATGATTTATGAAACTTGGTAGCATTGATAAATGTAGTATAGGACAGAAATTACTGTGGATTTACTTTATTGTTTTGAATATTCTGGATTGCTTTAACTTTAAATAATGATGATTTACTTCAATATTCATGAAGATTACTATCTAGAATGTCAAACTTTTTTTTCATCATTCTTTTTTAATTATAACATTTATATACAGGAGTATTTTGATGCAATTGACCTATTGTGTTCTGACAAAATGAACTTTTTTCAAAGTGTAAAACTCAAGTAGAACAGTCAATGAGCAAAATAATTAATGAATCATGTTTACTGATATATAATAAGATACTACACTATATCGATTTTCTTAGTTAATTTTGATCTTTTGTGATAATATTTTTTATTTTGTCAATTCATTTTATCAAAATAAATTGTTGTAACTAATAAAACATACGTGAACTTTTTAATGATTAATGTAGCCTTTTTATCAGTCTGTAACATTCTATAATTCTGATTCCCAATTACCATGTCTCTGCCAGTCTATAAATTTTTGCACAAAATTTTTCTCTAATTTATCTATCAATTTTTTCTTTCTAACTATTTTTAGATTGCCCATTTTTTCATGATGATTTCTAATTGTATACTTGCTTCAGGATTTTTTATGAAATTATCTCATGTTAATCCAGTTGTGTTGTTCTGAACCTATTTATCATAGTGTGTTCAAAATATATTATTTCTCAATTCTTTATTGTTTAATCATTGTCTCTTTGATTTTCCTTCAGTCTTTGCCATTAATTCATTTCTGTAATTGTCAATTTTCTTTCCATCAACTGCTAATTTTTACTTCCAAATATATTGAACAATTCACTATTGTCTCATAATACTCATTATTTTTTTATATATATTCTGACATTATAATATATCACTTATCATTGCTTTTCTACCCATTTTTTTCCATATAGCTCATCTTCTGGCTTCTTTTGTATGATTTTCCTGTTGTGTTCTATATTTCCAGTTTTTATTATATTCACTTCCATATTCCATTTCATATATTTCTCTTAATTTTTAAATCATATAATTCATCATTATTGTGAGCAAAATTATTTGATCTACAATACAGTAAGGAAATTAAATTGACTTAAATTTTAAATCAGCAATCTTTCTTAAGTTTGTAATAGTTTTTCTTTGCAGCAAATCTAGCTGATTGACATTAATTTATAATCCATTTTAGTAAGATATTCTTGCTTATTTAATTGTAGAGTTTCAATCATAGTTTTTTATGTAACTGATATTGTTTCTTATAGTTATTTTGATTTTTGATTATTTTAAAGAAACATTAATATTATTGACATATTTCAATCAGATAATTATTTGGGGCAGTTAATATATTATTATTTTAAAAGACTATAAGTGTAGACAATTTTCTCTCATCTTATTGATTTATGTGGCTTGAAGTATCTAATAATTAACTTTTAACTTTGATATTTGTGAGGAAAATTTTAAAATTGATTGTGAATTTTTAATATACAAACCAGAAAAAGCTCAGAGCAGAAGTGGGTATTAAGCAAACATTATTGTTAGTAATTGACTCAATTTTGCCTTGTTGAATGATCATATTGTCTTTTATGGTAATCCATTAGATAATAAATGAATAGGAATTTTGTATAGGAAATTTTTGAAAACTGTTATCTGTAAATTTAAAATATATTTTTTCATTTTTCAATGTCAAACTCTAGCAAATAATTTGATATCATAATTTTTTTTTGTTTCTGCATAGATTTTATAATTTAATGAATGCAATAACAGAATCTCAAGATTCCAAAATTGGAGTCTCTTCAATCACAAGATTTGGATTAATATATTAGTATGCAATATACTCCTAAGGTCTTAAATATTTGGTGAATGGAAACTAGATAAATGATGGATGGAATAAGCATACCGATAAAACAGTTGTGTAGTCAGCCAAATAAACAAAGCATAAAATGAGATATAAAGTAGCTTGTTAAAAATAAATAAATAAATAAACGAAATGATAATCAAATAAAAATTAAATTGTAACTCATGTTCAATGTATGACAACAGGAAAATCTCTACTATGTCTATCAAATTAATTGAAATATATAGAAAAAAAATTAGTTTGAAATAAAATCTAGTAAAGTTATTTTATGAAACAAATATAATACAACATAATATAAATATTAAATGATAACCAGAAGTAAAATCAAAGCAATGAAATTAGAAACTAGTAAAGAAGTTGGAAAGGGAAGAAATCCAGGTTGAACAGATACAAAATCCTATTAGGGATCACTTAGAAACTTCTACTTTTGAAAATATAGTAGGACAGAATGTTGAAATATCTGGAGGGAGACTGTCTTAGAAATAATCCAGCCTCAAGAAACACCAATGATTGAAGAAACACAAAGGAAGGAAGAAACAGACTCAAATTATCCAATTGATGATGTTGATATAAAATTTGTTGATAAATATAACAAAACAGATGATGAAACTATCATCAGATATGATCACTAAAGATATGATAAAAGAAAGCAATGGTAGAGATTGTAAATGTCAAACAAGATTTATTGAATTCGAAAAACAAATTGAAAACAAAATTGATAATAAATTTACCGAAACATTAAAATCTTATAATGATTTTGAAAGGAATAGATAAGAAAGTAGAGAAATGACATTCGGAAATGAATGATTGTGTAAAAGAACAAAATCGCAAATTAGAAAATTATGAGAAAAAAAATTAATACACTAGAAAATGATGATAAATGTATTGGGATCAAACAAAATTTAAGTGAAACTGAAATCACCCAAAATAAAAACACTGTTGAAAAGTTAATTGAGAGTCAAAATAACTTACCAAGTCAAGTAGAAAGCATAAACAACTCAATAAATCTAAAATTTGAAAATTTAGAATACGAATTCTCTTGTAAATTGCAAATATTAAATGAAAAGCAAATACAAGATGCCCAAAATATTAAAACATTGAAAAATGAATGTGGTATAATGATAGAAAAAATAGATCTCATCATAAAAAAAATAGCATGGACATTAAACAAAATAAAGTGAATGATTCACACAATATTTACCAAGAAGGAGAGAATTTATCTCAAATCTGTAGTATGGAAGAAACTATCTTCAACAATCTCCAATGGGAGAAATTGATGAGCAAATAATACAGCCAATTATAAATAAATGAAATGAGATAAGTAATAAATATAACAATGTATAAATGAATACTATTAACCAATTTGTAAAACTTAAAATATTCAAAGACTTTACAATTTAAGAAGCCTGAATTTATACTTCTCAGTGAATACTAACCAGTCAGAAGGGGGGAAATTGATAGTGGCTTGCAGTCACAAGATGAGGCACTATCATGGTGGGAGTCATTATTTCAAACACCATCTACTTTTCATGAATACCAAGCATTACTAATGAAAAATTTTTGGAATAAGGATCAACAGGAAGAATTTCTGTATCGGTTACTCCAAGAAAAATATAGAACTACTCCTGGAGAAACCTTAACTAAATTCTTTAGACAACAGGTGGCAAATTGAAAACTCTAAATACATACCATTTAAGTGAAAGTCAAATCATAAGAATTGTAAAATATAAACTCCCATTAAAAATAGGATAATCTTTACTTTGCATCAATGCCAGGGCATTAAACAAGTTGCAGATTTTTTAAATAACACTGATATAAATGATCGTCATATGACAAACGAAATTCCTGAAAAAAGAAAAGAAATATCAATCATTGCTATCAATTACAAAAACAGGAAAAATAATGATGACCCCCATCATTGGAAAGAAAAGTCAAATCAAAATCATAACAGCAACAATGGAAGAACAAATAACAAATATCTAAACAATCACAATTCTACTATAAATACTCTCAACAGCCCACAAAAATCATTGAAACCTGGGTATAATAAAACTACAACTAAAACTACTCTTAAAATAAACTAAAACAGTACTCGAGAAGAATTATTGGGAATTTAGATTTCAGGAGGTTGCTGATAGGTCTATTAAAGAGTTCAGAAGCCAAGTAGAAAAGGCAGTTAACCAATGTAAAATTAGTAATGAAAATATCAACCAGAAGATAGATGTTTTAAATATAGCTTTATCTGAGGATATTAAGGATTTAAAGTCTCATGTAGATTTTCTTGTGGAAGAGATTGAGGTAGTGAAGGAGGAAGTTAATCATAATAAAATAAATTTAAACAAATTAGTAAAAGAGGAATTTGATAATAATAAAGTGAAGTTAAAAGAGAATGTTGAAAAAAAGATATCTGGTAAAAAGTATTAAAAAGTTGCAGAAAGAAATAAAAGAACAAGTGGAAAAGCAAAATGTTATTTTAAATAAAAATCATGAGCAAAAAGAGATATTTGATCATAACTTTCATAAATTTAAGCTAGAACAGAAAAAATATATAGATAATGTGTTAAGACAAATTAATTTGGATGGAAAATAAAAAATTTATATGTCAAAATTGAAGAAATGCAAATAAGCAATAGTAATAGAGTTGAGAAACTTATGAGGAGGACTTCGGTTAGTCAACCTGAGAATATGACTAGTTCTAAGGACTAGGAAATAAAAGCTCATAACAAAAGTATTGAGTGTAATAATGTAGTTAATAATAATCAGTCTAAGGAGATAAAATTTACAAAGATAAAGAAATTGATTAAAGGGGATGTGAGTTTAAATAGCACCATGGCTTTAAGATTCATGTGGATTAAACCTTTCAGAGGAGAGTATATGGAAAATCCCTCAGAAATTTTAAATAAATTTTTTCATTTTCATTATGTGAGAAAGAAGTTAGCCATATATAGTAATCATTTTTACTCAGCAGCTAAGGATTGGTGGTAATCTATTCAAGAGATGTCATGTTGGCAAGCTTTTGGGGGAGTGAAAAACAGGATAGTATTAGATATCAGATTACTCAAGAGAAATACCATATCAGCAAAGGTAGTTATACTAAGTTTTTTTGTAGTTAGGCTGTCTGGTTAAAAACTCTCATGGCCTTTCCTTTGTCTGAAAATCAGATTGTCAGAATCATAAAACATAATTTGCCTTGTAATATTGAGCAGATTCTGATAGCAGCTGACATATACACAATAGAGAAAGTTATAAAAATTTTAGATGCTTTAGAAATCACTGAGATATCAACAGGTAGTAAATTAATATATTTGAAGAATAAAGTAAATTAGTCTATCTCCAATATTAATGTTGAATTAAATTTATCTTATGGAGTTATGAGAGATGACATATTTTGGGAATAGGAATGAGGTATCCCTATTTCCTAAAGTTGTTCATTGTTCTAGCAAGCATAAGATGAGGTAGGTAATTCAAAATAATCAGCCATCCACAAGTGGTATATCTATTATCTAAAGAAGCCAATGGAGAAATCTAAGGATAAAAAGATTTCAGAATAAGCCACATCCATTTAAAGTAAATGACTTAGTGCTTGTGAGAACCCCACATGTTAGTAATGTTCAAAGAAATTAATTTTAAATTTTTTAAGCCTATACAAAGGTCTTAGTAGAATATTTTTGAGTTGAGTGGGAATGCTTTCATGCTCTTGATTCCAGATGGTGCAAAAGGAACATATAATGCCCACAGTCTGACCCTTACCTCTCAGTAGAGTGAATTATTAATGTTTAGGTGATTTATGATTGTAAATGAAATTTAAATACATAAATTTGAAGTTACAAGAGTTGAGTACAAGTTGTAATAGTTTCAATTAGTGTCAGATGTGGTGTATTTTTGATGGATAGTTTTCTTTAAAGTCATATGAATTGAAATAGTTGCTATGATAATAATTGTTAATTTAATAAATAAGTATTATAAAATTTAAAATTTAGCCAAAGGGAAAGGAAATTATAGCCTTTCTGTTTGTTACATTATTGTATGGATGTTGTTAAAGGTCAATTTTATAAAAAAAATTAAATTTTATGTAATGGCTGATAAAAAACCTCTTATGTAATTTATAGAAGTTAAATTATTTGTTTCATAAGTGTTAAATTTGAATTAACTTTCTTTAAATTGTTATAATCTATATAAATTATAATTTTGAGTTATAAATTATACTATTTATTTTAAAAGAAAAAAGAAAATAATAGTTAAAATAATGTAAAGTATCTTTAATCAGTAATTATGATCATTAAGATTAATATTTCTTATAATTATTAATAATAAATTTGAAAATTATTACTTATTTGTTATTTTAAACTTATTTAATTAATGATAAAATAAATGGGAGTGAAATGAGATATGTTGGACTATTTCCATCATTTATGAGTGAATGTTGAATGTATAGAAAATTTTAAACTGTTTTTAAACTTTCAAATACAAACAATATTTCAAGTAGTATGTTATTCTCCACTCTTCTTCAGGTATTTCTGGCCTATATGCACAGTGACAACATTCGCTTAGAAGTTGAACTCGCACCTTTAGATTCTTTAATATCTAATTTAAGGCAAGCACTCTACCAACTGAGCTATTCTGTCAAAGGCAACATATAGTAGAAATTTGATATATTTTTATATGAGAGTTAGTTCAAATCCTCCTGAGTCCTTCAATTTTTTTTTAAATGAGGCTAATTAGTTTTTTTTTCTAAGAGCAACATTGTGTAATTACTAACCTATATTGTCTATTTGTGTATTATTATTAACAAGTTGTTTGTATTTGAAAGTTTAAATAAAGTTTAAAATTTTTTATACATTCACTCATAAATGATGGAAATAGTCCAACATATCACATCTTATAATATACAATCATTACAAACCTTCAGACAAATGGGAGTGAAGTATGTGTTAATAGATATGCATACACATTGATTTAATAATAAAGAATATTACTTCCTGTTAGAGTAGGAAATTTGTCTAATTATATAAATAATAAATGTTACTTTCAATAATAAAATGTCATAAAAGTTTACAAAATCAATAACTAGAATAATAGTGTAAATTATAAAATTTAAGTGTTAACATTTTAGCCAAGCGTTGTTAGCCGAGAGATCATCGCAGCGGCCTTGCAAGTAAATAATTGGTTGCAGACGGTTGTGGGTTCACATCCCGGCCGATGCTATGACATGTGGAAAAAAAATTGATTTTAAATAAAGACTATGTTTTTTATTAAAATATAATTTAAATTTTGCATTATTAAAGTTGAATAATATTAATTTTAATTCATTTTGAAATTGTAGACAGTAATCAGTATTTATTTTAATTAGATGTCTGAAAGTAATTAACCAATCAGATATTGTAAAATTTTATCTATAAATAAGGTACGCAGGCAATAAAAATAAATAAATTATGAAATCATTGACAGAGGAAACCATATTTTCTTTTCCTAAAATTTACATGTAAATTTATTAAAATTCTATTAATTTTTTTTAGTAGTAAAAATTAGATGATAATTCTAAATATGTGGGAATTAATTTTAAGACATTTGATATTAAATTTCATGATGGAGTGAAAAGTGAACTATCCTCATTGGTGCTCTACATATGCTGATTACAAACTTGTGATAATGAGTGGAATAGAACTTCATTCACAAAATGTATTTCAACAAAAGAAACTGCATACTAAAACATTTTGCTGATTAAAATGAAATATGTAAAAAAAGTATTTCTTTATAACTTTTATAGGCATAAGATAGGAAACATTTTCTATTAAATTCTATCTTTATTAATGATAAAGGTAGTTACTTATATTCATTGACTATTACTATCTTAAAATAGGAATTTATTTATGACATTGTTAAGATAATAATTGCATAAGAGAAGATGATGTGAATTAAGTCTTATTGAAAAGTTAATAGTTACTGACTTTAATATAATTTAGATATTTATAATTTATCAACTATTTTAAATTTGATTATTCAAAGAGTAATATCAGAATTTCTAATTCTACAAGTGTATGTTTTGAAATATAAAGAAAGAAATGAAACTTTTAGAAAAAAATATATAGTAAAATATATTTAATAAAATGGGAAGTAATCATATAAATGACAGAAGGAAATGATGCACTTATACTATAAGAATTTATTATTGTTGATAAATAATTCTAATGTGGATCTTTATTTATATTTTCCAATGTGAGTTTTTGAATTTGTTATACTTAAAACTAAATTTTTACTCATGCTTAGTGAATGTTCTTAATAGTATGAGTAATGGTGAAGAGCATGGAAGGGATAATTAAGTGTTGTGATTTTTTATTTATTTCAAGCAGTTGAAGAAAAGTTTCTGTTTGTATTGTTTTATTTGAATGGACTATAATATTAATATAGTATTATTTAAAATTATTTATTTTACATGTCATTTTAGATTTAAGTATTTAAAAAAAATTTTGTATAAAAAAATTATTGATTATAATTCTATAATGTGGAAGAGATGATATTTTCAAGATAGTAAGTAGTGATAATCATAAACTGTTATGATTAAAGTAATATTTTAATAAAATATAAGATATTGGTATCTAATTTTAAGCATGGAGTCAGGTAAATAAAGATCTGTGATATTTATAATATATAAACTTACATGAAAGTATATGATAAAGAATTGAATTCATTTATTAGAATATTAGTGTGTTTGTATAATGGTGTGTATGAATGATCTCTTTACAAATTAAAAATAAATTTATTATATCTATGATAAATTCTATCATAAAACTTTGTGTGGTTTGAGTCTTTTTGGTATGTTAAAAGTATTACAATGAGTTAATGATAAGTTTAGATGTTATGAGAGAAGTAAGGTATTATATTTTATGTGATGTAAATATAAGGAGTGTCCGATTTTTAAGTAGTGATATGGGAAAGTATAGCTATTAGAAATCCTGTAGTGTTGTGGTTTGTTTAGTCAAGTCAAATATGACAAAGTACAAAATAAGTTGGAATATTTATGATGTAATGGATAGTGACATTTCTAACATCTATAAGAGCTTAAAATAGTAGGCATGATAGAAAATTAAGGTAGACACAATATGATGTGTGGACTTAAGTTACATTTAGTCTATGATATCATTTTTATAATTTTATAAGATATTCATCTCACACTTTTTATCATGAAAAGTCACATTAGTATAATGATTCTATTAATGAATTAAAGATATAAGTAATGGTAATATTTAGACTTTCAAATGGTGATAAGATAGGTTAATTAATTGCAAGAATGATCAAATACAAAACAAGTAGAATATTAAAGAATGTAAGAAGAGATATTTTGTAAATATTTTATTTGATATACAAGATCAAAATACAAAATGAAAGTATAAAGTATGTGATATAATATTGAAAGAATACCTGGTATTTATTATTATTGTATGTAATGGAATAAAATACCATATATTAATAAATGTTTTAAATAATCAAGCATTTATTTTATAATGAAATAATAAAATATAAGGAATAGGTATAAGTTATAGAATTGTAATTAGACAATAATCTTGTATAAAGGTTAAAGGTGGAGGAGTTACAATGTAAATGAATATATTTGTGAAATATTTGTTCTTGATGAAAATACAACTTATATATATATATATATTTTAATATAAAATAGTAAGAAATGTATTATTAATGATAATGGGATAAAGTATTGTAATTTATTAGATCCTATGTAAATTACTTCAGATTGAAGTATGAATTCTTTCTTTTTGTAATAATTACTTAATTAATTTTATTTTGTAAAATTTTATTTTGGTATTTTAAATATTGTTATTAGAGCTAAAAAATTTGTAAGTTGTTTTCAAATTTGTATAATCTTACTATAATAAATGTTAATGTTTGTTTCAAATTAATAAAGTGTTGATAGTCTCATTTCTTGTTCCCAAATCATTATTAATTGTTCTTGCTACACATATATTACAATGATTGAATATATATGGAATTATTGCACATAATTTGAGATAGTAGATAAGAAAAATATGATGATTATTCAAAACATTTGATATTGAATTTAAAAATATTAATTAATTTAAATTTTCTACATTATTCTCAATGATTATAGTGAAGAGTTGAGTAATTAACATGCCATATAAGAATGGGACTAATTGAATCATAATCCATTGTGATAATAAATTATTTTGAAATTAATTATGGTAATTAATAGTGTTAGAAGTGTTGATTAATAATATTTAATTTTTGTAATAGTCAATTTATAAGAGAAATTAGTTAATTAGTTTAAAGATGGAGAAGTGATTATTATATATTTTTCTTAATGCAAAAAAAGTTTAATAAAACTTTTTTATTTTCCTGACAGTTTTGACTTATAATGAGTAAAAACATCAGTGTATAAAAAATGAATGGAAATAGTAATATAATGAATTGGAATTCTAATACAGATAGTAAATATAAAATAAATAGTATTAATTCAAGAATATGTAAGGCTATTAATTATTGTTCAAGTGAAGAGGAGTATAAAAAAGTAGAATTAATAGTGAAGGAATTTAAAGAAAATGAATATCCAGAGAAAGTAATAGTGAAGAATATAAAATTAACAGAAGAAAAATATAAAGAAGTTAATAGAAAAGAAGAGAGATAAATATAGGAAGAATAGTATAAGGAAGGAGGAGTATATAAATGTTAAAACATATAATAATAATATAGTTAAGAGTGTTAATAAAATTATTAGAAAAATTAATAAAAAATATAATAATGTAATTAAATATAAGGTAGTAAATAAAAGAAGAAAAAATGTAATGAATATATTAGATAATAAATATATTAAAGGAATAAGAAAATGTATAAATGGGGTATATTAGATAGATTGTAGATCTTGTAGGAATAAGATAAGGACTAAATAGGTATGATATGAAGAATTCAATTTACAAAGTTAATTCAACATAGATATGACAAAAGGTCACCAGTTTATTTGCAAACTATGAAAATGGCATATATTTGGGATAGATAGTATACAAATGATAGGATATGCTAATAAAAGAAGAGGAAAATAAAAGAAGCAATATTAATTAAGAAGATAAAACCTAATTTAATCAGGATGGGGGCCTAAAAACCTTGTTTTTGTAGGGTTATTATTGTTTTTGTAAGGTTATTAATAATAAAAGATAAGTGTATGTATCTATATATATATATGTTTATGTATTGGGGATATATAGAATATAGAAATAAAAATAAGTTTAAAAATAGTATTCGCTTATAGGAGTATTAATAATAATAAAATAAGTATGTAAAAAGTTTTAATATGTGGATATAGGCAAAGACTTGTAAATATTTTTTATATATATTAAGATTTATAGGATTTTATTTTTTAAGTAGAATTATAAGTTACAGAAAATTGATAACAGAGGGAGTTATATTAAAGGTGTCTATATTTAAAAAGATAGGAAATTTTGAAAAAAATCAGTTATTTTTAAAAAGCAGAGGAAGTTTGAGAAAGATACGTTAAAAAATTGGGAATTATTGAAGAGAATGAAAGTATAAAGAATAAGACTAGAACTAATAAAAAGATAAAAGTTTATAAAATTAAAATTATAGATATTAAAATAAAATGTAAACGATGATATATTTTAGATAATTAAAAAAAATAGATAGCAAGAAATGATGAAAGGTAAAAATTATAAAATAATATTAATAAAGAAGTAATAAAAGAGTAATATTTAAAAAAATTTCTTAAAAATTAAAAAGAAAATAGTTTTTAAAATGTAATATTAAAAAAAGTGTGTATTAGATATATTATATGTATTTTATATATAAGTTGTGTATGTATATGGATGTTTATTATTTATATATGTGTATATATAGATTTGTATATATGTACATGGGGGTATGTATATCTATATATGTATGTATGTTTAAAGGATTTATGTGTATATATTTAGATATGCATATGTGTATATATATATATATATGTATATATGGATTTTTATATATATATGTATGGGTGATGTGGATCTATATATGTATGTAGGTGATATATGTGTATATATTTTGATATACATGTGTATATTATATATATATGAAGTAATGGTTATGTATTTATATCATTCAAATGTAATAGCTCTGATGAAGACTGCTGGACAGTCAAAACTGTCAGGAAAATAAAGAAGTTTTATTAAAAAAAATTTTTGCATTAAAGTGTAAAGGAAAGAAGTTATTACAAGCAATATATATGAATATATGAAAAAATGCAAAGAAAGTAAAAGAGAAGAATAAGAGTATATATCATTAAGTTTTATTTACAATTTTTTTTTGCATTAAACTGTATATGAAAGAAGTTATTATAAGCAATACATATGAATATATGAAGAAATGCAAAAAAAGTAAAGGAGAAGAATAAGTGTATATATCATTATTATTAAATTTAATATGATAAATTTTAATATTCAGTATAATTTACTTATTTTGTTGTTAGTCATTGGAGTATCATTGATATTTTAATGGAGCTAAGGTTGTGTGATATTCCTATGCCATTGAGGGTATGCTTTGGTATATGCTCAATGTTAAAAAGGATACCTTACTGGATGATTGGATAATAAGTTTCATGATTATTGTTTTATTGTTAAACAGTTCATTTAATATTCATGTAATAATATATTAGACATGGAATAATTCAGATTGATATTATTTCTTATATAAAAAGAAATTTGATAATACTATATATATATATGAGTGTGTGTGTTATAATAAATGCTTTTATTTATTGTGTTCTAAAAATCCCTCAAAAAACATTAAATTCAGACTTTATTCACAAGATAGTGTTGCTAAAAAAACCTAGCATTGGGAGGAATGTTGCTTAATGTTAGAAAAAATCTAGGATTACTAGTGTAATCTATTAACTGTTAAAGTAAATTGGCTTGAGTTCAAAATCTTTGGGTCTTTTGAATGTTAGAATTTGAATAATAAAATAGAGTTAATACATACCTGCGTTATTTTCACCTTTTAATCTCAAGACAAAAAAGTCAGAAACCAACAGGGAGATTTAAATGCACTACTATTGGATCATTAATTACTCAAATTTACATATTTATGTAGAGAAATCTTGATGAAAATTAATTAGTTCTTTATAATTTTAAAAATGTAAAAGATTTCACTCTTTGATAAAATATTTGGAAAAAATGTAATATATGGTAGTGATGTGTTAGCTTCAAAACTACTGATTATTTTAGAAATATATAAGTCTACAAAACTTCCATGTGATCATAATTATGGATGTTTCTCTTGTTCCAGTTTATCAATTTATAAAAACAAAGGAATTAGAAAACACTTTAGTAATTGTTGAGAAAAATTATTGTTATCTATTATAGCAAAAATATTTTCAAGACTTTTATTAAATAGATTGTTTTCAGTCATAAATATATTTTACAAGTGACCTAATATAATTTTAGAAATTCGCAAAATACTATAGATTGATTTTTTGTCAGAAAAGTGGTGTGAGCAAAAATATGATTTATATACTGCTTTTATCAATTTGATTAGGGAATTTAAATAATCTGAATTAAAAGAAAATATTTCAAATGAAGTTTTTTCATATAACTTTTAAATAATGGTACAAAAGAACATATTATTAGAGATAGTGGAAAATTTGAGACATAGGAAATAAAAACTGGTATTAAAATAGAAATGTGTTTTCCATTTTTAGGAAAGTAGCCTTTGGAACAATTTATAGATAGCTTCATGAAACAGGTAACAGTTTGACAATGAAAGTTTTAATATGCACTGATTAAAAGCAAAACTATAGATCTAGAAGTCAAAAAGAAACCTAAATTTATAGTATGCTCATTATAGTGATACTTTTCCTAATTCAAAAGAGTTTTAGAGAATGTTTTTATTACTTAAATGCAACTTATAAAAAAGTTTCATATCATCCAATAATAGCTGGAAAAAAATTTCTGTAACTTTTAACTTGTTCGATTATCAGCTTGAAAGTGTGAATACATTTGAATAGTTTAGTAGATGTTTATAAAGAAAGACAGACTTAAGACATGAAATTCACTGTGCTGCTTCTGCATTTTAAAATGTAAAAAATAAGATTTTCATCATAGCATGGAAGTGTGAAATTGACTTGCTATTATTGTATTATAAAGATACTGGGAAATTCATTTACATATGCTCTGTAAGATTCTGATGTATAATAGTTATACCAAAAGAACAATATGTCCATGTCTTGCTGGAAGTGATAATATTACATTTTTACTGTTATAGGGAAAATATTTAATGGATTTGTCATGTGAAGCAAATTAATAGAAACATAATTTCTAATGAAACATTTTTTGATGAATTTGAAGATAGATTTTGTGGAAGGAACCAGTCTCATTTACAATATAATAATTACCTGTGATATTCTAAAAAAAATCAACATTAATTGCTTTTGAAAAGGATATAGCTGAGATAAATTTCCAATTAAGAAACGTGTTGATGTCTTTCAGAAAAAAAAGTTTGCAGGATAAAAAGTTAAAAGACAACATAAGATATTAAAATAGACCAATTTTGAAACATATACATCATACATGTGAAAGTAGTTACATAAAAGAATTGATTTGTATAGTCATTTCAAAATTCTTATTTAACTTTTTGTTTTTTCTCATTAACTTGTCATAAATTCTTGCATTAAGAGAAATGTTTTTTATATCAAACAAAAACCTCAAACACCCTTATTCCTTAAATATACATGTACACTACTCTTCGAATACAAATATTACACTGTTAAATTACGCTATAGAGAATAATCTATTTTTAATTTTAATTTACTTATGCATACTCCAAATTACACTGAATTGTTTGTTATTGAACTTTCTATTCATTTACCAAGTCTGCATTATTAATAAACGACCATTTTTATTTTTTGTTTTCTACCCACGTTAATGGATAAAAAGTGTGGTCAAATATTTTTCATGCTTTAAAAACACAAATGACTAGTAGATCAGTTTTAGCTTCGTTATATTTTTTTAAAATACTTTTTCTCGAATTTGAATGGTCATATTTATTTATAGATGCCTGCTAAAATATAAAAACTTAAAAAATTAAATATTAGGGAAATTTACAAAAACTTGTTCTCTGTTAAATTTTGACTATCTGCTACATATTTATGATGATGGAATAGAATTGTAAAAAAGCATTTTATAGGCTATAATGTTTAAATGCAGAAGTTTCAGACAATATTTATTAGCAAAAGAAAAGGCAGTCATTTAAGAAAAGCTCCGTGAATTCTTTTAATGTTTAACACTAGCATTTAGTTAGAATTTTTAATAGCAAAAGCAGATATAAGAAGATGTAAAATAGCTTTAGAAAGATGATTACAATGCAACAGCCTCTTCAATTGTCTTTCATAGAAAAACACTGAAAGAAAAGGAAATACCCACCAGGTTTATTAAATTCTAGGTAATGAGAATTTGAGCATTTTTTGTGTTTTACTCTGTAGTTAAGAATGCTTGACACCTGTTTACTGAACAATATATAAATAATTACCTAGATTGACTTTTACCCAATCTACATTCAAATTCATATCAGAATCAATTGTATACCTTATACAAATATAAGTTAAAATAAACTTTAAAATAATTCATTTCAGAGCCCTATGGTAAAATAATTAAGAGGAAGATAATATTCAACATAATTAACAACTATTAGATTATGTAGTTTTGAAGGTTTTTCATTCTTATTTTACAATGTAGTGAAGATTATGCATTTTCCAACTAAGTTAGTTTTCTTTGAATGAACTATGAAAATCCTAAATTTGTTTGTAATCTAGAAATTTTTTTAGCTTACAAACAGGCTTTGCTAGCTTCAGATTTGAATCCGGGTTGTAAACTTACTGTAAGATCTTTTTCATATATACATATTTGATACAACAATGGATCATCATAAATGATTGCAAGATTCAAGATGATTATATAGAAGTTTTAAGTGCTTTGAAATTTTAATTTATTCATTTTTTACTTCTCTGAATACTGCTGCTTTAAATTGAACTAAGAAATAAAAAATGGTATTTGAATTTGTCAATCCTAATTTATTATCATACTTATTATGCATGTGTGTATATATAGATACTATGGATATTTTTTATTTTTTCGTGTTCAATACATTTTATCAATTGCTTCATTAAAATTAAATTAACATATAATATATATTTGTTTATTCTATATTTATTATTAATGAAAATTGTTTTATTTCATAATAATCGTACAGGCTAACAATAATTATGCAGTCCAGTTAGGACATGAAATATACTATTTTAATACAGTTTGATCAAATTTATAAGATTCATTATTTTCAGATTCTCAAGGATGTCTGCAAAAATACAATACTTTTATAATAGTAATTAAATATGTCTACCTGCTACTAATATTGCTATTTCTTCATATGTTCATTATAGTGTTTTTTTAATTGTTTATTAAAGCTAAGTTATATATATTTTTAACGATGGGGGGGGGGGTTCAAACCCCCGCGGGCCCTTCCAACAAAAATATTTAGAAAGAGGAAAAAAAAAAAAAAATATTTTTTTCGAGGGATATATATATAATGTTTTGTTTGATTGCAAAAAAACAAAAACAGTTTGTCATTAATTCAAATGACATTCTTTGATTTCTCTTTGGAGCTTTAAAGAAATTGAACAAAACAGATCTAACATTCACTCCATCAAATGATAAATATATCAAAGGATGTTAAAACATGAATAGGCTGTTTACTAATACCCATTGTAGTGAGTTTACTGGCTTTTACTTTACAGATCAAGAAAACACCAATCTCCCTTTTAAGATGCTTAGTAGTTTTTAATATGAGACATTAATTGAGGGATCTTGAAGGCAAGATGAATGGATGCTTATGTGTGCTTCATATTAATAATTATATTAGAAAAATTAATTTAAAATATCACTTCTTTGAAGGCTGTAAAATCATCCACCAAGGCAGCAGTGGTGGTAAAAGTTAAAAGGCACCAAGAATCACATCTTTACAGATCTATTACATAGCTAGCTACAATGTATGAAATGGAAGAAATATTGTTTAATATTGGCTGGGCTATTTTTCATTTTGCAAAGTTAAAATCAATGTATAAAATCAATTTAAAAAATAGGCATGTTCTTTACTATAAAGATATAAATATTGGAAACACAAATGAAGTGGAATCCATTGTAAATAAAATACAGAAAAATTAAAGGTATATCAGATTAATCTGGAAAAATTGGTGACTTAATCTAGTAGAAAATACTAAATGCAAATACTCAGATCAGTGCCCTAACAATTTCTTATTGTGTGAAGAGTAATGGATTTGTATGTAGATGCACAGAACACTTTTGATCAGATCAGACATTATAAAATTGTCAATGGAAAAGCATAAAGTTATAATTGAAAAATAATCAAAAAATGAAAGTGATGAAGGTTAATTTGTTCATGGCTTATTTGAGGAATTTTAATATGCATAACAGATTCAACATAAGCAGTGATTTCAATTATGTAAAATATGAGACAAAGAATTATTGAGAAAGACAACATTATCAGTTGAAAGAAACTCCAATGAATTTATCTTAAAACTTAAAATTTTGAAATGTTAACAAGCTTCATATATGTGCTACTCTACTAAGAAAACTGCTGCAAAGACATTTGGTATAAAAAAGTAGCAATTCATCAATAAATTTTTAATTAATATAAATAACTGTATAGGGGGGGGGGATAATATGAAAATATTTAAAGATGACTCATTTAAAAGAAAATTAATATCTGAAACTCTATAAAATGGCCTTTAAAAGGTTAGATGATGTAAGAAAATATAATGGTAAAATGACAGAGAAATCTGGAAACAAAAGTCTCATAAATACAAAGTAACATCTTGGTATTACAATGAAATTTACTTTGGCAATAAAAAGTAAAAATGGTGCTATTACTAAGAAGAAAAAGATATGAAGTATTTATAAATATTGTACACAAACCTATATAGAAGTAAAGAGCAAGAAATGATAGTATCTTTTGAAATTCAAAGTATTTTCAATGAAAAGTTGAGACATGCATTTCAATTTATAAGAAATGAAAGAGCTCCAGAAAAATGATAAAATTATTATAAATATTTTAAAAAAAGAGGTGAAGACATAGAGACATTGTTGGCAAATTTGTGCACTAAATGCCAAATGGTAAATATATATCACATGATTGTGAGACATTCAGTATTGCTATTAATAGTAATAAAGAAGATATTAGAAATTATATACTTATCTATCTTTATCAGTCCCTTAAAATCTCTTTATTACTATCATTAGAATTCATTTACAAAGAATTCTAAGATTGAAACAAGAATAAATTAAAAAGTGATTGTATTCATTCACTAAATGATATAGAAGTATTAAAAGAAGTTATATGAATAATCTCTTGGAAGATATGCTGTTGGTAAAAATAATATTAAAAGAAAATATGTTACATTCTTGCAAAGGAAGGTGCAATAATTTTACTGATACTAGCTTATGAATTTAAGAATTCAACACTAGAAGATCACACATTAAGATAAAAAGAGATATATGTAGGGAGCATAAAGAAGGGATCAAAAATGAAATATATAGATAAGAAAACAAATAGATATCACTAGCATAATTAAAAAAATGAAATGGGAATGGACATATTGTAAAAGAAAATGACAAATAACAGATAACTGAAGTTTTAAATTAGATCCTATGACATTCTGAAGGATTTAGAAAAAGTCCACATGTCATAATGGATGAGATAAGGAAATTTACTTGAATGATATAGTGAAGAGAAGCTATAGTTCAAAGAAACTGGAGTAAAACATCTAAAATGTTATATATGTTTGAAGACTATTAATTATCTGAGCAAAAGAAAATGAATCCAAAATATTCAAGTGAAAAAGGAATCATGGCAAAATTAAACAGAATGTATCCAGACTTTGAGCACCTTTATGAAACAAAGAATAGACAAAGATTTGCAACTATCATAAATAATATATTTAAAATTTTGATTGTTGAACCAGTGAAAATATTTTTCCTTGATGTCAATGTTTTTTCATGTTGCATGCAATAAGAAACATGTCAAACAGCAGCTTCAATAAATAATCCTCATATATTCATGCCAAAAAGATGATGCAGATATCAGTTCAACTAAAGATTCTGACATGTAATAGTAAAAATGAACCTGTCAATTTTTATCAAATAGATAATGGTATCAATTTCTTGATACCATACATTAAAATATTTATGTGCAATAAATTAATACATATAGTTAAATTCTCCAAAAAATATTGTAGAAAAACAATGAATATTGCCCGATATCTTCTATTTTTATAGATAACTTCAGCAGGTCAGGTTGATTTTATGTTATTATTAATCATTCAATTATTCTTCAAATTAGTTGATAACTTTCAATTTCTTGTTGAATCTCTTTTTATCTTGTTTGATTTTTAGAATCATACCAAAAAACTGAAACACAACACATTCCAGAATTTCTTTTATATATTATAAAAATCTTAATCACATACTGATGTCTCACAACAGAATATTTTTATGTGCCAAATTTAAATAAACAAACTATTTTTGTAATAAAAAAAAAAGATAACCAGCATCTACATCTTTCTAAATACTAATCTATAACAAAAGAAAATATTCATATGAAATTATTTCTATCCATAATCATTCAAAAAATTAATCCAATCTTAAAAACGCAAACTTTTACTATTTCACTTCATTTTTTTATACCAATGGATGAAGTACATCACAATTATTTGTTATGACACCACTCAATATATAAATTAATATAAATTATCAGATCTGCCTGCTTTTTAATTAAATTTACAACTGAAAACCAATGATAAAAACTTCACAAAAATTTACTCAACTAATCATAAAAAGTTTTAGTTAAAGAATCTAACTGGAATGTGCATTAATTATCTATATAATGAACTGTTCTATATCAACAAAAAACTTCCAAAAAAGTCTATTCAATATTGTAATTCATTAAAGGAATTAATGTTTTATACAATTAATCTGCATCCTCATCTTTATTTGCAAAATATATTAATTCATTATCCTTAGTTAATCTCTTCATTGAGACTAACTGGGTTTGTTTTAACACATGTTGATGATGCTTTGAATTTACATCTGATAGAGTTAACTATTAAAAAATTGTCATCTAGCAAATTTTGTCTTTTCACATTTTTTATTTACCCACAAGTTTTTTAGATATTTTATTATATGGGCACTAAATCCATATTTTACAATGTATAGTTTTTTCAAAGGATTTAATTCTATGGTAATATAACAAAGCATTAAATCACATCATCATTAAACTCATTCAAGTCATTTGTTAAAGGTATATTGATATTTTACTTTCCATAGTGCCCAATAGCAAACTATTCAGTTACAGAAATAAATAAAGCCATTCAACATCTTTGAGTAGATATACCATTTTCTATCCTTTAGAATACTGAGAACACCTCCCAATTAGAGTGGCTTTGAAATGGTAAAGCTTAATCTTTTTCAAAATATATCAATGTAAGATTCTTTATAAAAATATGTTCAAAACCTTAAGTATAGTATCTCCATACAAGATATTTTCAACTCAAATACCTTAGAATAACAATTTTTTGTTTACTTTGTTTTTAAAAAAACAAAATAGTTAACTAATAAGTAAAATATGATACAAACAATATTTTTGTTATATATATATAGCCCTTTTTAGTACAGCCTGTATGCAAACTAGATTGTCATAAGCAAAATAATTTGTATTTCTTTTAATAATTCTAGTTATTATTAAAATGATAGTATTATATTAAAATGTGTGCCAGAAAATAGTATTTTAATAGTATAAAAAATTAGTTATAAGACAGAAGAGAGTAGAGAATGTAAAATTAATTTAAAAGTGACTTTGGTAGATTTTAGAATAGTAGAATAAAAATTAAAATATTAATTTATTATAGGTTAGCTTTAAGGTCTGTAAAAGTTATTTTAATATTTAATATCTTTAAATATTTTATTTGGTAGTTATAATAAGTTACAATGTTATTTAAAAGTAGTTAATATATTAAGTTAAAGTTTAGAACATAATTTTCTTTGTTCATATGTGTGAATCTGAGCATGGGAATGCAGGGATGTTATGTTTTACAATTAATTAAATGGTTTATTTTTGAGTTATTTAAACTCATTATATATATATATGAGTAAATAATTATAATATTGGTTAAAGTAGTTTAGAGAATAAAATAGTTATTAATTTAAACTTTAGTAAATAAATATCCTAAGGTAGTTCAATCAGTAGATGAATAACTGTGATTATTTTCTTTTATATAATATTTTTTATATAAGAAAACTTTATTAACTTTCTTCTAAATTAAGTTTATTAATACACATGTCATTTTTGAAATATCTAGATTAAAATGATGTCATCAATTGATTGACTTATCATATGATTGAGTTTTAAAAAAATAAATGGTAAAAATAGCAGTCTTTATTTATTGGGTATTTATAAGAAATTGACAGCTAAAAAATACTATAAAAAGATAAGTTTGGTTATTTTAAATTGAATTCTTTCTGATGTCCTGGCACAAGTTAAAATTGTAAACTATTACATTTTTATAATTTTTCCTAAAAGTGTTTAATTTAAACTTACTTATTGTCAAGTCTGCAATGAATGTCAGGTAAATTTTCAGGTAGCCCTTACTTTTTGTTACTGACTTGAAATTAAGCTTTCTTAATTATAAAAATGCTACAGAGGAATTTTATATTTATTACAAGTCAATTAAATAGAATTAACTGTTATTAATTAAAAGCAGTTATTATATTCATTTACAAATAGTATAAAAATTATGCAGAACAATTTTCCAGTTTTTATTTTACTAGTTATCCTATAAACAGGAGAAGTTTTAAAAGAAGAAAATTGAAATGCATATAATATTTAAGCTGTATATTTAAAGTTTAAAATGCATTATATGAATTCACCTGTTTAATAACCAAAATTATTAATTGCCATTGGAACTGTTTTAAAGAATAATTCTAGAAATGTTTAAATAATTAACCTGCTTTAAAAATAGTTCTTTGTATATGAAAATGAAACATATACTGGAGGAATTAAAATAATTTTAAATGTCTTGCTATGCTGGAATTCTTCAATTTTTGAAAAAATATAATTTGCTATTAAAAGAAATGTGAAAATAATAATTCATCCATCTATGCCATGAAGTTAGTACAAATATTTCTAAAGATGTTCTGATATGCTGAATTATTCTCTGCTAATAAAATGCTTTATGAATTTTATTATGGAAATGTATTAAGTAATAACCTGGAAACATCTCATTATTTTATACAAGTGAATTTTAAAATGCTTAAAATATGCTTCTTAAAAGAGTAAAAATGAAGCTACATTATCAATTAAATAAACCAATGGGATCCCAAATTTTTCTATCACCTTTTGTGACTTATTATTGTTTTATTTTCATGTATTTTACTGTTTATATTTTAGAAGTATTTATATTTTAGAACTAAATTAGATATAAAAACTGTTGTATATGTCTTATTTTGGAAATTCTTTTGCCATGTTTAAAATGATAGTTTGACTGGAAGCTTTGTAGAACACTTGTCTTTGTTCGTTAAATTAATATTATGTGTGCTTAACAGACGGCTCAGTGTGAAGAAAGCTTGCTTATGAACTAAGGTTTTTTTTTTATATTGGTAAAAATATTTTATGCAGTATTTCCTTTGGGAATTTTGTCACACTTTATGTAATACTGTTTAGTATTACAAGTATTGCAAGTAATTAATGTAATTTTAATGGGTTTGTCAGAATGTGTAGATATTCTACACATTATCAGGTAACATTTATTATACGTTTGGTATGTGCTTGATAAGCTAAACTATACTTTATTTATTTTGAGTCAGTGGAAATTTTTATCTCTCACAATAATTATTTTAAATGGTATTTTACTGTTATGTGCTAAACAGCCAAAGTAATTATCAGAAGTTTTTCTTTCATATTTTTGCATAAATGCAATAGTAATTATTACCGTTAATATTTTTATGCATTGAGAATTATTATTCTTACACTCTTATTCATATCATCATTCATGTCCACTGGTTACCATAATTTTGATATTTGGTGTTACATACATGTGTGCACAGTTGCTTTATGCCAAAAATTTTGTATGCTATTAATTTTCTTTATTAAATTTTCAGTTGTTTGACTTAAATTGCAATTGTTAGTTCAGACATTGCTTATTGTGCATTATGATTAAAATTTAGAATATGACTTTAGTTACTTATAGTGATGTTTGTATCTTGTCATTCTTAGTATAAACCCTACTGATTATATTTATTATTGTACTTGATGGAGTGGACAAGTTCCCCATCTTTATTATATGCTATTCCATGAGGTGATAGTGCTTATTTCCAGTGATTATTATCACATATTTATAAGGTACCTAGTTTCCTGGAGAGGATCCTATATTTCTTGGTGAGTCTTGCCATGTTTTCCTGATTTACTATGATGAAGTCCAGGCATCCTCTTTTGGCCAAATGTAGGTGTTTGGACACTACCATTATTATGATGTATTTATTGATTTATGCAAGTTTGCTCTGCAGGGCTTAGGTTTAGCCTATCACTCATGATGTGTTTAAAGCTATTTTTCTACCGTAGTAGGTGAGGTTGTTTTGTGTTTTTGATATGTGATGACAAGATAAGCTAGTTTGAAGAAATTAGTTTCTTCAGGTTGCACTCGGTTATTTTAGTACTTAAAGGTGTAACAATGTCTGTGTTATATTGTTATGATACTATAATAATTCACAAACAAGCCAACAACAGTTAGTAATTTTAAATGTTTAAATTGTAAGTATATGGCCAGTAAGTGCAATATGATATGTAATTGTTGTATTCATCTAGAACTTTCGCTGATGGATGTGTAAGTCATTTACTTTTAACATTTTAGTGTAATTTATATTATGTGGACAGAAATTTTCTTAATTTTATGTCTGAAAATGACTTCTGATGAGTAGTCCATACATTTCATTCATTCAGTTATTTATTAGATCAAAATTCTAAACAATAGTAGAATATTTATTTGTAATGTGAGATTTATTTTGGATATACCAGTCATTGCTTAAAGTTATTTAGCTGATAATATCAAGTATTAGCAGATCAGTCCATTAATCCTGGTTACTAATTTTTATGATGTTTTATTTTAGAATGAATAAATAAATAAAGAAAAATTATATGTTACTGAGCTAATGATTAATCCAATGTAAAGCATATAAATTTTATGATGCCCAAAAAGTGTTTGAGAGATTATTTATTTGAATGGAGATGTATAAAAATTAGTTAGTGTTAACTCTCCATTTTAATAAACTGTTAAATAATGGTGATTCGTATAAAATCATTTATTTTCAAAAGAAACCTTAGCAGTTTATTTGTAAGATCAAAAGACTTTGTTTAAATACTGGCAGTCAAATAACTATGTGTTAACAGCGCTATCTTGGCAATATTTTCAAGCTTTATGTAAATTTTATTTTATTAAATTATGTTGTAAATTATGTTGAGTATTTATTTAAAATAAATTTAGTTTCTGTTTATTTTTTTTATATGCTATTGTCTTGGATTCAAATATTATTTTCATTTAATAAATGACATATAGAATATTTTATATCCACAGAAATAAAATAGTCATGCATATAGTTGTGATTTCTGGATGAAATTAATGTAACAGATAATTTCACATTTGTAGATACCAAAAATATTTTATTTAAGAAATATTTTCAATATGTTATCTTCTAAGATAGAAGATTGTGTTATATGAAATAAAGATGGTTTGAGTATTTCAAAAGATTATCCATGCTATTTTAGACTGCATGCTATTGTGTTATTTTAATGTTAAGGTCCTGTTACATTTAGTTACTTATGAAGGCTGTCTAGGGAAGGGCATTAAAAGCGCCCTTGTCTTCCATCTTGAATGATGTTCTGGATAAAAGGCTATAATTAGTCTAAACTTTTAATATTTTAATTATGTAGTTAAATATTTAAATAAATATCTTTTTCTATAATTTGATAAATATTGTTAACTTGTATTAGAATGCAGACACTTCAGTTAAGTGTTTACTTCCTATTGTCAGCCAGGATATCATTCACTTATACATTCATCTATTCATTTACATAGTAAGCAATTTCATATTAGTGCATTTCACAAGAGTTACAGTAAGAATCCTGAGATCATTTACTCTTGTTGTTTTTACAGTGAATTACCTAATTTTCTATGTTATGATATTAAGTATTACTAGTATAGAATAAGTATTTTTTATTTATTCCCTGTTCTAGAAGAAGAACACATCTTATAGCATTTTGTTTCATTTAAATTGTTACAAATTATGCTATCAGAAGCAATGACAAAAATAATATTTATTTCAGAAATAGTAAATTAGAAGATTTATTAGAAAATCCTTCTTTAAATAGAGGTTTGTTATACTTAGAGAATATACTTTGACGGGAGAATGAATCTAACAAATATTTAATAAAAATAGTTTTCGTCTAGTAATTAATCTAAATAATTTATTATGCAATAATTATTTGCAGCATTGTCTGATTTCCCACCATCTTGTTATAGATCTCTCTGTACCATATAAAAAATTTATTATAATTGCTGTGTCTAGCTGAAGAGTCTCTGAGAGTTGAGATTTTTAGGTTGTAGTATCAATTCTCACTTTGTTTTCTTTAGGTTACAATATATATATGTGTGTGTGTGTGTTTGTGTGTGTGTATTGATACCATCTTTATGATTTATACAGTGGCTATTATACTTATTATTTATTATTTTACATTATTAGCTCACATTAATCTTTAATATTTTATTTTAAGACTCAGTTATTCAAGTAGAGTAGTAAATATGATCAATATTCACATATTAAGCATACCCCCCCCCCAGACAGACCAAGATTTAATAAAAAATATACAAACCATAGTCACTTTTTCAAACCAAGGTACAACTTCTATGACTGCAAGAAGCGTGACACATTTCATGGGGATATTTATAGTGGTTTTAACCCTACAGGCAGCATCCAGCCTTAGATTGGACCCCATGAGATGATATTAAAACACTTCAAGTGCTTGACCCTTGGTTAGCTATTCAAACATGAGACCGACATAGCATTGACTATCTAAATAAGATTATTGATTTAAATCCATAGATAAATGAAGAGAGAAAGACTTAAACTATACACCCCTATGGATGGCATTTTCTAAGTTACACATAATCACGGACCGGCAGTAGCATCAGGGTGGATCAAAAGACTCTGGAATAACTAAATTAACACCAAATTAGTTGGGTATACATACACATATGGACAAGTGAATCAATATTACATTAATGACTAATTTCTAAAGCTAGTAAAGTGGTCTTTAAACATATATAATGATTTATGTACAAACTAATATGGAATTGGATGTAAAATGAAATTACAGACAATAAGAACATGAAAATGAGTTATATTTTAAATATAATAATTTAATAATGAAAATAAAAGAGATTAAAACTAAAATATGCAAAATTATACAATTGGAACTTGGAAGATTACATAATTAATGAGATTAGGTTCCACATATTATCTCATCATGTGTTTAATAAAATGTTGCATGGTATTCAAGTTTATGCCTATATTAATATGCCAAATTCTAGCTCTTTTGTAGTCTGATAAATCATACATAACATATTAGCCAAAGTTATATAATTAATCTTATAGCACTTCTATGGTATCTCTCTATTTCTATCTATCTATCTATCTATCTATCTATCTATCTATCTATCTATCTATCTATCTATCTATTGTAATGGGCACATACGCCGTTACATTATTATTTTTTTTAAATTAGACATGAAAAATAAAAGTTCACAAATAAAACCTTTTTTTTTAATAATTAAAAATTGAAATTTAAAAATCATCTAAACTCTAATATATAAAATTGCACACATGAAAAATTATTAAACGAAAACTTTATTAAAAAAAAGAAAAAGTTTTAAAACCAAATATTAAGAAAAAGACTTAAAAGATTTAAAGATAAAAAAAAATTAATTAATATTATTGAAAAATGGAAATGATTATTTTAATTAGTCCAAGTGAACTAGCCCTTGGGCATTTCATAATATATAATCAAAGGTCAGATAGGAGAGAAAAACAATGGGAACAGATGGCCAATAAAAGAAATCACTCAGGAATCGGACCTCAGCGTAAAGACCATCACCATCGTCATGACGCAATGTCCACTGGATCTGAAAGTCTACCATAAAAAGTGAGTGAAAATTAATTTAAGGAGAGATGTGTGATAGCAGTGGTGATGTGTGTGATAGCAGTGGTGATATGTGTTAGTGCGGAGTTGAAGGAGAAGGGATTGAAAAGACGCACTCTTCAATCCGTTCAGTTCTGCTAAAAAAAAGAGAGAAATGACCAATTGTTTTCTTCATTGAGGACCAGCTAAAGTAACAGACCTCCAGATGAATCAATAAAACGGCAACAGAATTCCAATCTCTTTAGGATGGCGTGGGAATTCACGTTCAAATGGCAAGCAACGGATAAAGATGAACTTTTTAAAACCATAAGAACTTTATGAACATTTTCAAAACAATAACTCTAAGTATAAAATTTTCCCAGTATTTAAAATAATTGCAATAGAAATTCCTATCTGACCAAACGTAATCAGTTATTAATTATTTGATTGAATGTATTATTTGTTTGTTAAATCATTTCCTTTTTTTTATATTTTTATTAATATTTATTGTATAAATTACTTAAATGCATTAAATTTAAGTTGGGTATAGATGTTTGCATGGATTCGTTAACGGTTTAACGGTTAATTATGTTTTTGTTTTCATATTTGATTAAAATATATAGACATTCAGTAAATAATGATACCTTATGGTGAGTATCTAAAATGTATTTTTTCGTATGTCTTTTAAGTTATTGGTGTCAATGCGGCATCTTATGATGAATGCCATTGGATTTCTTGTAAACTTTCCTCTGCAATTCCATCAATGACTTTATATTTTGATCGTTTATGTTTATTTTGAAATGTTTTTAACCGTGTAATCTATGTAGCCGATCTATACCCAACATTAAAAAAAACACACTTTTATAAAATTCATCTATGCAAAATTATATAAATATTAAACTTAAGTCAGGCATGAATGGCTATATAGATTTGTAAAGTTATATTAATCAATTAAGGGAAGTTTAATCTTAGGTTATTTGTTTTATAGTTGGATTGGGTCAATGGATTGGATATATATCGATGTAATTAGTAAATGTAGTATGAGGTCCCCTACGGGCAGGATTGCATTATATGCCGAACACCCCTTTTTGCATATGGAAGGGATAATAAGATGGAAAATGCAGTCCCTTCCTATGGAGTTTTTTTATTATTTTTCTTGTCAGACAGATATAGCATTCCTGTCTGGATGAGAGTCAGTGTCTTCTCTAACCCTGTTGTTCAGATGTACATTCCTGACAGTATGGTATTTTGTGCTGTCGTATTCATGCTACATTAAATACATCATATATATCAGAAGGATTGACGTTGGTTTGACTGTGAACTTTTGGCCTAAGATTAAATAAGGGATAGAATTTTTTTTTCAAATGAAATCTATGTAGTCTATTCATACTCGACAATTCTATTCATACTCGACAATTTAACAAAATAATAAACTCATCTGGGCGAACTTTTAAAATAAATAAAAACAGTTAAATTGTAAATTCAAATCTAAAGTAAAATAAGTTATAATGTTTTGTAAAAAAATATTAAAGTTATACTAAAATAATTTTAAATCTTATATATGTTTAAATAAATGTTTGTGTGTGTTAATTACTGGCAGTGACTTATTTATTCTTTTTTTAAAAAATATTAATATATTTTGATAATATATAGCATTATTATTAATCTCTACTATTCTGCTGAGCTAGTGACTGGGGTTAATTGTCTAAGTATATAAAATAATTTTTTTTAACTTACATATCTGCCTACTATATAAATTTTCTAGGTTCAAATGGCCTAGTGGTGCCCTGTAGTGCAGATATGGTAAGACTGGAACTTCCACTTCTTTTGGACCATTATAATTGGACTCCCAATGTGGCACGATGTTTAATAAACCACAAATACCCTGAGAAAATCTTTTCAAAATGAAATATTTTTATCTATTTACATAAAGTCGTATACTTTAAATCTTATAAAAGCACTGCCAGAAAGAAATAGCACATATATTAAACACAAGAAAGTATTAATAATTTTAAATTGTATTTTGTTAAAAAGAAAGTCAAAAGGTTGCAATTAATATGTTTTTTTTGTTAATATATATTATGCTTTAATGTGTATAGGTGCGCACAGCCACATATGTTTATGATTGTAAATGTGGTACCTTACGATGAGTGCCTTTGGGAATTTACTTCAGAGTAACCCTATTTAAGCATTTCAATCATAAATAAGTTGGTGGTATATATAATTGTGCTGCAAATGTACATGTATAAACCCATTCTCCTTTAAAACATATTTACTTCAATGCAACTTCCTTAAATAAATAATTTGCTTGCGCTGTTTGTTAGAAATAAATATAGAGAAAACGAACGCTTGGGGAGAGGAGGCGTAAACGTAGATGGTCCTTAGGAAAATGATAGCCAACATTTTTTTTGTATATAGTCTTTTTGTAAAATTACTAACCGAATGTTTTGTAAATGTCTTCCTTAATCATGTACCGTAATTACTAACCCTAAGTAAAATATTTTTTTGTTTATTTTTTTTTAAGCAAGTTTACTGATATGTAACGGGCACATACACCATTACATTTTTTTTTAAAAATTAGACATGAAAAATAAAAGTTCGCAAATAAAAACTTCTTTTTTAATAATTAAAAATTGAAATTTAAAAATCATCTAAACTCTAATATATAAAATCGCACAGATGAAAAATTATTAAACGAAAACTTTATTAAAAAAAAAGAAAAAGTTTTAAAACTAAATATTAAGAAAAAGACTTAAAAGATTTAAAGATAAAAAAAAATTAATTAATGTTATTGAAAAATGGAAATGATTATTTTAATTAGTCCAAGTGAACTAGCCCTTGGGCATTTCATAATATATAATCAAAGGTCAGATAGGAGAGAAAAACAATGGGAACAGAATGGCCAATAAAAAAAATCACTCAGGAATCGGACCTCAGCGAAAAGACCAGCACCATCGTCATGATGTAATGTCCACTGGATCCAAAAGTCTACCATAAAAAGTGAGTGAAAATTAATTTAAGGAGAGATGTGTGATAGCAGTGGTGATATGTGTTAGTGCGGAGTTGAAGGAGAAGGGATTGAAAAGATGCACTCAATCCCTTCAGTTCTGCTAAAAAAAGAGAGAAATGACCAATCGTTTTCTGCATTGAGGACTAGCTAAAGTAACAGACCTCTGGATGAATCAATAAAATGGCCAACAGAATACCAATATCTTTAGGATGGCATGGGAATTCACGTTCAAATGGCAAGCAATGGATAAAGATGAACTTTTTAAAACCGTAAGAACTTTATGAACATTTTCAAAATAATAACTCTAAGTATAAAATTTTCCCAGTATTTAAAATAATTGCAATAGAAATTCCTATCTGACCAAATGTAATCAGTTATTAATTATTTGATTGAATGTATTATTTGTTTGTTAAATCATTTCCATTTTTTTATATTTTTATTAATATTTATTATATAAATTACTTAAATGCATTAAATTTAAGTTGGATATAGACCCTTGCATGGATTTGTTAACGGTTAATTATGTTTTTGTTTTCATATTTGATTAAAATATATAGACATTCGGTAAATAATGATACCTTATGGTGAGTATCTAAAATGTATTTATTTGGATGTCTTTTAAGTTATTGGTGTCAATGCAGCATCTTATGATGAATGCCATTGGGTTTCTTGTAAATTTCCCTCTGCAATTCCATCAATGACTTTATATTTTGATCGTTTATGTTTATTTTGAAATGTTTTTAACCGTGTAATCTATGTAGCTGATCTATATCCAACATTAAAAAAAACACACTTTTATAAAATTCATCTGTGCAAAATTATATAAATATTAAACTTAAGTCGGGCGTGAATGGCTATACAGATTTGTAAAGTTATATTAATCAATTAAGGGAAGGTTAATCTTAGGTTATTTGTTTCATAGTTGGATTGGGTCAATGGATTGGATATATATTGGTGTAATTAGTAAATGTAGGATGAGGTCTGCTATGAGCAGGATTGCATTATGCACCACACACCCCTTTTTGCCTATGGAAGGGGATAGTAAGACGGAAAACGCAGTCCCTTCCTATGGAATTTTTTTTATATTGTTCTTCTTGTCAGGCAGATGTAGCATTCCTGTCTGGATGAGATCAATGTTTTCTCAAACCCTGCTGTTCAGATGTACATTCCTGACAGTATAGTATTTTGTGCTGTCGTATTCGTGCTACATTGAATACATCAGATATATCAGATGGATTGACGTTGGTTTGACTGCAAACTTTTGGCCTAAGGTTAAATAAGGGATAGAATATTTTCTTTTCAAATGAAATCTATGTAGTCTATTCATACTCGACAATTTAACAAAATAATAAACTCATCTGTGCAAACTTTTAAAATAAATAAAAACAGTTAAATTGTAAATTCAAATCTAAAGTAAAATAAGTTATAATGTTTTGTAAAAAAATATTAAAGTTATACTAAAATAATTTTAAATCTTATATATGTTTAAATAAATGTTTGTGTGTGTTAATTACTGGCAGTGGCTTATTTATTCTTTTTTTAAAATATTAATATATTTTGATAATATATATTATTATTAATCTCTACTACTCTGCTGAGCTAGTGACTGGGGCTAACGGTTTAAGTATATAAAATAAATTTTTTTTAAACTTATGTATCTGCCTACTGTATAAATTTTCTAGATTCAAATGGCCTAGTGGAGCCCTGTAGTGCAGATACGGTAAGACTGGAACTTCCACTTCTTTCGGACCGTTACACTATCTATATCTATATATATATATTGTAACTTAAATTTCGATCGGAAAGATATTAAGATAAAATATTACCATTATAAATATTTTTACCTGAGTCCAAAGGCATTGTAGCCAAAAATATATGAAAACATCAAAAACCTTATCTCAAACATATTGCGATTGTAACATAAATAAAGTGATCAAAAGAAAAGATTCAAATATAAATATTTGACTTAATAAACGAAAAATGGTAATAAAATTTTATATCAAAGAGAAAAGAATTAAACATTGTAACTTGATGAGCATAAGCTATTAAACTAAAGATCAGACTGAGTTATCAATCATATTAAGGGTCATTGGATTAAATGAAACATACATCTATAATTAGATTTCTCAAGATATCACAATATCAATAATTATAAACAAATTATTAGGAACGAACTACTATAACTCAGGTACATGGAAATCAAGTGAATGAGTACACTGGTAACTCAATCAAATACCTCTCAATATATCCAACTGTAGATTTTACTCACTTTCATTTCTTGGTTTGATGTTAAGTGCATATTTAAACAAACACCAAGTGAATATGGTCTAGCAGGGCATCACTAGATTATCTGAATCTAGACACAGTTATATCTAATAACCTTTTCACATGTACCAGGTTTGAATCCCTTTGGTACCTTATTTCTTACAAAATGTATGATTTTGATTTTAGACCCATAGCACTGTATGCACTAATATTTAAGTAAACACCTAGGTAACATAAAACATTTTAAAACTAAAGTGGAATTCATTAGACAGAAATCATTTCTTAGATCTTAACATAACAAATGTGTTTCAATATTTTTTTATAAGTTTTACTAGCTCAGATTACTATTAATTTAGGATGGTGATTCACTCATCCTTGCATGAAATAGATGATGGGATGGTGGTTATAATAATACTAAGAAATCACTAAATACTATGAAATCAATATTTATTTATGGCCTTTAAACATTTAAACAGCTCATTAATTAAAATGTGATGATGATAACGATAATGGTTTCAACCACAGCTTTAGGACTAAGCCCAATCATAAAACCTACTTGTTATAAAGAAATTCATAATTATTGCTTAATTTTAGTATATCTAATTGGAACTTAAATAACCAATATTCACCTTGATGATGAATGATCACACTTAATAAAGACTACTCTTAATGAAATATATATGCCTCGCTTAATAAAACAAATTAACATTTATTAATGCATTACTAATATCTACATAAAAATCCATAGATAAACATGAAAATTGATATGAATAATAATAACAATAATAATTGATTATATTGCAATTTTCAGATTAATTTCAAGTTCTTCCCCCTTTCCCATTAAATGTATATGGTATTAAACTGGGTAACCGATTTGTTAAAATGTTCACAAGAAAAGTATTTCATAAAAAAAAATATTCACTCATTGGCACACATACTTTATAATCTAGCGTGTCAAGCAGAATGATAAAAAAAAAATGTTAATAGAAGTGAAAGAGCAAGTTTTACAGAACAAGTTTTAAATCATTTTTCTCCCCCTCCCTTCTACACTCTGAAACCTATACTTTCTTAAGATAAAATAATTTAATATTTTAATACTGCTTATTCCCTCACATTCACTGGCAATTATACACATGTAAAAATATCATTATGTAAGTGCATGTTTTATCCCCACAATAACAAAAATATTATTTAAAACCAAAATAATAATACAAAAAATTATTTTACACATTAATATTTCATAACTGTAAATTAATAAACAAATAATTTTGATACATTCAAAATCATTTATGAAGCTCAAGGCCATTATTAGTAAGAAATTATTGGTTTTAATCGATCTGAATTGTCTTTAAAAGTTCTTTAAATAAAATATACCACTTTATTGCTAAAAGTTTATTAAGACTCTGATATCATAAAGAAAATAGATATAAAAAGTCATATTATCTATCCTTTGTTTTGTGGTGAACTTCCAAGGGCTCAAACTTATCTTGTATAATGTCTATATTTCTGCAGCTACCATTTCCGTTTTACTTTGGAACAATCTCTTTCTTGAGGTGTATAATTGTTTGATGATGATGATCCTATTGAGGTTATTTGCTTTAGTGGACAATTTGGAAATCATTATATTAATTTTTCTTCTCTTCCTGTCAAGCATGATTCTTTTAGTGGATGAAGTACAGTAGTTGTTTTCACGTGTATAAATTTTCTGGGTTTAAACTCAGTTACTGGAACAATTAATTGGACTTGATGATTTAATATTTATCAGTAGATTACTCTTTTTCTTTTGATTTTAAATGCAGGTGAATGTTTTCTTCTTTCTGTTTAAAAACATCCTATTTCTCTCGGTCAGTTGAAAGGTGTAGAATATTATTTTCAGACAAGACATCTTTTCTTTCCTATATGATGTGCTAGTTGATGACGAGTCTGGTAGACAGATGGAAAAATATATATTTTTTCTTACTCCACCATCCTTATATTTTCAACATTCAAAACTTGATATAAAAAATGATCTAAAAAAAGGTTATCTAGCAGAATTAAAAATGTTTATCTGCTTTAGTTTCAATAATTTTTAAAAAGTCTCTATCACAAATATTATAATAATAATCCCTCAACTGATTTTCCAGACTGCTTTTATATCCGATTTTTGATTTAACTCACCCAATTAGAGTGATAGTGTGACTTGCTATTTTTGACCAATTCGTTTTTAGTTGGAAAGTGCAATCTTTTTTTTAGGAACATTAAAAAAAAATCACACACCTGGTTTTCAGACAAACTTTTGTCTTGAAGAAAAAAAAATAGTCTTAATCCCTTTTCCTCATGTATATCTGTAATATCTAAAATTGGAGCTTCTTTCTATTAATCTCAAGATGAGACAATTTTAAAATTAGAGTTTCCACCAAGCTTAAACTCCAAAATGACAAACAATCATTTGTAAAAACAAAATTGCTACAAAAATATATATCTGATTCAACAGATTTTCTCCCTTAACATAAAATTGTAAAAAAAATAATTTGACAGATTTAACCCTTCTTCCTTTCAATATATAATAAATGTAGATATATTTATGTGATGTAACACACTCCATCATTCAAATCATGTATAAATTGACATTAAATAATCTAATTGCTAGCTAAGCAATTCTAACCCTAATATTTAAAATTAAATCCTTAGCTTTTAAATCCAAATTACAATTATAGAAAAGCAAAAATAGAAGTATAGAATAAGATATTAGAATTGATCAAGCATAGGTTAGTTTTAAAGAAAGTTAATATGTGTAATTTAAAAGTGACTAACTAAATAGCTTTTATAACACCTACTGCCTATATGTGTTATAACTTGATTTAAAAAATTTAACCATTGAATAACCCAATGTATGTACTACTCTTTTTGAGATTTATTAACACACAAACAAATAAACAATATAATTGTTGCGCCACTCTCTTTCCGTCTTAAACTTTTAAAACTGGATCTTGTAGGGTTTGAACTTGGATGCCCTACAGCTTCATTTACTATATAAAATGTGATGATGATTTTTGTTCATTTTCTCTCATGCACATTACTACAAATTTAGCTAATGACTAAATTGTAATGGCACTATATATATATATGTCATATTATTATTACTATTTGTGGGATATTCCGTGTAGTGAAAAAGCTAAATGCTGACGTTTCAGTACAATATCAAGTACCTTCCTCAGAGCATCCTCTTTCTCAAATCATAAGAATGCACGTGAGATTTAAAACCGTTTTTATCGTTTTCTTTCTCCTCATATTTAAATTCTATTGGTTGAGAAGTTTTTGTCAGCATTTAGCTTTTTCACTACACGGAATATCCCGCAAAGAGTAATAATAATATGACATCTTTTATCTATGAAAATATTAGAATTAATATATATATATATATATAAGTTGAGCACATAATCAGACTTGGAGATACACTGGTTAGCATGTTAACCTAGATTAGGATTTATCTTAACACAAAGTAAATATTTAATATAAGAGAGAGAAAACTGGTTTATTCTAGGTCTATTTATATTTTATATACACTATGAAACATATTAAATATTAATTAAACTAAAGTGTGAAAGGGTCATTATTCATGGGCTTCAGCATCAAATGCTCAGTGCCCTAAGACCGAATAACTTGCTACGAATAAGAACAGTAATCGTTCCAGGAATCGGATAAGCAATAACATTAATAATCTGGACCCTTGTGTTCCAGTTTTAAAATAGTGTGCTTTACTCAAATTAAGTGGATAAGTGTGATCTCTGCCAGCAACTCATCAAGAAACGTATAGCAGGCAGTTAATGTTACAATATACTTAGTAAGGACATATTCGAAACCTATACATATACGTAGCGCAAATACATTGAATTAACTTAGTATGTCTTAAAAATAGGCAGCATCTATTTGCATATCTATACAATCCAGATCTCAAATTTAGTATTTCAAATATACTATTTAGGGACTAAATTAATTAGTAATGTAATTTAAGATATCACCTGCATTTATAAATCTAAGGAAGATCAAGCATATTTGAGGGGCAATTACTGACAAAACATCATAAATATACTTCAATAATATCCCTGTGACTAGTTTCTATGATGTACATGTTATGTATATATATATATATAGATATTATGTACATGTTATGTATATATATATATATAGAAAGTTATAATTTCTAACTAGAGCTGAGCCAACTACAACCTTAACTAGAGCATTACTGACTACTATAATATTAATTTACAAAATTAATCAGTATAAATAATAATATGATCTCGAAAGAGTGAGTCAAAAGTAATAATTCAATTATTTAATATTTATTATCATGAAGATTTGAAAATATCTTCGCTGAGAAATAGGCTAAAATTATATATATATATATATACACACACGCGGTTTTGAGTTATTTGGCATATTAAATACATGTGATAGTAAAATGATAAAATAGATCAAAATAGGCATAAAAGAAATGCAGAAAATTATATACATAATTTAAAATAGATTATTAGAGTTTTTACATTTTAGAAGTGAATTTTACATTATAAGTTTTATATTTAGACAAGATCAAGTCTTACAGAAATTAGCATGTGATAACTTACAGAGTGTAAAAAATGGATTTATAAAGGTAGATTTTGTAAATAGCTAGTTTTAAATAGATAATTGAAAGTTACAGTTTATAAACAGAGGTCTGTAGACATTTAAGTTACCAGTTCATAGGATAGTAAAGTTGGCACTCTTCTTTAATGGTTTGATATTCGTGGAGATTCTTACACCATGGGCTGCTTTGTGAAGTATAGTTCATCATATTTTGCAGGATTATGCTCCCATTCATAGTATGAACGAAGTGGCAAGTGGTTACCTACTTACTGCACCATTCAAAGGTAAAACATACATGGATTCAGCTTACAACTCAATTATAATATATATGACCTTTTTGAACTACAAAATTTGAACTATTTATATATTTTTTTATTCTGATAATCTGGTTGTTCGCAAGCTTGACCACAGTTGGAAAATCCATTAACTCACTTTAGAAAAATATATCTAATTACTAAACTAACATTAATCCTGTTTTTTTACCTTTTTCTCCACTGCTTTATTATTACCGGTTGATTGCATTTTGTTTACAACTTTATAAAATTCTGAGAATTGTTATTGAAATTTTGAATTTATAAAATTAAACTCAAGCTATATTAAGACAACTATGATGGTCTAATTAAAAGTTGTTTACAATGTAAACTAAAAGTTCCATTTATAATTAGTCTAAAACTAATTCTTTCACTATATATGTAGGATGGTGGCATTGGGAATGCGTTTATATATATATATATTGAAACAGACAGATCGAAGAACCGATCTTCGTTTCATG